>OX403623.1:18984581-19403946 GCA_948107755.1 Campoletis raptor
TGATCCTTCGTTGCTTAAATTGTTTCGCGAACGCCTCGAGATCGTCGGACGTTGGCGTGTCCTCTTCACCGGCGCTATGATCCCTGTCAAGAGGATGACCTGGATGGAGAGGATGACCCGACGGTGGACTGTGATTGTGCGCGTCCCTTAGATGATGTGGCAAACCCGTTTGATGGTTGTGTAATTGGTGGGGATGCTGATGAGGATGCTGATGTAACATTCCATTCATTGCAGCGTGATACTGCTGAAGGGTCGTGGGCGATGCCGCACCGCCGCTTGGATTATAATGTGCGGATGGTACGACGGGCGCGTGCCACGAGTGAGGCGAGCCCATACTCGGCGATTGATGTGGCCCTCGATGGTGCATTCCCTGAACGGAATCCGTTGCGGTTGCGGCAGCCGCCAAGGGCTTGACATCAAGGCTCGAGTTACCCTGGGCATGAGGATGATGATGTGGATGGTGACTCGTATGATGCATTCCTAGACTCGCCGGCCAATGTTCACCACCAGGTTGAAGGCTGACCCATGGGTTCGCCGACGAGAGACTGGCCGCATGGGAGAGGCCATTTGGTGACGGTGACGTTGGCACCTGATGATGATGGTGATGATGATGATGGTGCTGCTGAGGTGACAAGTACTTCATCTCACCAGCGTCAGCGGCACTACGGGGTGAACCCGAGGAATAGCCACCAACCGCGATATTCATACCGATTGCCCTACCCGAACCACCGTCCAGGTCGGCCGATACTGCGCTACTAACAGGCATGTACGTCGTAGCGGCCATCTACTGACCCTATCCACCCTTTACGTTCTTTTCCACTAGCACACCCACGCACGGGACACAAATTCCCAATGCAATAGCCGGCAATAGCCAGTGCGGGGACGGATTCTCCGTCGCCCTTACGCCTTCACAGCAACTGTTTCAATACTCTATATGCGTGTTGATGTTGTCTCAAGCCCGGAAGATCACTCAACGCTTATATCAACACCATAGCACTTTGTGACACCCCCCACTTGTTCCTCCTGTAACCCTCGTCTATCGACACCACCCAGGCGCCCTTCAATGACCCTTTATCGACACTTGACGCTTAACTTTTCCACTTGTTACTTGCAGCCCTGTTCGGGGTCGCTGAATTTTGTCGCGCTACTGATCTATACGATTTCAATTTATTCACATGTGTCCGTCAAATTATATCGCGATAGCAAACTTTTGATAATCCTACTCTACGCGAGTTTTGTCAAACTACGTATATGCCACGAGTTCGTATATCCTAAGAATATTCGATACTTGACAATTTTTTGAAACTCTTGTTTATATTAACTTATGTCCAATCGGATTTGCTCTCAACAGCGAGTTTAATCTCACTCACTGTCTATCTTAGGCGGTAAATTCCACGACGCCACGCTTCTCACTACATCTCTATACGTGTTTTTTCGCATTTTGCCCACGCACTGTGGTTGTCAGTCACACCATGAATGATCGCCGAGGCATTCAGGCAAATTTAAAGAAACAAAATTTGGCGACAAGCTTCGTCTCGAATTCGTCGTTGATACTGACCGAATTAATCAACACCAAAGACAATGCGAAACTAACACTTATTGTATTCTTCTCTATTTTGTTAACATGCCGGGGCCGTTATCGATAATCCGTGTTCGGAAAATTCGCGCACTTGCGACGGTACGAGATAACACCTGCGGCGGGTTACATCGAGGCTCAGCACTAAACACCGAGTTTCGACGTCTTCATTAAATAGCACTTGACACACCCTGTACGAATAACTCCTTGCTCCCGCACTTGTGGTTTATACATACATACAGGTATAATTAGCCCGTATGTACATAGAGATATATACGTATATGGTTGTTTTGTTGTTTTGTTATTGTTGTCGTTTTTTTTTGTTCGTGCACAACTCAAAGAGTTTGCAGATTTGTTAAATCGCATAAGAACGCAAAAAAAAGTAAAAAAAATGTCAACTCGCGGGATTAAGAGACCCCGGGTTGTCGTTTCGTGTTGTTCGCGATTTGAGAGCTTCTCACGCGCGCGTCTCCGCTCTCTCACGATAACACACCGTTTACAAGATGCGACTTCACCGACTCCCTCGGACTCCACTAAACACGAGTAGGACGACGACGACTACGTCGTGAACGAAGACGACGAAGGCTTCGCGAAGGGAGAGAAGTCCGTCGAGATGGTTTTACCGGCGCGATTTACCGTCTCTCTCTCTCCCCTCGTTTTCGGGGTTCTCTCTATCAACGTGCTATTATCCGCGGTAAATTCGCTCGCGTTCGAACCAACGAACGAGCGAGCGCGTGTGCGAGCAAGATAAAGAGAGAGAGAATGAGTAAGAGAGGGCGAGCGACACGGAAAAAAAGAAACCGGGGAGTGAGAGAAAGATCTGGCTAGGGCTCTCATGCGTTATGCATGTCGTAGCTGAGAGCGACTGACTGGCTTGGCTCGCGACTCGCCCGAGCTTCCCGAGGTTTCCAATGCTCCGTAACTGTGCTCCCGTCATGCGCGCCTGCCTCACTGCTTTACCCCCACCATTTACATCATCCACTCTCATTGGCTCAAGTCGCAAGGTGGCCGTCGAGACTACGTTACAGATAGGAGGTTCTCGCTTGTAGTGCCGCCCATGGGGACCGTAGCCGCGCGCCGATTCCCGATACTTTTCCCTCTACTCTACATCACCTTCTCTATCTTTCTCTCGCTTCATCCCTGCTTTTCGCCTTTACCCCTCATGCGCTTTTCACTCGCTCAGCTTCACTCTTCTGCCACGGCTGAGATCCTTCTCGATCCTCCTCGATGTTGGATGCAATATCAAAGGATCCACCGTCATATCGAAACAGCATGATCCTCTACGTCCACGTCTTTTTGATGATCCTTCTCAACTTACCGTGTCCAACCTAAAGTATCTTATTATTTTCTTACAGAACTAACCAACTTATTATCAAATAATGCTGTAATAAACTTAAAAAAAAAAATCAAATAAATGAGTTCGGGGTGTACTATTTTTTGGTTTTAAGGGATCAATTGGAGTAGAAAGTAGATCGTCACTCGTGACCGAATCATCAGTCCAGGTGGTCTTCCAATATTTTTTTTCGTGAAATGAAAATATTTGGACACGGAAAATGTAAGAAATTCTTCAACCTGCATTAACTTATTGAGATATAAAATCTATTGTCACTGAGTTTGAACAAATTGACTACGATATCACCAAACATTTATTTAGTTTTTTGTTACTAAAATAACTTCGATGTGATCGCTCATCAAAGCATTAATGTTCAATAACGTGTCAGGCAGTCACGCGATAATTGCACGAATCAAGATATGAAACATATGTTTTCAAACGTGATCCCCGATGTGCGTTGGCAGTCGGTGAAAAGGTGTTTTACAAATTGTCTAAATAATACTCGTACTCACGTTATTTCTCTTGGCTTATTATATCATTTTATCAACATCTTTTGTTGATTTATTCGTTTCCCTTTCATTCCTTTTCTACACCAAAGGAATAGCATGAAAAGCACATGGAAAAAAATAGAATGTCCTCGCAACAAAATCAGGATTTAAAGTTGATTGATTCGATTATTCGAAAGAATAATGAAAAACAAAAATCACTTTTTCGTTTTTTTACACTTTTTTCGTTCCTATTTTTTTATTATCGATTCTGAAGTATCAACTCTGAAAATATCTCTCTCGTAGGCTATGGATTTTTGTCTTATTTTTTCTCGTTCCGCACAATCGTACACGCAGCAACAGGTACTAATTTGGAGGACTAATTACCGCAGTGCTGCGCTCAACCTGCCGTACACACACACACACACACACACACACACACGCACACACTTACACAGAAAAAGACTTGGTCAACGATGTATTATGGTGCACGAGCCACAGGTAGCGAGGCCTTGCAATGTGTTCGTGAATCTTTTCGAGATAACAGATTTAAGAGCGATTTCGTGCAATGCTCCAGTGCCAACTTTCTCCACCTATCACGAACTAATTTGCGACGTCACGAATAACTTTACGACCCTTTTTTCTACACACCAAAGCACGATGTACGATTAAAGAAAATTCTTCACTTTTGCCAACATGTAACTCGAACGAATGTTTTTCTTCGAGTGTATTGAAAACAACTCTTCAAATCGGTGGTATGCACTGTCGCGATCAAACAACTCTGACTAACAATGTCACCGTGAGTGTCTCTGAATATCCATGAAAATTCAATAATTGCAACCAATCATTAGAAAGAATTTCAATAATTTATTATTCTCCATTTTAATAATGATGTCATGCAAATAACATACAAGTCATTACGTACTCGAGAAACTCCCAATCGTTTACACCACGTACGCGTGCAATGCAACAACTTGAGCTCACATTGATAATTGATTTTCAAATTTTATCGTTAAAATAACGAAACGAGGCTTAAAAATGCAACTCGTATCTATTAGTAAATCGCTTACACGATATATGACGATTAACGAATCGAATGTGATCATGAATTAAGGAAACATCGATCTTCTTCCTCCCACCTTTTGTTTGTTTCCATAATTTTCGAAATTTCTTCACCACGTGTTACTAATTACAATAATGCAAGTTGATGAATACCGAGTGTATTTTCCTGCACTCAAGGCTCACCGGAAATCTGCAGAATCCTCTGGATAGTGCACTGAAAAAAAAAAAAAAAAAAAAACTTTTCAACGCCAATTAATTTTAATGATACATCGCATATGAATCTAGTTGTTTAACGAAATCTGAAAAAGTTTTGAACAGAGACGATAAAATTACGCAACAGGTACTCGGAATTTATTATCAATGATTAATTATCGAGGAAGTCGTCTGCTGATATCAATATCCACCGGAGAGCAAACCATCAAGCAAAGAAAATTGATAAAAAAAATTAACATGACGAAAAAACCGAAAAAAAAAATAAAAAATGAAGAAGAAATTGTACGACTGTTTCTCCCGAGCGCGTTGAAAAGGTTCAGTACATTTAAATGAGAGCCACAGGTAGCTCGAGAGCATTATGCAGTACGTGAGCCAGCCAGTCAACCACCCTGAAATGCCACCAGCCAACACCCTTGAGGAAGGGGGTGCATCGTTATAATAGATTATCGCTAGAGTATATATGTTCACATACGATCTCGTTATTCCATCAGATAATTTTTTTTTCTCCTTTCAATCTGCCCAAACGAGCCTACGATCGAATTTTCATTAATTCCAATGCGAAATCGATTGAATCAATCCTTTATCCGAAATAATGATATTCTACAGCATATTTTCGAATTGCATAATACGAGGCTACTTATACTTTTTAACATGTGAGCCATGATTATTCGGCTCAATGAAAAACATATCTTTAGCAATAATAGTGCAATGAGCATATAGATCATGACGATTTTTTATGCTGCAGTTATAATGGCAATAATAACAATAACAATAATCATGGTTTGATAACGAATTATGATCAATTATAATTTTCAATTGAATTTTAATCAACAAACAAAAGTTTAATCCTCAATGGCATGGCTTAAAAGACTAAAAAATCTTTCGAATCACTTTAAGTTTTCAAAATTCCTAGGTATCGTATTTAATTGGTTAAATTTAGCTTTCACTAATGTCTGAATACAAATTTATATGCACGAGATTAGTGATCTTGGCAAAAGAAGGATTTTGTGAACGAGAAGCAACAAGGACTTTCAGCGATGTATGTAGAAGATACGCAATATATTATTCACCAACGATTTACTCAGGAGTATGTATCGTTTACTTCGTAAATTTCAGTGAATGATATTTAAAGAATGATAATGGCTTTTGGGAGATGTGACGAAGTGCCAGAGTTCGGGTGGCGAACGATGAGAAAGAGAGAGAGAGAGAGAGAGAGAGAAAGAAGAATATATCTTGGGACAAGCTGTGCACATAAATGTACGTGCTGTTCGCACGCTATATACTTTGGCAAACCGCTTGCCAGTGGCAGACTGCCCAGCACCAGTAGCGAGAGACCAGATATACCATCTATATGGTATGCCACATATATATATATAAACATATATGCGTGTATAAAAGGGGTGATGGAATTTTACGATCCGTCACGGAAAGACGCCTCCATTTAACCAGCCCAACGTTATAAAGATCGGGTTGACATCCCAGCTGACTCGATTTTCAAGTTTATTCGCAACTAAGTGTATTTGTTTTTTTTTTTTTTTTTTTTTTTTTTTTAATTTTTTTTTCAATCCATTTTGAACGATTAATTTTTTTTTTTTTTTCAACTTTAACGATCGCCAAAACCTCTCGCTTAGACTCAAACCAATTACATAAGACTTTGAAAATTTATATTCCTAATAATTCACAACATGAGACGGAACTAAAAATGAAAATAATTTGTCTTTATATTATACTCATGCTGCTTCGAGTACTCTAAAAATTTACTTGTATATAAAAATTGATTTGGTAATACGTCAAAGTCGATTTACACGTTTCTCCACTACTTTGCTTGTCATTTACAAATATTTTATTTATGGATTCAATATCTCTGCTGCATCATTCGGATGCTACGATATTGGCAGTCCTCGCATTCCCGGGGTTCAGAACAGAATCGATCGATCGCAAGAGCATCGCAACTCTCGTCTGTATTCTGGAATATCTATATATATAGATCCGTGAATGTTCATACCCATATGTATTTATTTGTACCACGTGCTCGTAACGTAATGCGCTGTTAATTCGATTTCGCTTTGGCCGTTGTGTCAAATTGGATTGAACAGGCTGTGAAATATTTGCTTAGAACTGACAGTTTCAGGTAGCCACGGGCTTCTCTTCGCTAGTAAATCATATCTCTTCCATTAGTTATATACCATCACCATCAATGGCCTGATGAAAAAATATTTCATCGAAAAACATTATATGTTTAAGAAAAACAGTAAATAAATAAATTTATCATGTGTTACTGCGTTTTTATTGATTTTTAGAAGTCAAAAAACTTCAAACAGAGATTTGAACTTCAATCGAAAAGCAAATTTATCTAAATTTGAGTGAAAAAGAATGTCCAGGTTCAACAAATTGGAGAATTTCTATAGTGAATTCTGCTTCAACGGAATTAATTGTCGATAAAATATAAATTGGTCAATAGACGATGATAAGATAAGTTGCAAGTATTAATGTGCTTAAAAAAAAATCTCAAGATTTTTTTTCCTTTATTATTCTCCAGTTGAAAACTTTTTTTTTTTTTTCGATGTTTCTTGAATGATCATAAATCGATATAATCCAGTTACACTTTTATTGCCAACGTGTAGGCCTCGGTGACGGAATATATTTATAACATACTAATCGGGGATTTTATTTTTTTGCATCTTGTTACAAAAATTTTTTGATGGGCGAATCGTTAAATTCGAAACCCGATGAATCTCGATTTCGTCGATCGAAAATCGGATACATAGATATATATATATATACATATGCCATATAACGGTAAGTATAACGAGGCTACGGCATATACATTTGGGACGATCGTAAAAATAAAAATTTCATTCGAAGTTGTCTCTCACACGTATTATTGCGAAATTCACGAGATACACTCGTCGCACAGCCCGAGAATTTTACTTAAAGTTTGGAAACAGTAACGATGGATCTTTCAAGTACAAAATCTTGATGTAACATACACTCACACTCTTTCTCCTTTTCCTCTGTCCTTGCATTCACACGAGTTTACGAAATTCGATAGTAAAAAAATTGCGTCATAAACAAAAAATCTCAAAAAAAAAAAAAATTCTCAAAATTTTATCTCCAATCATTCTACGATAATACACACGAACAATTCGTATGCCAAAAAACTCTAAATTTTCATAGTGTACATTCAAAAGTTTATTACGTCAAAATAGACGAACAAATTCAATTTTTCCATCACTGGGAAAAAAAAACCGATTTCTCAATATCGGAGTATATTCTTTTTAAGTAAAGATTCAAAAATGCATAATAATTGTCAAATATAGACACCTCCACAAATAGGTCACAGTGAAAAACTTGTAAAAATTGTGTACGTTCGAGTATAACACTTTCGAGTGGAAAACAGTTTTATGTTTTGTGTGTATTCGCGTCCAGAAAAGCGATAGTTCGATCATGTGATTACGGTACAAATTTCACAAACAAACTTTACTGAATATATGCAGGGCAAGCAAAACACAAGAGAACATCTGATCGTAATTCAGCGTATGGTAACGAGCCCAGAAGTTATTCGAAAAGTTTTTAGATGATATAAAAGTCTGGTATTTAGAACGTGTCGTAGGTCGGAAAACGGGTGGGTCTCCCCCATAATAATAAAAATGAAAAAAAAAAAACACAGAGAGAAAGAGTGCCGGAATATACACACTATGTCATATATATGTATATCGCATATAGTATAGTAGTGTACGCTAGAGCGTACGTGAATGGGGAGTTAACCGTCGTAATTTGACCGTCTTTATGCCAGGAATGAATATTTTAATATTTTAATACGAAATATGCTATGAAGGATTTTACCGCGAGGGGTTTATGTATATACATATATGTAATACTGTATAAATGTATATATATATATATATAAATACATAACTTTTTCCTATTCTACGTGTACATCTTTCTTTTCGTCTCTGTTATTCAGTTCTATGCGTAAATGCTTTCCCTCTCGTTATATAGTTTGTCAATGAATCGGTAGAGGGAACCTGCGTCCGAGGTACAAAAGCGCATAATTATGTTATCAGTATATTCGATATTATGTAATTTTTGCCCAATTCTTCATTTGCACGAAACCACGGAACTTTTGGCCGAATATTGTTGCAAATAATAAGATGGTGTGTGATTTTTTAAAAGACAATTTAACTTTGTATCATTCACTGTCTTTTTTATAATGAAATTCATAATTTTGTGATCTGTAAATATTTTCAATTTTTAATAAATTTGAAATTCTATAAATTAGCTGCTAATGACTGCGTCGAATAAGCTCCGGTATGAAATTCCTACTGGACACAATTTGACGAAAAATATCTTTTTTAATTGGCAACCTTCGATATGTGTCAGGAGTTGGAATCCCCCGTACATATGTATATTATATGTACGTAGCGAAAAAGCCTATGATACTTTGCTATATGTGCATATACACCGCCGCGCAAGGGATATTCTTCGATGCGCGAGTCGACGTCCGACTGGAGAACGTGACTCGCGATACGACATCGGTGGGGGAAGTTTCTTGGTTGTATATTCATGTGTATACGTTGAAAGAAGAGTGGGAGGCTTTCGGTTTACCAGATTGACGGAATTGTCATCGGTGGGGGAACTTTGGTCGTTTAAGTGGGGGACTAAAATGCCTTGAAGGGGGGATGAAGCGAGAGGAAGAGACAAACGTATTAATAGTGAAATCTGCCGGTAGATGGAAGTAGCGCGTGGCTCTCGGTCTTCATCTCAACGATTCTCTACAGAGTTTACGGCTATCTTCACCCCAATATCCCCTCCATCATCATCTCGAACAGCAAATAGCAAATGCTTCACCGATTCGTCAACCCAGAGGGGAGCACGCCGAGAAATTATTGACCTCTTTCCATCTCTCTCACTCTCTCTCATCCTCTCCCTTAATCCCAACGCGTTCCCTATGATCAAAAAGTCTTTTGGAGAATTCACAGTGCTGCTATCTATCGACTCTTTCATGAAACACGTTACGCCACGAAAGAGACCTCCCGATTTCCGTGGTAAATGATAAATTGGTGGAAATTGCATTTCCGGCTTATCGATTCGAACCTGTGAAATATGAGATGATATTGAATTATCACCTTTTCACGAGCTTTCATATAATCCTGCTTTCCCCAGCAAATTTTATACATTTATATATTTATATTACATCTGCGTTCGCAGAAAATTTTCTAATAAAATGTAGAAACATTCAACAATTTTCAATAAAAAATACAATTTTTAGTTTTTTTATTTCGTTATCAACTCTTCTGCGTTTTCACCATTTCAAAACATGCCTATCGATTACACGTTTTCTAACGTTTTTTCAAAAATTTCAAACCAATTTTTTTTTTCATTTTTTATAATATAATGTTACATTCGCGTGTCAAAGCTCCATTGTGTATATGATCAACTAATCTAAGCCACTAAGACACTCATCAGAATTACATGCTTACAAGGACATGCCTCTGTTTATTTTGTGCTGCAGCGAGAATTTGCAATTCTGGCGGTTTCAGTTAAAAATAGAAAATTATTCATTATTCCATCCGGGAAAAAGTGGTTCGTGACATAATGCTGTCTTCGTAAAGTCGAGCGCGTCATGATAGGCACGTTTAGCGTTGTAAATCTCCAGTAGCTCAATCTTATCAGTCCCATAAGCGATTAGGTTGGTAAGCAAAAAAAAATTATGAATTTCCGTATTTTCTTTTTCTTTTCTTATTTATTTCAAAAGCACGAAAAATCTTTAAGAACCACAATATTTTAACCGACTCCATTTTTGCAATACAATTCAAAAAATTCTATCAAGTCTATCGGAAAATATTTAATTGCAAGAGAAATTCAGTAAGATTTTCTTTCGAGCATATGTTTTCACACAAGCTCGTCAAACTTTTTTATCCATAAAGGCGACTTGGATTTACTTTTTCTAGTTTTCTTGTTGACATTGATTGCCAAAAGTCGCAAAGTTGTATCTCCCACGGTTCAAATTATGAGAACTGATCGGTCTTTAAGGGTAGTGAAATTTTGTGTTAAGAAAAAAATAAAAACCTAAAAATGACCGTCACAGAATAGAAGCGAGAAACGATTCTATTTTGCAGCAATAATTTTTAAACTATTCTATCGATGTGTTCATCTACAAGAGAAAAAAAAACGAATTCATAGTTTTTTGAAAAGTCTAAAGCTATTAAAAAAGCTAAAAACTAAAGCTATTAAATTCTAAGGTAAATTTTGGAAAACTAATTATTGTTTAAAAAAATGATAAAAAAAAGATACAAAGACTTAAAAATAAAATCGGAAACGTGGACGTATTAACATATTTGACAATTTGATTGAGAACGTCTCGTACGAAAATTCGTGTAGTTTTAGGAGTTGTGGTTAGAGAAAGGGGATCGCGAATTAGGAGGATCGACAGCTTTAGGACTCGAAGCAGGGACTGTCACGAAAGCTGTCCCGACTGAAAATTGGTACATTATAGTAACTCTCTTGGTGAGTTGAAGGATGGTATAGGTATCGGCGTTAGTATTAGACTAACTTGGTGGACCGCAATCGTGGATGGAAACGTGAAATTCTCTGTCACTCGGTTAAAAGGGGTATGACGGGGTATCGAGGAGCTTGAAACTTGGTAATGCGTATAACGTTCTTCATTTTGTGTCTCTTACACGTCGGTCGACAAATTTGCGTTCTAAATCGCTTCGCCTCGAAACATCTCTCGGAGCATCGTCGTCACACTCTTGGGTTATATTCAGGCTGCAATTCCAGAGAGTTACAACGATCGAAGCAGAAGACGAAACTGCTTAACCTCTGACCCAACACATCGTGCTTTACGTAACTTTGTTGTCGTCATTCTAATTCCCTTAGAAACTACAGACCTTATCAAATATATATTATTTTATACAAAAAGTTCTTGCAAATGTGTATTTTTTTTTTTTTCTTTAATTTATCAAATGTATTTCAGTATAAATCGTTGACTGTTAGATCAAAACTTTCTACCGATACATTATTTCAAACAACGAATTATGTTATTCGCGGAATATGATAAACAAATATAAATTTTAAGTTATTTCAAAAGAATTTCTAAATGAGTATAATTGCTTAAATATCGAAGTAGTAATTTTTTGGAGTAAAAGGGAGAATTATTGTAAAACGTAAAAGTTGAGATGCAAAGATGGTAAGAAGCGCCGTGGCGGCGAAAGACGAATTATTTCTTTTGGGCAATAGCCGTAGGCTTTTTTCAATGCGTTACATGTATGTAGTTAGTACATACTACTATATTTATATGTTTATATGTATATATAATACTATGTATAGTGTGTGTACGTAAGGGATCGAAAGCTTCGCCAGAGATAAAGATCGGTCCCTGCGAAATATGCACCATACCAATTTACCGATCAAAATTATTATTAAGAGGTAGGCAGGACAGAAAAAGAGAGAAAGAGAGAAAAAGATCGATTACGAATATAGGTAGCTAGCTGCAGATGCAAGTGTGTGCCTCTCACCAGCGAAATTCAGCATCAAAAAACTCATGGGGATGGAGCCTCCTCTCAACTCGATATTATAACCCTCTCAATGTATTTTTTCCTACCTCCCCTTTCGGTCTGTAAAATAACTCTGATAATCTTTTCCTCATACACACTCCTATAATATCTGTTGTAAGAAAACTTTTGAAATTCATCGAAAAAAATGGTGCACAGAGCCTTGTGGCTGAAGTTTTGAATATTTATAAATAATGACATGTACCTAATGGAAAAAAAGAACATTTAATAACAATTTCATCAATTAATTAGATTTGAAGATATGAAAAAATGAAAAACCCAAGTTTTTTTTTTTTATGTATAAAATATACACAGCAATTTTTTCAGAGTTTTATTAATAAATGAATTCGGGACTTTCGAAGCGCCATTTATGTTGCTCGCGAAATGTATATCGTTAAAAGCAAAAGACAGTGAGATGAAGAAAGAAGAGGGAGGAAAAGAGCGGGTGAGAGAGCACAAGTTAAAAGAGGGTTGTACAGTGAAAAGAGGAAGACGAGAGAGACTCTTGAGGCGAGGGAGAAGAGGGGATAAGCCTGTAATCACGAGATTGCCAGGAGCTACTGCAGCCTGATTGTTATCTTGTATCTACACCCACCACTTTATCGCTGGCCATCTTATTACTCCCCGACATATTGACGTCACGCACGTACACGAGTTTGCTTCTCTTGCGGTCTCTTCTTCTCGACTTTACTCTTGTTTCGAATATATCTATATGTTGCACGTTTTGGTGTCTTGACTCTCTCCTTTTATCCTTTCTTTCGCTTCTTCCGTCGACCTCGTCTCTTTCTTCTTATTTTTCTTTTCTCTCTTCGTCTTTATTACGCATATACATATACATTTGCTTATTCTGCTCCGGGCGATCTCTCTCCCTCTCTCTTTCTCTCTCTTCGAACAAAATCTCAGGATCGATTTATTTTTTCATCTATACTCTCAAATTTTCAAATTTTTCTCAAATCCTTTTCATACCGAAAAACTACGAGTAATGACAGATGACATTCAACTCACTAACAACATTCATTTGTGCACTCCTTAAAAATAGTATGAAATCATGTCAAAATTATAGACACTTTGCTGGCTAAATTTCACTGTTTTTTCAATTTAAAGCATGTTTGGAAAATTGTGATTTTGAAGGTTTAAATGTGGGTGTTTTACAGGAAAACGAACATTGGAACGACTGTAATTGTGGCTAATTAAAAGTCATGTACAATAACGTGAATAATTTTCTCTCTTTCTTGGATTTCTGTTGGGAAAAGACGCCGAGCTAATGAAAAGGAAGTAAAAAAAAATAATTAAGCAAAGATAACAAGATGGTTTATTAAAAAACCGCATTAATAATCTCATCTCAGCCTCGACAAGACACGTCCAAAGGCGAGAAGCCTAAAGACGAGGAAAGTAGGGACTAAATGCGAATCTTGTGAAGAGAAACACGATGAAGAAGGAAGATCGAGAGATAAAAATCTGTATATATAACGAATAAGGAAAAAATATAAAAGCGAAACGGAGCATTCGGCTGCCGTGCAGCGGCAAGAGGAAGGAAAGGAGTAAGAATTCACGAACTGCAAAATGCAATTATCGGCATTAGTCCGCGGGGTATCACGATCACCGCTCTTGGGTCTTGGGACTCCTCTTCCTTTCTCGCTCTTTCTCTCTTTCGACAGGGAGTTTCTCGAGTGGGTGTCGGTTCAGGTGACGGTACCGGGTGTACCGAGATCCTTAACAACGGTTCTTTCCTTCCTCGTCGTCTTCAATAATACAATGTTCCAAATATTTTCACCAATTGCTCAATCACCACCGATTGCCAAATTTATTCGAAATCAGTTAAGAAATTTTTTTTCTTTTAATCGAGAACACAAGTGATATTTCTCTTCGACAAAATATTTTGTCAAAACATTTCTAATAGTTATCGATAATGTTCCATAAAAACGTTAATGAAGAATTTCTCAATAGAACGATAGTTTCAGTCCAGAATATTTTTTATCATCGATGTTTAATAAATTATTTAAAAGAAGAAAAAAAACAAAAACAAAATAGGATCATCAAACGGCGTCAAATTCTGAAGTTAGTAACTGAAGATTTATTCGCGTATTCAATGGATTATTTTCCATCCGATCAACTATTCATTAGAAAATATTTTTAGAAAAATCTAACAATCATAAATCTTGGTTTTCTATCAATAATAATAATACAATAATAATTTCTATACGTATTCAAGTGAAGGAAAAAAATAAAATAAAAAAAAATTATATTTCAACTCCATATGAGGGCGACACCCTGTATGCAAAGAGTAAGCTTAGAACGTTACGAAGCCCGGTAGCCCAGGGCCATAAGGTCGAACCTCCTATACACCCTCACCTATACTCACTCTGAGCACGGGAGAGCTAAAAAAAGACTACAAAAAAAAAGGATTAAAAAAGTAAAGCCGTAGCATCAGGGGCGAGGGATAACGCAAGAGTACGAAAGAAGGAATAAAACTGAAGAAAAAAAATAAAGGTATATATAGATATATAAATATAAATATACAAAATATACGAAACAGAGAGGTAAGAAAGAGAGGAAGAGAGAAAAGATCAAAAAGAAAAAAGAGAGCAATGGAGTACAAAATAAAATCCACGTTGGGAAAGAGAGAGAGAGAGAGAGAGAGGAGGTTATACACACGCATCGGCCTATACTTTGCGCATTTTGCTGGTATCTGTATCTCAATCCTGACGCCGTGCAAAGGGCACAAAACGAGCCGCTTCATACGCAACAAAAATACAAGCGAGAAGAATCAAAGTACACGCCAAAAGAAGAGAATTAAAGGAAGAGAGAGAGAGAGAGAGGGAAAGGGGGTGGGACGCAAGTTTTCTCGGCGTTGTGTCTTGGGACGTGACTCCGTAATTTTCTAATGATATACTCGAAAATAATTGGTTATTATCCGTCTCTGCTTCCTCCTTTCATATATATATATATAGAAATATATATGCATGCGTCGTCCACATGCAAACAATCCAAAAAGCCAGTTCCCTGAGTGTAAAGAAAATCACAAGAGTGGCACAAAACTTTCAAAACACTCTTCAAAAAATAGCTGCCAATATACGACGAATTCGTAACACTTTCTAGCATCTAGTCTCGAATTTTTCTGCCGTCAAGAAAACGCTTTGTTAGGGCGACGAAGAAAAAGGTTCTGAATTTCAAGTGTCAGAAGGTCGAAAATCACGTCATGAAAAATGCTCCAATTGTTGTATGTGTAAAATCTCGTGACGTCAAATATTTGATACTCTCCAAAACGCATGTGAGAAGCAAAAAAAATATGAAAAATAATATAAAGGAACAACAGGAACGGCATTACAAACGCTTTCGGGAGATGAAATCCATTAGTCCTCGAACATATCGATCGACTGATTAAAATGTTTTCTTCAGTATTTTTTTTTCTTTTTGTGGGCTTCGATGCTCGATGGTAAACAAGAATGTGAAATAATGTTGCTACTGTATAAAGTTGTTATGAGTCGATAGTTAAGAAAGCAACGATGGATAATGAATTTTCATCGAAAAGCAGAAAAATAAAACAGAAATTTTGTAATTTATACAAAAATAAAAAATAAAAAATCAATATTATGTATAAAAATTTTTTTCCCTGATCCAATTTTCTTTCGTTTTCAGTATCACATTATTAGCATGAAAAAAGCACGAAATAATCAGAGACTCGATTTTATTTTACAATCATTTGGCATCTGTAACAGACAAAATTACATTTTATTTCGAGCCTAGATCGATCTTCACTATACTTAACCACTAAAATAACTTTCTTATACAGCGGCGCATATGCAAATAAAATGTGTTGATAGTTTGCTCGGTTTCCGCGCTTTCTTGACCCTCTTTGTTAGAACACTATGCAAATTCACCCAAAAGTCAAGGATCGAATTTTTACATCCGGTAGATCGAAGGACAGGGCGAGTGGACAGCTGAAGATAGCGATAAAAAAAAAAGTTTTTTGAACCTTTGAACTGTACGAACGTTTCCTGTAATAGTTAACTTTTCATTTTATGGCAATCGTTAGTAGAAAAAAGTTTTGCCAAAGTTTTCGGATTAAATATTATCTTCGAATTTGCTGCTTTGATAATGACGAGCATTTCGTTTTGTAAGAATATATAAAATTTTATTAAATATTCATTTTACTGGGTGCAACAACATTCGGCGAGTCTTGACAAATAAAATAACAAGTAACGAATTTATAACGAAAAAAATTCATTTTTTAGATCGACTGTAACAGGGTTTTGTTTTTTCTTTAAGACGAAAAACTAAATACTAAGAAAAAATGTTTACTGCTTCGACTATTTCAGATCCAAGCAATGTACACGATACTCACAATTGCAAGCTTTGAATGATGGTTTCAAGGAATATAACGCAAGTAATACGCGTCAACGATAACGGTGACGAAAACACATGAGACATTGTTGGCGTACTCGGGCGCTTCCTCTTTTAATATGCAACGAGTTCGCTCGAGGCCCCGAGGAACTCTTGACACTCTGTAACACACAGAGGAAGGGAAATTGACGGTCGTAGAAGAGAACCCAAGCGTTCATGACCTCGAGTTCATACGAACCACAGGAAGAGACGACCAACAGCGATGAACTCTTCGGCTTTGGACACGAGTACCCTTCCCATCTTTCTTTCTCTTTGCCCCTCTCGTACCAACATTTCAACCGAAAGGTCGATTTCAACTGGGCCGAAATGTCCCGAATAAAATATTTGAAAGTCTTTTTAACTGGAGTTCAAAAATGTAGCAAAAAAATTGTTTTAAATAGTAGGGAGAATTCCCTTCCAAAAGTCGAGTACAGTCGAGAACGGGGTCCATTTGAATCGAGAATCCTGACAACGTGTACCGATTTAGTAACTAATGTAAATACTACTTATTTAGCATTCGTCTAGACAAGAGGACACAGAATTCAATTCGACGATGTTGATCTCTGAAGACATTGTAGACATTCGTGTCTTCCACGATATATATATATATTTTTTTTTTCGGTCAGAAAAAGGAAAGACAACGAAAGAAAATCGGTGAAAAACGCGTGTCAACTAAATGTTCTAAAGGGCAAAACTATTCGAAGACATTTGTAGTTAAACGAATGGCTGTCTGGTAAAGAACACGAAGATTTTTTTCTTCCCACCCGAAAACGCAAGTTAAAATGTTTCAACTTTTTCGAGATAATTTTTTATTTTCCTCGCCCGTGGCCGCGAGCTTGTTTGACCGTGAGAGATCGGTAAGCTGTCAAAGCCCAAGGGAACTCCCATCAATACGTGTGCACGAGAAAAAAGGTCAAGACATTTTGGGATATATACAAATCGACGAGGTTATTTTTCTTCCTCGACGTTTCGTACCCTTTAAACTGACGATCGGCTGTCAACTAGTCCGTTCGTCAAGCATCTTACAACCCTAGATATCAAAGATATCGTCTTCGAACGACCCCATCTTTCGGTGGCTAAAACATGAAAATATTGACTCTTGTTTCATCCTAAACAAAAGGGGTCTATCTTGAAAAATAAAAGGTTAAGGAAGGTCTCTCTTCCCTCCAAAAATGTGCCCTATCCTCGACTACCGATTTGTCACTATTTTTATTAATACCGCCGTAGAACAAAGACGGCGTTCCCGCTCGAAAAAAGAGAAATTGCGGCCACTTATTTTTCACCCTCATAGTAGCGAACCATTATCCAGAAAAAAAAAAAAATAGTCTTCACTATTCTTCGGGGTTATACTTTGAACTTTCTTCTTTATCCAGTGACCGATCGTTGTCTCGGCTATGCTAAAAGTCGAATTGCTAACGACCCAATGTTCTTTATTGCCGAAAAAACATCATTAGAAAAAATAGTATCTTTTGAGAACGACGTGGCGCCCTGTTTACATTATATTTATAAAACAAGAACGAGACGTGAAATGAACTGAAATCGGTAAACACGAGAAGGCAATCGTGAGACTCGACTTTCTTTGTAGATTTCGATCGAACGATTTCGTTTTCATTTCCCATATTGATTCAAGAAGATAATTTTCCGGATCTTCATAGTCCAAATATTCGAAAAACTAAATTAATTAGTATTATTATCGTTATTACGAGACCCACGTGTGCGTCGCACGATTCTTTCATCTCGTTTTTTTTTCAAGCACAATAAACGATATCTTTTCGCTGCGTGTGATCGAAAAGATTACTATCACAGAACTACCGAATGCTACTGAGGATTTGACTACGTAAACAGCAGTCAAAATTTGAATTTCGGTTCCATACGCTGTCTATATATATATATATATATATATATAAATATATATAGATAGATTTACACCGTTCGAGCTGCGTCGTCGATCGAATCTTGCCCCTGGATCGATCGACACGTCAACATACACACGCCATGCGAAAGATCGCTCGATTTGCATTGTCTCATCGACATGGACGTCGAAAGAATTGAAAAAAGAAACACGATAAATGAAAACGAAATTAACATTTCCGGGGTCACGGGAATAGCGTGGGTATCCCCGAGTTTGAATTTCATTTTCTTTACAAACGTCTACCAACTTTACACGAATCGACGTTGACTCGAAAAATCGTGAAAATTTTTTCTCACAAGGAGATCAAACTAAGCATTCCATAAATCATTAAATCAATTTTTGAAGCTTTTCAATTACACATTTTTACAATTATGTTCATTTTGAAAGTGTCCGATTTCAATGTAACGAAAGTTGATAGAAAGTATGAAGAAAAAAAAAGTAATGTCTACTGATCGATTAATAACGTAATTTACAAACTACCCTTAAATGCTTTTTTTCTATACGAATATTGTCGATTTACAGTGAGCTAAAGAGCCAGAAAGTGGACGGGGATAAGTTTGGCGTGCGATGAACAGATCGAGTTGTATAAAGGGCTACGCAGTCGAATGATGAAGTGGCCCCCTTGTTATCCCTAAATGGCATACACGCGCGGCATGCCACGAGACGCGGCAACCCGATGTGGCTTATGAACAAACACATATAATATTTTATACATATATATATGCATATACAAAACGAGCTATAAGGAGCCAGTCGCTTTTAACACCGCTCATTGAAGTTATAGGGCACCGAGAACACACGGCCCCCGCACGCCTCAGGGGGCCACGAGAACCCCCACTGGTTTCTAGCACCCTTGTTTAACCCATTATAAATAAGACTCACATCTCTCTACGAAAACTCAAAAAGCGTTATGAGCTTTGGCATTTCGTATTAATCTTTTTCTTCACTCTCTAAAATTTGTTGATCGAAAAATCAAAATTTCGCACTGAGTCTCGTTTATGGTAGAAAGTTCTTAATCGACTCGTTATCTTAAGTCACATATCGATTTGAAAATTCTCTGCCGAAAGGTTAGTAGTTTTTTTGGGGAAAAAACATGAATATTGTTTCTCTATAGTACATCCAAATAGATTTTTTCTTTAGTTTATTAATCGTTTCGACTTGACTTTATCTTGAACACAGTTAAGATTTTTGACAACCGACAGTACGGAAGGTAAACGATGGATCGACCTCAATTTTCCTCCGTGGAAACGGAACGAAATGATTCTACGTTGATTAAATACCGTACTAATTGCCTAATTTATTACAAGGTGGCATCCAAAACTCGTGGCTAGCGAAGAAACAAAAAAAAACAATAGATACCGTAGCTCCGTATATGGACATCGCGGGTGGTACATGCTTAACCGGGACCTTCGTGCCTCCAGCTCGAATATCATTTTTTAATATATTTTGACGGAGTGAGAACTATAGATCACGTAGAATAGTTGGAATGAGAGTGGCTAGCAACGATTGCCTTGTTTGACGAGACAGATCGCATTTTTCAAATATTTTTTTTTTTCTATCATGTAAAATGAAATCAATATATTTATTCAGAGTGACCATCAAAACATCCGTTAGTTGTATCGATCTATTGAACAAGATTTTTATTGGGTAGAAATTGCTTTTTCGTCGAATCGGGAATCCCAGTCAGATTGAATCACAAAAAATAAAAGTATGTTCTCTAGTTCATTTTTTGCTGCACAATTTCTTACTCATTGAAAAGATATAGTCATGAGAAAATAAAAGGAAATTTCGAAAGAGTGGTAATTTTGAATTAAAAAAAGTAATGAGAAAACATGGTGAACATCTCGAGTTATTAGTGATGTTTGGACGCAAATCCTTTTATCATTTATCATTTATTTATTCATTATTCATCTATCAATTATCATTTATTGCAAAAGATTCGTCAATATTAAATATATGTGATAATAAGTTCCTTTCAAAACTTGAGATATGAGCAGATGGAAAGGAATTTGTATCCACGCCTCGAGCAAATATCATCTCATTGAACCGTTTACAATGAAGTTGACAAAATATTTTTTTAATGAATGCTAGCTGTCTAGTTGCCTTTGCTCCAGGCTGCTGCAATGACAGTTTAGACAAATGCCAAGTTTATCCGGATAGATATTGAGAATGCAGGATGATCTCTTGGGCCAAGAACAAAATAAAGTAGAACCAACGTTTAGCTGGGACACAATCTAATCGCCCGAAGGGTCAAACGTAAACATCTTTCAAACTTTTATTCGCGAGTTTTCATTCAGTAAAAATCTCTAAGATAAGAGGTTTTTTACAGCAAAATTGAAATGAAAAATTTGAACTATTCGCGAACCAGGAGATCCCACGACAAAGAATAGTTCAGGTTATGCCTTTTCCTACTGCATAAGATACCGTCACAAAGTTAAAAGACTATATATACTACGCGTCATGCGACGGACGATAAATTAGGGGAGTGTATAGTCAACCCGGTCACTGCAACGTTCGCGAACCGAGATTGAATCGTTTCCGGTCGACGCGTGTTACCCTTCGCGTATTACCGAGCCATTACCTTCTTCGCCTGGCTGTTTCTCTCGTTCTTTTTATTATTCACTCCGATCAACCTCTCACTCGCTCTTGTTCTTTTCCGTTCTATTCCAGAATCAACCCCTCAAAAAAAACGAGTCACGATGTCCGTGCATCCCTCGTTTCTCGTTTCGCGTATCATGATCTTTGCGATGACAGCTGTCAAACAGAAGGGCACAAGTGTTTCGAATCAACGGCTAATATGCATCGGCTCTAGTCCCTTTTTCGTAATAAAAATTGGATTTATACGTGCATTAGTAAAGTTTGCCTCGACTGCCACGTGGGATCGTAATCGAGATACTCTTCTCTGCCACTCTCTCCCACTCCCTCCCTCTCGATCTCTCCCTGTCGTCATTTTCAGAGAAAGGCCCCATACAGGCAAATTCAGGGTAAAGTATGCGGGAGTCACCCTCGGACTCCGGATCAGAACGAATCATTAGAACGATCCAACAGCGGCAATACTCTCCAGCACAATAGGCAAAATGGGGACTATGTGCTGCCAATCCCCAGGAAGTTTAGCGAGGAAACGATTTTTTTCAGCTTACTTCCGCTCGTTCGAGACATCCGTGATATCTAAATTCACGTCTCCTCGTACACGCTCACTTTATATATATATATATATATATATATATGTTTTAGTTTATCACCCTATTTCAACATACGAACCCCCGTAACGAAATGCGACCTCCCCTCACAAATGAAAATGATTTATCGGCATGTTATACTTGTATATTACCGACTATAATCATTCACATATCCTGTTATTTTGTTGGCTATTTCGTTGTAGCACACTCGCACTCATCCTCATATATCTTTTCGAGAGTACATTATCGGCTAATTCGCTGCAATAAGGATGTTTATTTGATTTTATGAATTAATCACTTTGAAAAATCTGGAGATCTTCGACACAAAATTATCAACGTGAACATGGATTCTAAACGTTTATATATTTTCCACTGACAAAGAACTATTTGTAAACAGGGTAAGAGAAACGAGGAAGGAAGGCACGAAATTTTTGATTGAATCTCTTCTTCTGTACGTCGTTACTCAAGTGCGGTATTGTCAATAAACCTCAGTTATACATATTTATGGGTTTCATCAAGGTGGAACTAAACTTCGGCAACTGATCTCTCGTCTTTCCCGCAGAGACCTTCTTTATTTACATTGAAAGTATTGGCCAAAATGCAGTGGCGAACGGTGGTATATTTACGGTGTATGTATATAGAAATTTGGAAATCGATACGGGCCGTCGGGTCCTATTGAAAATCGTAGCAAAACTCTCTCACAACGAGAGCAACAAGAGCCTCACAATGAAGAAAGGACTGAATTTTCAACCTCGAAAACACGCAAATAAAGGGATACATGAGGGGGTTTTTCACTGTCGCGCTCGCAGGTTCAACAAAATTAGCCCAGTGAAAGCGGCATAAATCAAAATATTAGAAAATTTTGTGGTGGACGTTGTACTGGCCCAGGTTTGAAGGATTTATGAGCTCTTGTTCCCTCTGGTGTGTTAAAGAGGGCGTGCCAACCACCAACGCCAACAACATTCACCATCCTCGCATCATCCTCTTCTCCAAACGCTCCCTCCCCCTTTTTTCCTCACTTTGAATCCCCTTTTCTACTCTCGCTTTTTCCGCTGGAATTCTCGTGGTTCTCTCGTGGTTCTCTCGTGAATTCTCTTGGTTGGTCAGGATCACTGCCCTCCATATCCCCTGGACTTTTGTTTAAAATATGATCTATCGCTTAAATACCAAAACTCGACAATTTATAGCCATCGCTCGGAATCTCTCTTTTCTTTACTCCCAGCCACTCTTCTCAACCTATTTTTCCTCCTCTGTATAACGCTCTATCCGCGGATATATATGATCTATAAGCAACGCAGCGGTATGCGTTTTTTTGAATTTTCCTTGCACCTTCTCTCTTTAAACCGTGCTAAAAATTCTAGCCTGCCATGGAAGTTAGTTTTTTTTTTTCAAAAGATTATGTTTTTAAATAAAATGAAAGCTATTGACTCGATTTTTAGATTTCTTTTTGTTGTTTAAAATTTTGGTTATTTAAATTAACTGGAGATTATTGTTCCAATTTTTGACAATCTCCAAAAAATTTGGACCATGGTTCTGCATACAATCTTTCGTATTTGTTTTCTTCTTTAATAGAAAAATACAATTAAATTCCACGTTTTTTTTTCTGTAAGCTCAACTTCTATCTCTAGTCGGGGTGTTCAGAAGTTGACACTCTTTTCGGCCTCACCTCATCTCCCGTGGGATCGCAAAGCCTTCTATCCGACCTAACGATTCTTTTATCATTTCGACACACTTTCTAGTGTGGGAGATCCAAAACTTCAAGGTAAAAAACTGGTGTTATTCGAGGTGGACCGTGTTTATAAAAGTTCTTTGGTTATTCCCGAAAGAATCTTCGGTCGAGAGTCGATATAAATCATACACATATTTTTATTTTGACAGGGGAAGTTTGTAGAATTGTAAATGTCTTTGAAAAAGTCCTACACATCTTAGGATCTCTGTTATTCTTCTCGTTGGACGATGATTCAGGTTCAATTGAATAAAAAACTGAACACAATGTGAACAAATCTTGTTGCCAAGTTGTAACATTTTTTTCTCTGTCAATTCTTTGCCTCATTTGTATATATAAATGATAAATTATTATCACTGCTATCTATTTAAATCTATGACGATATTGTAGCTAAAATTAAGTCTTCTTACTCCTCATTATTTTCATACAGTATATTATTCAACCTGCCTCTGAATATTCACGGAGTTCTCCCAATTTACAATAACGTTCGTCAGATTCATTGAAAATCTAAAAACTGCACAAAGTTCAACAATAATGTTTTTCTTTTTTTAAATAAAGTAATTAAGTGATGGTTTTTCTTAGATTTATTGTACTTCTGGACTATATTTTGTGCTCGTGCTGAGTATGCATAACAAAGTAATACAATCATGTTCGAACAACAGAACATTTACTGTTCGTCACCCTTACATTACGAGGGTTGCATAACATTGGCCGAGGCTGTAAATCGTTATGAGACTGTGCAGCTGATGGCCATGTTCACAAGAAAGTTAGTGGTCGAACTACCAAAGAGTATTGCGAGTGGAAGCAAGATGCATCGGTGATGTGAAACCTGTAAAACCAACGACAACAGCCCTCTTTTTCATGATCTTTATATATACCTTAAAGAAAAATACACAAGGTTTTATAATGCAGGGTGCACACACTTTAGATCCTAGTTTCGATAGATACGGGTCTAGGATTCTCGTGTGGACAAAAAAAGAGAAGGAGATGAAAAAGAGCTTGATGCACGGGCCTAGATGGCGCTTGTAGATTTCGTCGGATGTTACCACGGAAGTCATGTATTTGATGAGTTTTCGTGCCAGATTTTTGTAGGGTTCTTATTTTCTTTGCGCTCAAATTGTATCCGTGTTTTCCTTTTCCATTTTGTTTCTATTTTTTCTTTTTTTTTTCTTTCTTACCAGGAAGAAACAATACGAGAAACTTAACGCGTTGTTCTTATCTCAAGGATAAATCTGACGCGTGTCCTCGCAAATGTCAAGCCATGATATACCGCCGATTACATATTACAACATACGGATAAGAAAAAGATGTGACGATTTTTTTTTCTTTTTCAAAAACCTTTGGTATGGCTTATCTATTTCGATTTTTACAAAATTATTATTATTATTATTGATGACACCTTCCTTATCAAAGTCCACGATGTACGATTGTGTCAACCGAAGAAACCGAAATAAAAAAGAGTAAAAGACAGAAGTAATCGTCCACTGACGACTGTGATACACTTCTCTTCGATCGTATGACGGGCGTTTTAACAACCAACACGTAAAAGCTTATTTCACTTACGTAAAAGTGCCAGTGGCAATACGCGTCTATGATAACACATAAACTGCTCGTGTCTCTGGCGTGTCTCACATAGACGAAGGCAGCATTGAATAATTTTTCGTTCTCATCGCTTGAATAATGGATGTTTTTCGGTGGTTTATCAGGGAGAAAAAAAATAGTAAATGCACAAAAAAGAAAACAAGCATAGCTTTTCGCAAATGGCAAAGTCGTACAAATCGCGCTGAAGATTCCCGCAAAGCGATTTATAGCCTGCTCGATATGGACGAAAGATGTTTTTCCAGGTGGATTATGAGCTATGAATATATTTTTTCTATTTTTTTTTATCTACGATTGCGTGGAATAAGACCTTCGGAATATATTTCAATTTATAATTTTTATTTTTTCTACTTGGTAATTTTGGGATATATTCAAACATTTCAAGCAGTTCGACGTGTGACAATCGCGAGAAATTTACTGAAACAGAGCTTCCGCAACGAAGAAACTATCGAATAACCATAGGCCCCTGGTATTATATTGAAAAACTTTAATGGTTATGCTGGAAATTCTTGAGAAGAGCGGAGGAGATGAGAAAAAAGATGGAGATATATAAGTGATGACTGTCAAAGTTTAGTATGCATTAAGCTCCGTCTAGATGGACCGTCAGAAGAGTCAGATCTAGGGAGGGTTCTTAAAGATGGATTTATGTATCGGACGGATCGAGAGAAACGAGAAGAGCGCTGTTCACGTCAATCGCTTCGAAAAATCGAACCTCCGTTGACGATTTGTTCGATTCAAGATATATATATATATGTATAAACATTTATCTACATGTGTATGTATTTTAAGATCTCTCGACCCCTTTCGATGATGTAGCCTTTTGGTCACAAAACATCAAGAAATCGACATCGCACTTATACATCAATACGAAAGAGCAAAATGCGCGAGCTCGCGACCCACCAAGATAGCCATCATCGAGCTGAGTCTCTCGCGCTTTCGTATGAAACTCCGTTACGCGCGTATTCGAAATAGAAAATACATATTATCTGAAAGACCAATCGTGCTGCGTACGTCAAGATTGTCGAATCGATCGAACCGATCGAGGACAAAAAGAAGAAAAAAAATCGAATTGTGCCCTTTTTCTCCGGCAGAGAGCATCAACATTTCATATTGTGTATAGAAAACCAAACTTTTGGGCAATCCATCGAAGCAATTCAAAACCAAACTGATAGGCAATCGATAAACTGCACCAAGAAATGCCAATAAAATATTCAAGTAAATTGCGAAACACTTTTTACTTTTTTTATATAAAATTCTTTTCAGGGTTTAGTTAACAGTTTCAATTGTTGATTAACGTGTACACGAAAATTCTTAATTATTTTGTCAAGTTATTAATAAAGAATGAGATAAATTTTTTTTCCAAGAGTTTTTTGATGGAACTTGATATCGAATTTCCACGTGATATCATGTTGAATTTTAATTCATATCAAAAAAGCTTTCCTTCTGATACATTTATTGGAAATTTTAGAAAATGGAACATTTTTTTTCGATTTTGTGGGTATACGGTCGAACGTGTCCTAGGTCCAGGTCTCGCAAAAGTACATTCCTCGAAAACCGTGACGAGATTTCTTGTGAGGACCTAAAGGGTCGTTACTTTTACCTGCGATCTTAAAACTGTAGAGATGACGAAACACGAAAAACCTACGACTCCATAAATCCTGATTTTGTGGACATCGTCCGTTTAGATGTTACACTTTCTTATGCACTGTAAAGTAAAGGTAATTGACAGAAGCTCGCATTTAAACCGACCAGAATCTTAAGAATCGTCATAATCGAGACAATTGAACAGATTAAGTTACGCAAATAACGTTATATTAACTTTTTTACTTTTGATTTTATAAAAGTGAGAAGAAAAAGTGAAGAAAACGGGATGACGAAAGATCCACACGAACCTCGGACATTCATCGGTCCAGTAAAGAAATTATATCTGATCCTTGAACTCATCGCCCGAAGAGAAAAAAAAAAGCTCAAACTACTGCACAGGATCGCCATTTTCGTTCTTTCTCACTCGTGCACCCCAACCCCCTCTAATCCGGTCACGATCGCGATCTAACTACACGATCTGCATGCCACAAAATCTTTTCTTATCCAAACCTGTGATCGAGGATCCACATACATACTCATTGTTTTTCACCGGAACGATCGCGTCACAGTCCCAAATCGTGCTACCGTCGCACATGAGATTTTTCAACGATAAATGTCCTACTTTCTTCGACGATTTCGAATTTTTTTTCTCTCCACCTTTTGTTTCTTGATTTTAACACCGATCCTAACAACTTTTGGGATGAGCCTTTCTGCGAATTGAGCGACTTGTTTCAACAGTTTCAGACATTCCACATACGTCCAAGAGAAATTTAGTATTGACGATTTTTTTATATTTTTTTTTTTATTACTTCTGCCTTAAATCAACTTTCCCAATTAAGGATTTTCCGTATGTGTTTCAATAAGTTGAAAAATTGGTTAAATTTCAAATACTCCTACAGAGTCACATTGAGCATCATTATTTAAGATCTCTTATTCTCTTCTTGTCTTTATCTCTTGACATTAGTGTGATTTCATTGACTACTCATTAAATTATTGAAAAAAAAAAAAAAAAGTATGACTATACATCTAAATCATCTTGAAAACCCACTCCTTTTCGGGCTTGAAGAAATAAGGTTGTACGAACATAATTTGTCGATCTCATCGGAGGTGAAAATTGAAAATTTACATTCAATATACAGTATAGATTTTGAACCGACGAATTTTCATATACACGCGCAGTTAAAGCCTTGTCACGGCGTATCACTTAGCGGCAAAAGTAATACAAGAAAATTGTATATCAAGCAGGCATGAAAACGTTTAGCACCCCGCAGGGAGAAAAATGAGCGTTTACAGACGCGACAAGTTGTGCTGAAATTTTTTTAATTATTAAATTGAACACTTTTATATTCTTTCATGTATTTTTTTTTTTTTTTTTTTTTTTTTTTTTTTCAATGAAATTATTTGGAAAAAATGGTTTTGCCAAAAGTTATAGATATTTGATATGTACCAAGTTTCGTTTGGATCCTAGTTTACGTAACATTCGATCGGGTTGATCTCACAGACTGAGCAAACACAGCAAGCAGGCCGTGAGAAAATGTTCAAAGATCGTGTGGCACGAGAGAGAAAGAGAGTAAAGCACCGAATGATGGAAGACCGATCGTGGTGCTCTCATCTCGCGAATTCCACGACAGTGAGTATTTACAAAGTGAATGCGAATTACACTTCTCGTTTCCCTCGTAGCGGTCCTCATCTTAGTGCCAAAGGCTGTATATAGATACTGGTGATGTCGAAGAGGGAAAAACTAGCAGTACAAAGTTCACGATCTCGAAATAAAAACCGCCAAGTTTATTTCTTTTGACGCTTTGAAGGATATTTTTACAGATAACTCTCTATAGAGATAATTTGTCCCGAGGAATTATCTTCTGAGTCTCAAATAATTACAGCTATTGTAAAAATACGGTTTTATAGCCGAGCTTCCCTATAATTTCCGTGAAATTATCGTTTATCCACGTGACGAGCAATTTTAGCGGATCCGAGGTGGAAAATTGTCGGTTTCACGAATGTTTCGAATGAGTATGGAAGAAAGATTCGTGCGTCGTATAACGATGGTTTCAAAAAGGCAAAGAGAGAGAGAGAGAGAAAAAAATGATGTTCACCAAAAACGAGAAACCTCTTGAAGATGAGGCTCTTTAACGGAAGAACGCCTTTTTTGACTAAAATTTTGAAAAACAATGGTGTGGTCATAGCTGACACGTATATAGCCCTTGTACGCGCGATCATCAGCAGGTAGGCACCTTCGTGGCTCGTCTCGAAAAACAATATTTCACCTGTAAGCCTGACACCTCTTCGCTGGGGGGTTTTCTCTTCTCTTTCTCTTTCCCATCTCTTTCTGTGAGAAGATAAGTTTGGGAGTGACCCAAGCGAAAAACAAAAAAGGTAACGGAGAAGACAAGAGGAGAGATGAGACGCCCGCAGACTCTTCATCGCTTTTGGATTTTTCATATATATGTATCTGTCTATATTGGATAGTCGAGATGAGAAGAGGTTGAAGAAAAGACTGCTGTGTATGTGCTCTCTTTCACCCCGAGCACACTTTCTTGACTCTCGTTTGGAAAAAGGCCACAAGCCTCAGGTAGATGCTAATAGACTCTATTGTTTTTTTTCTCTCTTTTTTTTACTCGTAGGTCCTGCTCTTCACGCACTTTCGCCTTACGAAAGTAAAGCTCTGGCCATTGTTCTACGAAACCATAGACACCAGCTCGTCAACTTGACGAGCATTCTGTTTCTATATTTCAAGCTACCAACCACTCGAGTTCTCGTTCTTTCTGACCTGTTGCCCAAAAACTTTCGTTATATGTCACGTAGACAAACATCTTTTACAGGCGCCTATCCGACCCGTGGCGGTGGTCCCTTGCTATTCTTATGGACAATAAGCACATACACAAATACACGTATAAAATGAACCGAAATATTTGCGCATAGCGAACAAAAAATAGAAGAAAACAATAGAAAGTGATGCTGGTACGGATAAGCACGAGAAACACGTGTAACGAATTTTAGAGCAATGTCTTGGCGCCACAACGTCTATTGTTTCTTAAGTAATTTTCGTCCTTTTTTTTGACACGCGCTCTTCTTAGAGTCACTTCTTTTTGTTGTTCCTTGTATTGCTCGTGACATGGATTGTTAATTTTCTTGATTATTATCACAACTTGACTTTCTTTAGATCATCGTTGCTGTTCCGTTGACGCAAAATATGCAATCGTTACCACCATCTTGGTCGTCTTATCGCAATCTTAAGGATCTAGCTAACTCGTAACAATTAACACCAAATGCAATTTTACAAATAAATTCTAATTCGACTCATTTACGCAAACAAAATTAAAACCAAAATCATCACAAATTTTTTTAAATGTTTTTCGAAAGAACAAGACTTTTCGAGCAATGAAAAAAAAACATACAATCCTCGATGGATCACTATTTGAAAAGTTGAATTATTTTTTCATTCCCTTTTCCCAGGGAAATATTAGAAAGTTAATAAATTTCATTTTTTCTTCCATCAATTTCTATTGGACATTCAAAATTTTCTAACTAGCCGAAGTTTCTCATATTCAATTAGACTTAAATCTTGAAATCAATAAATATCAATTCAGGAAGAAATGAAAATACGGAAGGAAGGAAGAATAGTTTTGAAGAAACAAATGAAAGAGGAAGATGATGAAGAGTCCAAGAAAATGTGGCGTGGGCGAGGCAAATGACTCGCTATAAGCGAGTACTGGCCAACGAACAGGAGGAGGTGCCGATATCTCAAGTATAATTTATCACCCAGCTAGAGCCTGCGGTTCAAGCCCGAGTATATACGGAAATCATGTGTATAATATACGCTGGACAGGTTCACTATACAGCCTGGTAAGCAAATGGCTGAAGTCCACGAACCTTGATGGAAAAATAAATGTGGCTCACGTAGTGTTTACCAAAGAACAAACGAGCATCGATCCCCAATGAAAAATCGTTAAAAATCATTTTTCGACGATGCAATTATGAATCATTTCCCTAAACGAAACATTAACTCTTAAATACCAACCTCTCGAGATCCTTGAACCTCAGAGAGAAATATAAAAAAATTGAATTTAGTGAGTTTAGTTTGGAAAACACTTCACAATAATTATGATTTACGATTTGTACAAATTTTACCAAATTTCAACCGGTCTGAATCCATTAATAGAGACATTTTATGTGATCGAATACACAAGGTTTTTGAATTGAATCAAAAGTCACAGACTTTTTTGAACAGAATCTGTCGTGTTTGGCAATTGAAATATACGCTGAGCGAATACACACTCTAAGATATTATGATAAAATGAAAAGAAGATTATTTTATGTTCATTTCGCAACGACTCGTGATATATTTCGTCATAAAATATTTAATTACTTTTTAATCGAAAGGTGTCCAAGAACCACCACGCCTACGGAGTTCCTACAGGTGCCCTTCTAATTTTAAGACCCATTCGCACGAGACATTCCTTCGAAAATACCACAGTGATATAATAATAAACAGCTAATGTAGGAATGGCCGAAAGCCCTCCTTCTTAATTCGAAAATGAAATTTTAGCTTCCAACAGGTTTTTCGAACGGACATCATCAGGGTTGTGCAACATTTTTTTTCGTCTATGTTTCGTTTACGATAAAAGACAGAGACTATTCTCTCGCATCTGTGTGTAAATAATTAGATATCGACGAAAAACAAATATATCGTTTCGCGCAGTTTGATAGATGACGTTGCGCTTGTTCAGTGGGTCGAGGAGAATAGTGAACGAAGGAACGAGCACGAAGGGGGCGGAGGATAAATCTCCCGGAGGATTCCTCCGAGAGTGCGTTCTCGGATCTTTGGCTCTCTCTGAGAAGCCATCGCCATAACCGAGTTTAGGTTTTACCTCGGTGTGAGCTAGAAACACGCAGCAGACTACCCTCGAGGGTTCAAGGGCATAAAAGAGAAGAACTCGCAGGTTCCTTCCTTCTGCTCGAAACGCTCGAAGGGGCAACCAGAAGAGAGAGCAAAAGAGAAGGAAAAAGCGATCCAAGGCAATTAGGTGGCCCAGCAGGGTGCCAAAATTTTGGTCCCTCTCTACGCCTCTTTCTTCCACTGGCGCTCAAACTCTTCTCGTATCTTTTAACCTCTCTTTGCCTCCTTCTTCGTCATCTTCTTTCTCTTATTTTACTTCTTTAAACGCCACTCATTCTTTTTAAGCCACCGATATTGTTTTTTCATAGCATTAAGCTTCCCTCGTGCCCTTCCTCATAAGAATTCCACTTGTTCAAACGAATTTGCCAGCTGCAATTTCGTGCCACGTCAACGGAGACATTATGCGAATTGAAAAAATGACATTGTACGTGCGTCAATCGTTATTTTTAGATTCAAATAACTAATAACCAACTAATTTTCTAACTGATAACAGATATTTTTTCGTTTTATACTCGAAAATAGCAAATTTACATATGATCCAAGAAAATAACTTTTTATTTATTCATTTTTCAAAAGTGTACGTAGATTTCATTCGAAACATCTGCAATTAAATCAATTCATGGACTAACAACCCCATACACACGGATGTGTCTCTTATTTTTTTTTCTTAACTATAACTTCCTATCAAATGAAGATTTAGTCAAGAAAGGCCTGTAGTCAAATAAATTTAAAAAGAGCCACGTTCATTTTGAAATTTTTCTATTTCACTCACACTGGTAACTTGATGGTTTTTCTAAGTGTCTCTATCTGTGGAGAAAATCGCACAACTCGTGGGCACTATCTGCCGATTAATCGAAAAAAAAACTGTCGGTACTGCGAAATTTGAAATTATCGAAGAACGACAAACCAGGAATCTGTGCTGTAATCCCAGTCGAAATCTGTCCTGTGCAGTTTTAAGAATTGAAAAAAATGTCGATAACGTAGAAAGTTGAATTATCTTGAAATGGTAAGTCTCCTATGGCACACGAACCATCTACCAGAAACGTCTCTACCGACATGATAACAACGCTACCCCAAAAAAGTGTACTTTTGCAAAAACATCAACTGATAAATGAAAATTTCCATGATGATACAATTTTACTGGGATTTTTCAAAGAATTGTCTGTATTTTTTAACGAATTTTCTTCGATAATGTAGAAAATGCAGATACCCTGGAATGGCAAGCCCGAAAACGATGCACAATGAAATTATGTTAAAAAATGCTATCCAGTCTCAGCTCGCAGCTGGCGCATTCGATCACTGGATAATTTTGGAACAAAACACTTGGAATCTCCACGTCGAATAGTCGAATCACGGTTGAGCATCAGTCTTTGAAGCATCGAGGACAGTAGCAGTATCAAATAATAAAATTATAAAATGTCTCGTTTAATGCTTGGGATGCTTTTTATGTTCGGGTTGTTATTAATATTGCACGAGTGCGATGGACACAATAAATATTCAGCTGAGGCTAACAAAAAAGCACCAGCCAAAAAAGCTAAAGTTGAACCGATCTTAAACGACCTTCCGAACTCGCTCCGTGAACTGGATAAACCGTATCGAATGGCAAAATTAAATCTACTCTGGACAAAAGCGAAGCACGTGAGTACATATTTATTGAATTTTATAAATTAAAAATAGTCATGGTTGCTAGATTCCTGTGTATACACTTGTTAAAATCTATGTTAGCGTTTGACAGAACCAAAACTGCAATCGCTATTCAGTGATTTGAAAATTCACGACAAGGAAGAACTTGCTCTTAAACATTCGAAGGCCGATGGAGGAGATAAAGATGGTCTCCAGGAGGCAAGAATGAGAAAAAAATTAATGGGTACGACATGTTGAATTCTGTTTATTATACATTTTGAATGAAGAAAAAAATCTAAAAAGAAATTCGATTGTTTTGATAAAGCAAATGTCATTCTTCAAGACTACTGTAAAAATTTATTTTCTTACAATATAATTGCAAAAGTTACTAATTATTGATTTGGGTAATGTTCATGGGGATAATGAATATTTTCGATAATTTTTAGATGACTCAAATAATTGATTCTCAAGGTTTTTTTTCAATAATCAACATTTCTGTTAGTGTTAAAAAAATCATATAAAACGTGAATTTTTATTAATTTCTTATCTTTTTTCTTTGCAACATATATGATAGAGTATAATTATTTATCCAGGTATTATGAGCACTTACGGCCTCTTAGAACATTTTGCTGAGACCGATGATCCAGAATTGCTAAAACCGCACAAAGCACTGAACGACGGATCAAATTACGTTGCCAGGGATGTATTCGATGACCAAAGACTTAACAAGCTTTGGGCTAAAGCGGAAAGAGCTGGTTTTACACGTATGTTTTTGATTTCGAATTTTATTTGAAATAATATTTGACATAAAATTTAGTAATAGAGTGACTTAATCTGGATTTGAAAACAAAACAATTTCATATAATAGACGAGGAACTACAAGCTCTCAAAGAAGAATTTTCTCACCATCAAGAAAAGGTGGACGAATATAAAAGTTTGCTGCAAGAAGTCAAAGCAGGAGATCCAGAAAAATACAAAAGTATGTACTTGCATATCAATATTTTAAATAACAGCATTATAAAAAATCAGAACAAAGCAGAAAGATTTTGCTTACTTTAAATTGCATTATTGGAATGCAACCAATTTTTATTCTCAACCATTGAACTCTATTCTGGTAGAGATGCTGCAAAAAATCGTCGAAATTTCATTCAACTTCTTTTAAGGGCTAAAGCTCATGATTTGAAGAACAAGAAATATCAAAAAACTGAAAAGTAATGGCACATTTTTTTCTTTGCATCCCTACGATGCATAGTTCGATACATTGATTACATTCTTCGATATTTAATTACATTTTTTAGACAGTGTGGACGATGAACACGAAAGTTGGAACGAGATAGACCACAAGGAAGAGAGTAACGAAATACCGGAAAAGAAGAAGCTCGATTTCATCGGCAAAGCTAATTTGTTAAGGTAAAAATGCGACATTAACTTTATCCGTGAAAAAAAATTAAACCATGTTTTGAAGGAGTATTTATTTCACAATGGAATCTGTTTCGTTTTGCAGAGAAAAAATTGTGGAGATCAAGAGCGGATACGATCACCTTGAAGGACAAACAGCACGAGGACCAGATCACAAAGAATTCACTGAGCGAAAAGTCCAAGATCTTTGGACAACAGCCCAAAAAGCAAAATTCTCCAAAGATGAATTAGCATCTCTTAAGGCAAGTGGTTTATTCTAATAACTCGATCAAAATGCTATTCGAATTCCGTATTGAAAAAAAAAAAAAAAAATGATTTCCACTTCCTCATTCACTAATTGATTAATAAACAGGAAGAACTTCATCATTACGAGACTCGCTTACTCAAGTTACGTCATCTTCATACCGAAGCAGCTCTCGAAGCAGCCCGCAACGGTAAAACCTACGATCTCGACAATTCGACCGAACATCACAAGATAAAGAAGCATGCAAGAACTGTCGAAAAATTACATATGGATCTCGAAGCGAGAATTTTACAAAAACACACAGAGTTCTAAGAATATTTATATTTATCGAAAATTACTATGGGCTAAGGAAAAAAGAGTTTGTAAAGTCACAACATATGTTTTTATCGTAAATATATATTAAAAGATCTGTATAATTTAAACTAATAATCGTGTTGAAAAGATAATATATTTTTATCAGAATTTTTTTGTAAACAGAAATAAAGTTGAAATGTTTCTTCTACTATTTTCGGAATTGAACATCAATTCTAACAAAATATGTAAATAATCATCTTCTACGTTACAACGGTTAGAATATCTGCCAACATACTTCATGAAAAATGTTTATTTAGTCAGAGTGAGTTTAATCGATATCTCCATAGCAATGGGATTGGGTGTTGGATAAAAGTCATTCACGTGATGGTTAACCGAAATTTGTAAGATCGTCGTTACGTCAGTATACATCGAAGAATTAGTGAATCGAAAGTTTGTTATATTTAAGGCATCTCGCTTAACTCATTTGCCGAAAAAATTTTTACTTGAGTTTTTCGATATTGAAATACGAAAATAATGGCTACTGCGATTCAAGAGAGAACAATTCCTCCAATGAACACACTTGTTAAGTTCGATAATCCAGTGCTGGTTGCAAAACATCGTGAAAAGGTAAAAAATCTTGAAAATTCAAGCCATTATGTTTTGTTAAATTTTTATAAAGCGATAATAACGAGTTCGAATTTTTATTAACTCACGTCAGTCGACGAAAGACACTTCGGCAGGAAAAGTTGGTAGTGCAGCATGCAAAATTCAAACATCTCCACCGACGGCGGACATCAGGCGAGAAACGATGGAAATTTTGAATGCTATTTTGCCTCCAAAAGAGTGGGAAGAAGATGGGCAAACATGGATACAACAAGTTTCGAGCTTTCCATCGACGCGATTGGATGTTATTAATTTACAGGAACAGCTTGACATGAGGTTACAGCAAAGACAGGCCAGGGAGACTGGAATCTGTCCGGTTCGTCGTGAACTTTACACTCAGTGCTTTGGTAGGAAGATTTTTCCTACATTTAAATGATTATTAAAATTATAACTTTTCGAAATTTAAAAAAACATCCCCCTGGCAGAAGATGCATTTTTTAAAACTATTGAATAGAAATTATTGAATTTCATGAGTTTTTTTTTTTTCAGTTTTAAAGTTTTTGTCAATTTTTATCGACTTACCGATGAATTTTTTAATGCAAAACTAAAAATTCGTTCCATCCCAACAATGCAAATATCAACTTCATATTTTTTTCGATATTATAACTAGTATAATTGCATTTGAAATTTTGTTTACAAAAAGAAGAGGATATTGCAACTGCACATCGAATTTTTCTACTTTTAGATGAAATAATCAGGCAGGTTACGGTGAATTGTGCTGAACGCGGTCTCCTATTGTTAAGAGTACGTGACGAGATAACAATGACAATGGCTGCTTATCAAACACTTTATCAGAGTAGCATAGCTTTTGGTATGCGCAAAGCTCTGCAGGTATAACTTTTGTCAAAACAATCAACACAGTGAATAATGAAAGTAATTTAAAAATGTGTAAAAGTATAAATACTTTACAAATCAAAATATTTGCGTTGAAAAAAAGGCTGAACAGGGAAAAGAGGATCTCATAGCCACAGCCGAAGAATTAAAAATTCAGAAAACTGAGCTCGAACGAATCGTTGCAGAACTCAGACAAAAGTCTGAGCAAGCAGAGAGAAGAGCAGCCGAGTTGCGAGAGGCTGAAGAGAAAAAACACACGGAAGAAATACAATTTCTTAAGAAGACAAACCAACAACTGAAGGCAAGAAAACTTAGTTTGTTGTTTTCTTCTTTTTTCGCACTCACTAAACTGTTTTTGACGACAAATTTATTTTGTAGACTCAATTGGAAGGGATTATCGCCCCAAGAAAATGAGCAGTTCTATGAAAATTGGATGAAAACACCGGAAGGGTTGTTTGTGAATTGTCAATAAAATTATTTCCCGAATTGATGTATGTTTATCAGTGTAACATTTTTTTGCTTACAAATACACGTGTATACTCGTTATAAAACGTATAAATATTGCTTATTACATAAAATTTTAGCGAATCGTAATAAATATATATACTTTCGATCTAAAACACAAAATACTTTTCCTCGCCATAAGATTTTTCTTTTTCTCGTGGTTTCTCACTTTTGTAGATCGCGGCGAATCTCTGTGATCGAAAAGTGAGATGAAATGATTAATCGATACGTGTGATCTATCGATGAGGAAAAAAAAAGAAAATTCAAGTACTAACATCGAAAGACATTTTAGTCTTGTTTAAAGTCACCTTCGATATTTTATCGAATCGTCAATTCATCGTGTCGCATAATACGTGTCCCATATTGGCACTTTGAATGCTGCCCCATTGACCTTTTTATGTTAATAAAAAAAAAAAGCATAAAACGTGTCCCTGCATTTTTGCTCTATTTAACTAAAAATGTCTTAAGCGACGAAAAAAAAGTTCTGTTGTACCGCAAGCGTTATAGGCATAATAGTTTGAGTGTGAATTATAAATACACTTGGGAAGGACCACTGATTCATCCTCACAATCCTTGGCGCTTGTGGATGCTTTATCCGTGCAACAAAAAAATCAATTCGGCTCTTTTTGAAGGAATCATTATGTAGGAAATATTTAAAATATCTGTAAAGTAAGCCATTTTGTTTCACTTTTCTTTTTTTATTCAACCACGAAGTATTCAAAATTCTGCTTCAATTAATATTTTTGTTGCAAATAAAGCATCCTTAACAAACCGCGTACAGCTTCACCGAACAGTGGACATTTTTTTTTCTTTCTTTCATATTTTACTCATTTTCACAACTGACAAGCACATTCTATAAATATGCACAACATGATGACAATTTCCATAACTACGGATATAAATGTATCAACAATACACGTCGTTACATATGAAAAATATTGTATAAGTTATAAAATAATGTTTTTCATAGATTAAGGCAAAAAAGACACTGTTGACACGAATTCTTGATATCATTTATCGAGTTCTCGAGGCTAATTATTCGAGGCACAGGGGAGGGAGTTCCTTCTTTTTTGTTGTAGATGTTTTTATATTTAGAACTTTTACCACCAAAAAAATCGATAAAGCACTCGAGAATATTTCCGTACACTTTGCACCGAACATTATTACAGAAACATCGTTCGCATAGAAATTCAACGTCCCTCAACAGATCAAGGTGGGTTCAAGACTTGTTGAGTACAAACTCAACACAATGACCTACCTAACATTAAATAGTAATAAATTAAGTATTTTTTTTTCTTTCTCGTACAATCCTGTGTCATTACTTTTGTGTGCATTGATTTTATTTATCAGCCAATTATGCGAAAGATAAGTTAAATTATAAAAGAAAAAATGACTGTCTACGTTAATAAGAAATTTGATTAAAACACGCAAAAAATATTTAAGGGGCTTCAAAGTGTTAAAAAAAAGAAATTGACATGATTTTGGATAGAAAACTTGGTCTGTACGCATGTTTTTGATGATTATTTCTTTCAGATATTTCAATAAACTCATTATCATATTTTTAACGATGTATTATCGGTTAATTAAATTTTGATTAATCATTTTTAATGCATTATCAATGAGATTTATAGTTTTACAATGATTCAATGTCACTTAAGCTACATTATTAATATGCAGTGTTTTCATTACTTTGTGAAATAGAAAAATTCAACTTTTTTTATACGAACAATGTCGATTCCTCCGTAGAAAATATTTATTGACAAGTCTTATGAGAATTTGTTTACCGAGCTCGAGTTTATTAATAAATCAGAAATTTAAACTACACGACCATTCACGGTGTGTACTTTTGTAAAGGAATGTGCAGTATAATTGATTCGCAGAGGCAAATTAAAGTTTACTATTTATCAAAGAAAATTTGCAAATTCGGGATGCACCACGAAAACTGTGCTCGTTTAAAAAAAAAAAAAAAACATATAAAATTTGAAAATACTTAAATCGCGTATTTTTTGTCAAAATTGCACAATGAATGAAAAAAGGCAGAATAAATCCGATGTATTGTCGGAACAGCCTTTTTTCCTCTTTTTGGTTTTCAATCAACGGGACGAAAAAATTTACGATGCATATAAATTTCCTCAACATCGAATACATTAATAGCAATAAATTCCTCAATCATTCGAATTATTAGGTTTATTTGTTTTGTCTTTTTTCGACAAAGTCCTAATCGTCGTAATATTGTCCCAACTTCGAGTCCAAAACTTTGTTGTAGTTCTGAATAAGTTTTGTGTGAAATGTCACTTGCACGATGATAAATAAATGCTTGTAATTGGAGATTCGTTGCAATTGTCATTACAGCTAAACTTTTGTCGGATAAAAAAATTCAGCTGTGATGTCATTCTGACAAATTGTTCCGACAAGTTTTTAATCACGTACATTTATTTAGAGCAGTGTTTAAAAATGCCGTATATTGGTCGGATCATTTCATGGTGCCACTGCAATCTCTCATAAACATAAATGATTAAGAATCTCTCGTTACAGAAAAATTTAAAGTCACACGAAACAAGTTACAAGATTTTTTGACCCTTACAATTTTCCATAACATTCGTGATATACGTAATTGACCTATACTTAGCTGTATAATTATTTTTCTATACAAATCTGCGCACCAATTGCCTCATTCAAATCGAGGATATTTTCTTTCCCGTTTTGTGTGTGTGTGTGTTTCAAATGTTATTCTTTAATTGCGTCCCTTTTTCGAACGTTTTCTTTTCTTTTTTTTCGCTGCATTCACCGTTGAATTCGTTGTTGTCTTGGCAGTAATTGAAACGTTCTGACTCGAGCTCGTGCAAATTAACGAGTCTGAATTATCCATATTGGTATCGTTGACCGACGAATTTTGGCGCGACAATTCCTCGCTCTCACTCTCGGCATCGCTCGCACCCGTTTCGACCTTCACGCTATCCACTTCTTCCTCCGCATTGCTCAGCTCGAGAGAAATTATTTTCTCTCGCAGAGTTTCAACCTAATGTGGACAAAACTATGTTGAAAAAAATATTCAAGTACATGACAAAAATGTGAAAAATTGAGGATAAGCTAAATACACAGCATTTGCATCGATCTAACGATGTCTTAGGACTAATTCCTCTTTTGTGAAAGAAAACATAACATTTTTGAACACCTTGCTTACCTCCTAATCCCACATTAGTGAAACACGTACAAACTATTGGTTAGTTATAGTCAATCGACTTCATTTAATTGTATATATATAAAGAAATTATTCCTAGTTTTTCATTGAAACAGCTTCACACTTCATTTCTTCATCAAATAAATTCTTCCGATTCTGAAAAACTTATAAATTGAAGCATTTGGACCTCGGAGAGAAAACAAGGTATACAAAAAAAAATCTGCCAGTGTAAGGAGTGTGGAAGAGAAAATGGGTACAAAAATATATTCAGGATATTCGTACCCACATTGGAAGAGAAGATTTGACAGTACAGACAGTGGATATATTAACGGACTCAAGGCAGTGTAGTTTGCATTCCAGGCATAATTGTCGGAATCTTGTAAAACGAGACAATCCATTATTATTATTATAATTATTATTAATATTATTATTATTATGAGTTAATATGAAGATGGATTACGATGAAATGTTTTTTTTTCCCTCCTGACTAACTCCATGCTACATGCAAATCCCAAAGTGCACTGAATAGAGACATGCAACGACAAACGCGAAAGTTTAGGTAAAGATATTTGTCCGAAAATAATGTTTGATGCGAATTTGTGGACGAGTTTTTTTTTTTCATGAATCTGTTCGCATGGAAAACGCAACGGTTTAGATATATGCAATATTGCCACTTTTTCTACTAAGAATTAATCTTAAGTTGTGAATATTTGAAAATGTTGAAACAAGTGCCAAAGTATTGAGTATAAAAGTATTTGAGTTGGAGTAGAATGGAGCTGTACTATACACAAAATGCTGGTGCGTCATTCAAACTTTAGGCTTTTGTATTTTCTTAAAAGTTCATTCAAAAATGACGAAGATGTGATAATTTTTTTGTTTTTTTTTCTGTTCTTTTTTTACTACCTCCCGCTCAATGAGCTTCTCGACGTATTCGACAGTTCGTACACGACGTTCCCCGGTCACCTCGTCGACATATTCCTCAGTGCGTCGAGTTACCTTCTCGTCCACTACTTTTTCCGATTCGCGAACCGCTTTTGACGGTCCGAGCTTGCTCCGAACCGCAAGTTTTGGAAAATCCGCGCTAGACGGCCGTAACGCAGTGAACTATATTCGTAGCAAGGACAGACAAACGACAAAAGCGTTTTTTTTCTCTATCTCTCTATTTTTCGGTCTACATTCACAATTATGTTGATTCATTTACTTTTTGAGCCTTTGGATGATGTAATCTTTTTCTTTTTATTTATTTCAGTTCTCGAGCTTCAATTTTGGACGAGTGAAAAGGGGTAAAAGAACTTTTCGCGATAAACATAGTAAAATGAGTAATGAATACGTTAAGTGAAGGATAAAAACGAGCAATTAGTAACAGACTTGTTAAATGTAAGATTTTTCGACAACACAATTATGGGGTTAATTCAATTATGCAAAAGAACGGTTATTGGAAAAAAAAAAATCATTTAAAAAACACGAATCAATTGTTAAAACAAAATTATTAATCCCGAGAACATTCAGTCATTAAAAGACAATTTACCTCGTTTGGTCGATCGTGATCGGACGAACGATCCAATTCTGATGGCTCTTGAATAATTTCAGACTTGTTTGACGTGTCCATCATTTCACTCATTTTCTTTATAACTATCTGCGCCTGGAGTGCATCCTTAAAATAAATAAAAAGAGTTCATTTACCATTTGCATTTTAAAAGAAGCTGCTTTTACTATTTTTTTTTTTTTTTCTATTTTTTTGTCATCTTCTCACCTGTTCCAAAGACTTCAAACGCGCTTGTCTCCATGCTGCTCTTTTTTCGGCACGTAAAGCTCTCTGCTCTGCAGGACTCAGATGACTTTCTTCATCGTCGTCGGAGATCAGACCCTAAGGATATAAAATAAAGTAATCAGTCGTTGAAATTTTGTGATCGAATTCTTTTCAATTCGAGAATATTTTGAGGATGCAGTTGCTTTTCAATTTTTATTCTCAAAGTAATGTTTTTCAATACTTCCTGAAAATGTGATATTTACACAAGTTTTTCATGTATTTTTCAAGATTTTCGACCTTCGATTCGAAAAAAAGAGAAAAAAAACCTCCGGAAACATTGACACACGATCGAGACATTTTTTTTCGTCGTCGATTACAATTTTTGGGCTGACAATGTATGTGCGAAAAATTCTTAACGTAACTGCATACCAAAAACATTTCTCGTCTGTAATCACGTGATTTTACCTCTTGGATCATTCTTTCCTTGAGACGACGTTCCGCTTTAGCCGTCCTGACGACACTGGGTACGCCCTGCAGAGAGGGTATCGAACTTCGCGAGCTCAATCGGCTACTGCAAGGTAATGAGCCATGCATACTGACCAATGGAATATTCTTTTTTTTCTATTTAAACGCTTTACTTTGATATATTATTTTATTAATATCTGTTTGTTTTTTTTCCCCTAAATTTTAAAAAAGTACAAAAGCGACAAGTCGTACAAAGGCCAAAAATAGAAGGACAATAGTTATATAATTATATCGTAAAATACTGCGAGTAGAATAAGAGTGTGAATAGCTTACATTGTTAATAAAAAAAAGTGAAAAAAAAATAGCAATAATACGATACAATGATCATCGTTTACAATACTGTCTACAACGAATACGAACGATGACATTAAACACGTAGAAAATAATGTGCGTTTCGACGGTGTAAATTCGTCGAAAAAATGCAGATTTTCTGCTCTGTTTTGTTTGTTTTGTTTGTTTTATACTTATATCGGCCAAGATTGGAGCATCCCACTGTGAAAAATAGATCCTTTCATGTCCCACCGTACTCCAAAAGTATTTAGTTATAATATATATGTATATTGAATTGCTACAGTTCTCAAGCGTAAGCATGTGGTGTTTTTATTTTTTTGTTTGAAGCATAATGTAATAATTTGGATAAAAAGCGTGAAAAATAATTTATCGCTAACGCATTAATACTTTTGTAACATTTGAAAGAGAAAAAATACCGCACACCGACCAAAAAGCATTCATATTGCAACAAATATTATATGTCTATTAAAGTATTTACACAATTTTGAAAATTAAAAGCTGCTTACAACTAAACCATTTTCGTCTTGAGTCTGTAGTCCTGATAGTTTGAGGCTTAATCGAAATATCGGATAAATAAACGTGGAACTAGCAGCTCGAACGTGTATTTATATCGTCAATAGTGTAAGATTCAATATTCATTTATTACATGTTATTTTCAATAATCTTGATCGTCACGCATACGTCAAGTTCTCGTATCATTTATGCTCGGAGAATTTGACACCTGATGCATATAACTGCATGTGTATTGTCAGTTTCTTGGTGTATTAATAATTCGTGTTTCCTTCTTATCTTAATGAGTAAACGAAATAATGACTGTGACCGAAAGATCGTACACTTTAGATACATAGATACATATGTACATTGAAGGAACGCCAAAGAGGTAGAAAATTGCGAATTAGAATAATCGTATGAATTTTCAAACGTTCATCCGTTTGTATAGAATTATTCATTTACGTTTACTTGCGTTGATTTTTTTTTTTTTTTTTTAACAAAATTAACTCCGGTTCTCATTCATAAAAGTAGTGTGTTTCGGTTACGTCAGTCTCCCATTCGTCGAGATGGTGGTGTGGATAAAAAAAAACATACATAAAGTACAACACAATTGTGCAAGAGAATATGAAAAAAGGTGTGCGTGAACGAGAGAAAAATAAAACCAGAATATCGCGGGACAACTTCGCTTGCCTGGGGTTTTACGGATAAATCACTATCTCGCTTACTTAGGCCTTCTATTATCCTGATCTTCTAATGCGTCCTCGGACTCGTCAAGACCCTCCATCTCGTCGATCTGAGCCCAAGACTTCAACTCGTCCCTCGTTAAGGTGGCAATTTTTTTCTCTGCAATGGGAGAACGGTATTGATCAATTATTTCCATTCAAAATCACAGAGAAAAAATAAACTGGATCTATCCACCGACAAACTTACCTTCTTCTTGTTTCATTTTCTCAACTTCATCTTGGCTAAGGAAACTGAATACTTTATCTGAAATATTGAGAAATATTAAACACGTTATTTTTTCAAGTCTGATTAAAAAACAAATAGGATTACAGTTTATTCATTAGCTGAGGACTTTTCGTAGAAATACGACTCGAAGGAAAACGAATTTTTAAAGTTTTGTAGAATATTTGTAAACAAGAAAAGTTTATCTATAATTTTTCAAAAATTACAATTTATTTATAATCGTAAAACATAAGTGATCAAGATCAACTGACACATTTGAATTACCTGGTTTTGGCGAAGGTTTAAGATGCTCTTCTACGGCATTTTCAAAAAGTTTTTTTCTGTCACTGACCGACATCTTGACAGGAGCTGGCGTGGGTGATGGTGTCGGTGAAGGCTGAGCATCAATAAATAGCATTAAAAATAGAGCGTGTTTCGATTAATTGCGTCTACGAATATCAAGCGACATTCGAAAAAATATAATTTTTTGTTGTTTTTTGTATTAGTTCAACATGCTACTGAGACCCACCTCAACCAGAAACTTTCCTTCGACAGAGCGTGCATTCTGTCGTTTGTTAGAGGAAGCCATTGTGGTACGAAGTTTATCTCCCGTGCACCCAGGGTTTGTCAGGGGTGTTGGAGGAAGTCGAAAACGTGGTTCTGTTATTTTTGCATTCTCGACATTAAAGTTTTTGTCGTAAATATTTGAGGAGGAATAGAAATTGGCTCTTTCGTGCATGGTTATTGGACGTTCTTTCATTATCGAGTGAGTTGGACGGAATTTTATGTTGCCAGATGCTAATGCATCCGTGGAAGTTGATCTCGAGGGTTTTGGTAATTCGGCGAATGTAATGCTACGCTTTGGAACGCTCGAAACCTTTTTCTTTGACGATGGTAAAGTTTGTGACATTGAGGATTTATCGAGATTCGTGGTCGTGGCGTTAGAATGCAGAGAAGTAGCAGAGTTCGGAGTGATCGGCGAAGAGGGATCATCCACGGATGTTCCGGTATCCTCTTTGAACATTCGCTGAATAAACCAAATCGAAATAAAAATAATCAGACGAAAATAACAACATAATGTTGATTAAACTCTTCTTCCATCTTGACTAGATTTTTTGGATGAGCGAAATGGTTTTGCTAAGCAAAATGAAATTTCTTTACATTCGAATTACCTAATGACCAAATGATCCGCACTATAGCAATAAAACTTCATTAATAGCGATCTAACTGAGGCTGAAAAAAGGAATGCCAAAAATTCCTTAAAACAAGCACTTTACAATGTAGTGATCATTTAAAAAACGAATAACAAAACTTTCATGAATTTGTCAAATTTTCGTAGCAAAATGAAAACATCTCATTTGTTAATTTATGAACAGTTTCGATAGAAATTCTAAATCATACTATACTATCTCATAATGCAAAAAAAAATCTAATTTCTTGTTTCGCTTCAGTGATGGCTGAATTTCGATGGGATTATGTGTACAATTTTGTTTACTTTAAAGATGCGGTCGTTTTGTCAAGAGAAAGCTCTGAAACCCGGTTACCTGCACGATTCAAATCTTCACCATAAATTTTCAACATACTTTTGTTCATTTTATTTCGTAGTTAGATAAATATTAATCTTATTTCATATATTCTGTAATAATATATAAACATCTGGTCCATTAGAGTTATATCAACATATAACATGTATAGAAAATTTATAATTACAGTACATCGATTTTTATATCTCGTTAATGATATGGGTTTTTTTTTCTCGTTAAGTATAACAGTGAACATTATAGATTCCCTGTTTTCGATTAAAAAAAAAAAAAAAAAAACAAGCGGAAAAATATATGTTACGTTTACCACGTTTGTGGTTGTTTTTTTTTTAGACAAAACAGATCGGCGATCTACTTTTTTTTTCTTTTTCTCATGGTCTCGTATGCAGTTCGAATAATACACGACGGCTCGTTACGAGTTAATAAATAAAGACATTTTTTTTTAATCCTTCACACGATCGTATACCAACACATGGAAAAACGTTATACATTTGCTTTATCAAGAACGCATGCATTTTTTTTTTTTATACAGTACTGACTAGATTTAAGTTTCTTTTTTTTTTTTTACATTACGCATCCCGCAGTCACCCCTTGGGCTCGGCACGTAAATCGACAACGAACAACCGTACAACTTCCATATTTTATTGCAACATTATTTACTTCCGTTTTATTAATCTCATCAAGGAACTTTTCTCGATAAAAGGCGTATGCTTTATGACTATACGATTCTCAAATTTAAATTATTCAATCGTACGAGAAAAAATCGTTTTCTATTTTTTCATACGTGCTTTGCACTCGTAGCTTCTTACACGGAACAATGACACGTAGAAGCTTTTATGAAAGCTAACCTTCCTGCTCGCAAGATCTTTTCTAACGGTTTTAGTTTTTTGTGTACATTTTTTTGACTTGTGTGTCCTTTCTTATAACCATTTATAATCCTTTATCCTTTCATTTGTCAAAACTGTGTAGTTAATTAATAAAACTCTAGCGGAATGAAATCAGCAAATTGCAAGCGTGTTCAGAAGGCAGAAAAAAAATTGAACAAATTTCAATTACCCACTATATTGATACAACTTTCATGGATATTTATTAAACAAAAAAAAAAACTGCTTCAATGTTACAAATCTCGATCGCTATTGAACCAATGGGAAAAATTTTACTGAGTGCATTCCTTTTCGCTGATAAAATGACACAGCAAAGACAAGTCATAACTAATTTTATCATAATCCATGATCGAAAAATACGCCTGTAGAATCACTTTTTTCCATTAGTAGGGCGTCGAATAGAATATTTTTGTGGACCACGTATCTCAAAAGTTATCGTTTTGAGATAAGGTTCAAAATCCTTGAAAAAATACATAAAAGCAAACTAAAAAAAAAAAAGTTTTCATCATTTTGCCAGATTCTTCAATGGGGTAGTGAAATTGTTCAAAATTTTTTGTTTCTTAATGTGTTCGTATTTTAATGTGAGTTTATGTATTTGCAGAGTTTATTTAAATCCCCTCCTGTTGACCTATCACAGAAAAATATGTCTATCCTTCGGTCAACATTTGCGGACGAGGGTGCAACGAACAGATTATTTACAAGATATAGTCTTCGATTGACGGGGCCGTCACATTGACGTTTCCTCTTTCTCTCTTTTCTTTTTCTCTCTACCTCACAATTGGTATAACCAGACGATGAGCTTTAATTCCAGGAAATTATGGTAAAAAGAGTAATTGAGTAACTGATTGAGAAATGTACAAGTCAAATTAAAGTAGGCTCTTCGATTGTTCATCTGCATGAAAATTATTCGACAACTTATAAAATCACTTCTCCATCATTATTCGCCAACACGATTTTTCAATTTCTTCAAAAAGCCAGTATCCCGGTAGCTCACTCACGTGGGAATTTAATTATTCAAACTATATCACGTTAATTAATATGTTTTTGCAAACGACGTATAATAATCTGTTATAAAATATTTCCTCATAACGAACACATTTTTTAACAAAATTGCCTCTTCCAACTGTTTTTTAAATTCAACGAATTATTTCCAATTTATGGGCTCCGCCGATGGTCTCTTTTACAATATCAATATTATAATATATTGTTGTATTTTATCGAAACAATAAAAAATTTCTTTCACGTGTAGAAAAAATGTTAGTCGTAACTCGAACTTTGAGAAGACTTCTGTAGTTAATGAAATTTTTCGATAAAAATATCATTTTGATCGAACTGAAAAATATTTCTCAAAGTATCTACCATTATCCCCGTTTTCTCGATAAATCATCGACGTTGTTAGCCGAAGAATGGCCGACGGATTTGATAATTTTTTGGTTTACGCTTAACGCTTATTAATGGCAGTAATAACGCTAATAAATAGAGCAACAATATAATTAACGGTGTAACAGTTATATGTTTTGGTGGTATTGTTGGGGCGGGGGGAGGGTATGGAGCACAATAATAAATGCAAACGTCGAATAGACATTGTGACGATATCCTTAAGATCAAGTAGCCGTGGAAGCGCACGTTCCTGGCTGGAGACGTACGCAGTTGTGACACGGTTATAAACGAGAGGACGTACGTAACGATTCACTCTTGTCATAGGGCGGCCAAACTCGAATTATCACCGTCCATTGTCTGCGAACACGTGAAACATGTCTCTCTATCGGCTTCTTAAGGGAATCATGCTTTTCACTACAAAAAAACACCGACAAGTACACATGTTTCATGCGCCATTGAGATTGAAATGAAGACTTTGAAAAAAAAAAAAAAAAAAAAAAAAAAAAACATACGAAAAAACGATTTTGGGGATTTCCTTGCAACATGGACATGTCGAAATAATACTCGAATCAATTAATGACAAATGACAGTACGAAACGACACTGTCGATGATGCGGCGATGATACTGAGCAATAGAATACAATTTTTCATCTTTTGTCTCGATGTTACGGCGTTTTGTGACATTTATTATGGTGCTTTTTAGTTGTTGTTGCATTTCTGCGTTTCGCAATTTAATATTTCGAATGATATCTTTGCATAGTTCGTGCCTAACGTGCATCCGTATTTACTTTCAACATTTCCCTTGACAAATACGACATGGATCCTTAAATAAATGGTTTTTTCAACTGCTTTTTTATATCTATTAATGGGGTGGATTTTTTTGAATGTATGAGAGACGTCCATCATTCAATGTGAGTTTTTGAGGAGTGAGATGATACGCAATGAGTGTATGGCATGATATGCGCCATTGGAAGGAGAGCACAAGATGCGAATATCATTCAAGGACTAACATGCTCAGGAAAAATACGTTTTTATCTATAATTCACACAGTAGTCACAGTAATAAAAATAAGATTTCATTTGAAATTGCGAAATGTCGGAGAAAAACTTCGATTAAAATCTTTTGAAAATGTTTTAATATTTGTTGCTTTATATTTAAGGATAAAACTCTGCAAAAGTTTTACTAAAATGAATCATTCCGACGCTTCTCAATTCAGATTGCATATTCAATCGCTTCGAAATTCGATTTGGTTGATATTTCAATAAAAGAAAATTAATATTCTATCGAATAGTTGTTCGATCAAGGTGCAATAATATTTAAGATCGAGCATGCATGTTGCCAACCGTGCGTATGAGTTTTCAAATACTTTCATTACTCCCACAGAATTCTAGAACTAATATAGTGGTGAAAATAAAAGAATAAAAAATAAATAAAGTGATGGTATTCTTAAGTGATTGTGATCGATACTTACAGTTGGATTTTGCGGTGCCAGGGTGTGTTTACTCATGACGATCGTTGTTGTTTTAAGATCTTTCGTGCCACCAGGTGATTTAGGAGGCACTGGCATATCAACCGGGCTATTCGGTTTGTTTACTAGCGACTCTGCTGCCCGAACTACATCCAACACCTACGTATGCATAATACTTTATTTAAGCATTTTTTTTCTCTAATATTCGTACTAATAGCTTCGTCTGATGCAGGATACAAAAAAATTATATTACTGGTGCCACATTGATCGAACAGGAATTTTATAGTCTATTTTTTTGCATTTACACGAAAACCTTGAAAACTTTAGGTATTTCATCAATTTATTAGTTTTCTCTACCATCATTATGCTCTACCACGCCATTAAAAAAAAGTTTCTTATCACCAATAAATGGATTTGAAAAAAAAAATATCCGAAAATATTTCGCAGTCCAAAAATCATTTTGCACTAAATTACCCAATTTAAGATGACAAAATTTTTTCCATCAGCTACTCATCGAAGAACAGCGAAGAAAAGGATCATGTGGCAGCCGATCTTAATTTCAACCATCCGATTATGTATATATGCTCAAAACTTGATGAATTCTCTTCAATTCTATTCTCCCAGAACTTTGTGTCATAAGAATTTGAGAGAAAATAAGGCGGAAATCGTTGAAAAATATTTTTAAATAATATCGAGTTATCATTATCAGTCATAAAATTATTTAATTTGCGTGCCACATTGCCCGATTCTCCTCTGTTAAATACATTTACGGACTTCCTACCTTCTCTGGGGTGGATTTTTCTCGTTGTTCAACAAGAGCCCTCTCGCGTTCCTCTTGTTCCCAAGCAACAAGTTCAGCCTTCATTTCTTGCTCTTGTCGCAGAGTTGCCGCCTCCTCGTCGTCCCGATCGAGGCTTGAAATGCTTTGAGACAATGATTTGAGACCATCCGTCGGCGAGTCTTTGCGCTCCTGAGAGGTTTTCGAATTTTTCGATTCGCGACCACTCGACACTGTCATTATGTGTTCGATCTCGTTCTTATCGTATCCTTTGCAGACCACGAGGGTTATCGTGTTCCCGGAACATCTAAGAATATTTACCGCTTCCTGATGTGTCGCACCAAGCAACGATGTACCATTTACTTCGAGCAATCTCATGCCAACCTGTCCAAAGAAACGAGTCATTGAATAAAGAAATAATCCGACTATGAAAATCCTCAATTTAGTAAAGATTCTTAGAAAAAAACAAAACGAAAAAAAAATTAAGTTACTTTCATTGAATCTCTGTACAATCATTCAAATTCAACAGTTTAATTGAATTGTCTATTTTTTTTCTTCGATGGAGCACAAGGTGAATAAGAGCAACAACAAAAATACCTTAAGTCTACCGTCACGTCTGGCTGCACCACCCGAATTGATTTTCGATATAAATACACCTTCGTCCGTATGATCGAGAGGATTTCCACGTTGTCCTCTCAATCCACCTTTGATGTGCATTCCCAATTTTTCGCCGGGTTCTTTCACAATAACGAGTTCCTAGAATAAAGCAAACATTGTTAAAAAAATAACAAACATGGAAAAACTGTATAAAAATTTTATCGATAATTTAATAACGACAAGATCAGCTATTTCTATCTGTTAATTTATCGAACAAAAATTGCACATACCTCCTATCATTTTTAAAGAATTGTTTACTTGTTTCTTATTATTAAGTAATTGTAAGTTACTTTTTGAATGGATAATACGAGACTCAAGAAAAATGACCGAAAACGGCCATTTCCGAATTTCCTCAATCTATTAACCCTTACTTGCCACCTTGAGGTACAAGACTACCCCAAGCCTTAAATTTGGGTAACAATTTCCTTAAATTTGAGTATCAAAATTTGTTGGCTTTAGCATTTTTTTTAGTGTACTTAAATTTAATTTTTGGCTACATAAAGTGAAGAATCTTTTAAAAAAAGCTTTCAATATGTTCTAAAACAATTTCCAAGTCGAAATATTCACTTGTTCATTTTTTATAACAATTTTTGTCACTGGGATACAATTCTACCCCATGGTGGCAAGTACGTAATTCTACAGAGGTGTGGCAAGTAAGGGTTAATTAGCATAAAGCACAAAAAGCAGTAAAAAAAAATGTTACAAAAAAAAAATAGAATCTAGTTTCTAGGTGTTCGAAATAACCGCTGAGCCTTAATAGAAGCAAATAATCTGTGCACGCTGCACGGTGAATGCAAAATTGCCAGTAAGTTGACGTAAGATTAAAAATCGAAGAAATGAGTTCAGAGGAAACAAAAAATCAGAAGAAAAATCGTCGGTTCCGTGTACTTACTGTCACTGGGATGTACTCTATTTCGACCAGCTTGTTGGGCAATTTGACAATAAATCATGTTAAGTCGTTAGAGCTTTACAAAATATTCGTTTAACAAAATAAAAAAAAGAAACGTCAATTAGATTGTTGTAAAATGATCAAAAAAGGGAAAAATTTATCTTGAATTTTTCTCGATAATATTAAAGAATAAAAAATATTCAAATACAAACATGCCGAGTATGTTTGAAGAAACGAAAATTTATTAATTATTGATTTGAGTATGAGAATCAGGGATTATTACACCGACGATTCTGGCAGGTTTTATAGAAAGAAAAGGTGTTGAATGCTGGTTGAAATTGGAGAAAAAAAAATCATAATAATAATTGAAGTGATTTGCTCGTGCGTTGTTGTGTGGCATACGGCAAAAGCGTCTAATTTCTTTAGTGACATTTAAGCAATAAATATTCACGTGAGAGACAATGACAGTGAGACATAATAAGCGAAAAGTACAGATAATTTGATCGTTCACCTGATAACTTTCCGGCAGTGGATCGTGCTGAACCGTGAGAACGATTGATTCTCCTGGACGTAAAAGTTCCATTACCGCTTCTTGGTGAGTCGCTTTCGTCACGTCTGTTCCATTTACTTTCAATATTCTATCACCCATTCGTAATTTTCCTGAATTTGCCGCTATACCACCTGGTACCACCTATAAAAGGATGTTTTTTTTTTTTAAGACACACGTGTTCGTTAAAGTTTTCTTGTTTGTAATTGGAAAGAAAAAAAATTGGAGTACAAACGTGTGATATGAAGATTCCAGGTTCTTTAGCACCGAAGGGTGTACAGGAGTGATCGGTTCCACCAATGATACTGAAGCCCAATGAACCTTCCTTCATTAGCACGACATCCTGAACATCGAAATATTTGGCACATTGAGAATAGCATTATTCGACGTTTCAGTATATTCAACTCAGCATGGTGCTTTCTATTAATCAATTATTGTATATTATCCAATAATAATCATGGCCAGTTTGGGAGAGAGATAGAGAGAGGAAAGAAAGGCGGGTTTGGGCATTGAGCTTTAGCGAAGATCATGAAATTGCGTGACCCGTTGATTGAGAGAAAAATAAATAAAAGTGCATCAAACTAAATTGGTGCAGCAATCATGCAGAGTTCATTCGTAGTCCCATATTTCACAAAATAATTATGAAATCGTGTTATAGCAGGATTATATCTTGACGATTGAATTCTGCCTCGTGATCGAATATTTATCTACTAAATGACGAGAATTTAAACCGGTACTATTGGACAAATAATCCTCAAATAATCCGAAAAACTATATTTTTCATTTGGAATATCATGTACACAATAAATCGGTTAAATTGTTTCGTTATCCACTTACCTATTTCCATGCCAGAGGATAAAGCACTCGATATATAGAATTATATTGATTGTTAACGACATCGATACCAAAATTACTCTTAAATTTCAATGAACGATGAAAATTCATGTGACAAATCTATGACCGAATAGTCAATTTAAAAAAAATCATTAAAAAAAAAAAAACAATTGAAATTTTTCCAGAAAACATTTTATGGACATGCAGATAAAGATTGAAAGACACAAAGATCAAGAGATAGAGAGTAAAAGAGAGTTAGGAAAAATCAAAGCTTATCGGAAGATCGTTCCAGAGTGAGCATTGATCTGAAAAATTCAAAGTTTCGAATTCATCTTCGTGTTTATCTCTTCGTTACATGGAAATAAGCGAGAATAATATAAAAATATGTAAACAAAAGTGTTTGGACGATTTGAATTCAGCAGATTGTCAAGCTGTGCAAACTCTACTGAAAAGTTCTAATGTTTGCTAATGATTAACCGCATGAAGCATCCTCTCTGATCGAATAAGAGCTACGAACCTCTAGATAGAATTCTACGTGAGAAAAAAAAACTAAATAAAAAGAAACTAAAGTGACGTGAAAAGCATGACTATCGAGTGATGTTTTCTACTCTTCTTCATGTATTTTGAAGTAACAAAAAAAAAAACAAAAAGAAAAACTACGTGGTTTAGAGGCTAACGTACCTCGATAATAACGGGTTCCACAAGATGATTGTCAGTAACACGCGTTACAACGGTCTCGGTGAGTGTGCTCTTAGTGATGACCTCGGTAACTTTACCGATTGTCGTAGGCGCCGGGGGAAACGTAACATCCCCGGGTAGATTGTCAGGTTGTTTAATCGTGACCGTGACGACCGGGCCCTGTTGGGAATCTGGGGAGGGCGAGGATTTCGGAGGTCGTAGGAAATGAGCGGGGATCATGGCCTGAAATTCCTCGTTGGTTATTGGCTTGGGTACCTGTATATCTTCCTGCGGCGAGTTCGCTCTTTGTTCACCACTCTCGGAATGTCCGCTGTTCGTCGAATCACCGACAGGATGAGCAGATCCTGTAGTAGATTGAGTCATTGATAATCTTGGAGCTGGTTGCGGATGATTGGTGCTGGGAGACGTTGAATTTGAAGGACTCGTAGTTCCGGTAACACCGCAACTTTCGGTCAAACCGTTCATCTTTGCAGTTCCATTGATGGCTTCAGGTTTCGGGGACAACTGTGGCGGTGGTACTGGCGGCGGTGGAGGTGGCGGTGTACTTGACGTCGGACTTGGCGAAAGTGTCTTATCGGCGTCTATCGAACGTCTATAACTCGCTAAACCAGGCCTGTTTGCCATATAACTATTTGCACTGTAAAGGCCCGTATATGGACGCGGTGCACCGGCGATCAAACGCGGCGATTTTTCCGACGGCGTTACACTCGTCGCAGGATTTGCTTGTGAAATTGGTATCTCCCGCTCGACAACCAATCGAACGAACCTTTCCAATCCTGTCAACATCCCCACAGCTTGCTCGTGCTTTGCACCCGTCATCTCCACGCCGTTAATCTGGTAAGAAATTTTATGGGGTTCGATGTTTAAAAATGCACAAATACACCTTGGGCTGGAATTTTTTAACTGTTTTTTTATACTCACCGATATGACCTTGTCACCAACCAACAATTTGCCATCCTTCTGTGCTACTCCGCCGTCCGTAATTCTCGAGATAAATATCGCCTGTTAAAGAAATTCGTTTTTAATACTTTTTCTTAGACAAATATAATTTACAATAAATTATTAATTAATTTACAATATAAAACGTCAGACTTTCAAGTGTAGTTGTTCGCTCAAGATTCACGCATTTTGCCGTTAAATCAAAATACATAAAAATAAGTTGCTCAAAAAAAAATATAGAAAAATACTCAATTTTCCGTTCGGTTATTTACGTAATATTAAACGCGATCGAAAACTTACGTCTGTATTGTCTTTGAAAGGTGACGATCCTTTTCCGCCTGCTATACTGAATCCCAGACCATTTTGATCGCGAATAAGCGTGGTGTGTACGAGAACTGGTATCAAAGGTTCACCACTTGTTCTCGCAACGGCAATAGGTTCAGGAATTTTTCTCGTCTGTATAAAAAAAAAAATTGTTTTTAAATCTCCTTCCACTTCATATACATGGTCAATTTTATGGAATTTTGTGTAGCCTTCGTTGACAACATACTTTGACAATATCATGAGGTAAGCTGCTGTCACCGTTTTCAAGATTGTGAGACATTGCGGTCGAAGAAACATAGGACGTAGCACTGGGAGCTCGACTCGTACTCATACTCGAACATACAGAATCTTTTCTTAAAGACATCTGAAGAAAAAAAAGCGTGTTAGAATTCCAGAGCCCCGACTCGCTCTTCATATCGATAAAATGTATTTTTAATTTAAATATCTTAGGCTGCACTCTGATATTTTCGAGACATTAATAACGAAAAGCGATAGTTCGCCTTACTTGTTCGGACGGTGGCACTATTCTCGTAACTTCTCGAACGATAACGAGTATAAGCACACGGCCACATGCTTTGAGAACTTCAACTGCGTCATAATGATCGACATCGACTACCGAAACTCCGTTAACTGAGATAACTTTGTCGCCGACCCTCAAACCTGCCAAATCTGCGGGTCCACCTAATAGACAGTTCAATCAAAATTATTTGTATTGAGAATTGTAAAAATAAAAGTATTCACATTCATATTGAATAATTTATTATCACGAATTATTAATATCTGCAATTTATTTATTTCGCTTCAACGAAATGTATAGTGATCGTAAAAAAGTATTAAATGAAAAAAATACCTTCTGTAACTCTAGAAATAAAGATGCCTTCATCGTCGCCCTTGAACGGCGTCGATCCAATACCACCGGCAATCGAAAGCCCCAAGCCACCGGTTGTTCTTTCGATATGGATTTCATATTGTTCTTCTCGAACTTCTATCGACGGTTCTGCGTCTGAGGTTGCCCCTGAAGCGAGAGTAAAACAATCGTAAACACTTTTTTGTTAAAAATACCGAAGTCAAATATCACTGGAATGCGAAGATGTAAAAACATATGTTTTTTTTTTTTCGTACTATTTTGTCTTTTGTTACGGACGAAAATGCGATAACGTTTCGGCATATTTGCCGAAATAAACAAAAATAGAAACTCAATGAGCCAAACAATTGTAAACAATTATATTTATTATGAATTTGCTTTTAAAGCATCTACTCGTTGAATCTGATCGATGTCAAATGATGCTATGAACGTACGCGCCATTTACGTGATAGAGATAATACACGGGAGATAAGAGATGAGTAATGTAATTGTAATCTTATCACACGACTAAACTAAGTGAGGGTCGGGTATACACGCGATTTTTGTTCTAATTTTCAACAGGAAAAACCGTGCACTCAGTTAATAATTTTCATCAACCGCTTACTTTTCGGCAGTAAAGATTTTTTTTACAATTCTTATCTGACGTGGTAAAAATTCCTTCGTTTTTCGTTAATTTTCAAATAAGATTGAATCACCAGTGAAACTTCATCGCAACAAGTGACAATCTGGATATTTATCTGTTTTGTACTATGGGTAATAACTAAAAAAAAAATGATCCTTCAATAATTTATAGCAGTTCCTTATTTTTTTAATAGAACGAATTTTCTTTTATATTTTTATGGAATTTTTTTTTTTTTTTATATTTGCTTTATTTTATACCTTGGCTATTGAGTTCACACTGTTCCACGGATTCCGTCGTAGGAGTCAAAGAGGCAGCTTGGTCATCGTTCTTCTTCATTAGAGCCTGAACAACAAAATAAGTTTAAAAAAAGTGTTATATTTTTTCTGTATTGATCAATGTATCGCTCAATTTCATTTTTGCGAAAACAAACAAATCACGTAAACGTTATCTATCAAGAAAAAAATATGTAAATAATCCAAAATGAATCTCGTTTGTGTGTGTGTGTGTTTTTTTTGTTTGTGTCTATTTATCTTGAATTCACAAGCTTTTCGACTACCAAACGGTTGTCACAGCTGCCAAAAAGGAAAATCATGTATATCGATAGAAGATAAGCTGAATTAAAAAATATGTGATGCATGTTAGGGTGGGTCGTTTCGACGTTTTGTTTACCCTGAAGAATACGAACTATTTCAATGTTACGAGAAATAAAAATATTTGTCGGATTTACTTTTTGAAAAGACGTTGAAAAAAAAAATAATGTTACAGAATAATAATATTAATGTTCCAATGAGCCTAGAATCTGAATTTCAACAAAAAATAATGCAAGACACGAAAAAAATGGGCTTTTTTGTTCCTCAAATATTTTTTTTATTTTTTGTGGATTTTTCTTTTGAGATGATTTTTGATGTTTTACACCGCACAGAGAGGATTGAAAAAAAAAAAAAAAAACAAAAAGAATTAAACACAATCGTTTGCAAAGCCAGGATTCGAGCGAATTCTGTACAATTGACGATACGATGATCCGATGGAAAACGACGATGATCGAAACGGAGACAGAGTCGTCCATGATGGTAAAAAAAAAGAGAGGTTAAAATAGAGGCAAAGCGATAGTCAATAAAAATTGAAGAGAAACAAACAATAGGTTAGAAAATGTTTAAAGCATCGTAAAAAGCAGACACCATAGAAGTATTAACTACACGTCGAACACAGCGAACTTCCGGATTCAAAGAACACGTACTACGACATTCATAATAATAATTTAAAAAAAAACCCAATGAATAGTTTGAAAGAAAAAAAATGAAATTTTGCCACTGCTCTAATAATCGTACCTAAAAAGCATTTTTAATTCAACGAGTTAGTTACAAAAAAGAGAAAGATAGTGCCGTTTAAAGGCTCGTCATCATCACAAGAGCGCAGGCAGCTGTGGTGCACAATAGAATCTTTCGCGTTCTCATGACTTCGAAATTTTGCTTGCTGATTAAATGTATATTTTCTTTGATTTGAAAAATTTTGTTGCATTGATATTTTTTTTTTTTGTTTTTTTTTTTTTGTGATATTGCTGACCTGTGCGATGATCGAAGCAACTTTATCCTTGTCAATCGAGGTATGAATTCGCTTGTTTTTCAGATGGTGCGGGGTGTCCCGGCGATGTAGCCTGTTCGGCTTGCCCGAGTCACCCCCACCCTCGTAATCGGCGTCTTCCAATATCGTAAATTCGACATGTCTCTGCATGTCCTCTGACTCAGACTCATCCTCATCCCTACACCTCGTTTCCGACACCGAACCCTCGAAATCGTTATCCTGCAACAGGATCCCTTCCTCACACCGGTCACACGGACAACGGACAAATAAACAAACAAAAAACACAGCCACAGAGACGTCCCGTTTTCTCGTGACTATTAAGGTTGAACGTCTTCATTCTTGCCACTTATTATTTTTCAAAATCAAACACTAACACGTCGTTGAGAAAAAATCAAAAGCATTAAAGTTCACAACGTCATAAAGCAACGAAAATCTATATATATATATATATTTTTTTTTTCATTTAAAAACTCAAAAATGGTCGCAATAATTCTTGTAACCCAGAACTGTTAATAAGTCTTTAACACTTGGAAAATAAAGAGAATTAATCGTGGTTGAAATGACACTTCCAAGGATATATTTTTCATGTTTAAACGAAAGGGCTGGTCACATAAATAAAAATGTTGAATTATGCGATTATCTGTACCGATCGTTCAACCTTAATCCCCCCCCCCCCCCCCTATCTTACTAGCCTAAAACGGTGTTCTTCCCTCGTTCCCCACTTTTACTGGAACTTCGCTAAACGAATTTCACTAAAATTTCGTGAACAACTAGCTCGTTCTTATGTGGAATCGAGTCGCGGCACCGAGAGCAGATAACGATATTGAATAGTCAAGTTTTAGCCAAGTTGGGTTAGTTGGGAAAACGTATAATAATTATTTGTAGTTATTTTTTAAAATCATGGATAACTTGACGTTATCGTAACATCGACTCACTGTCGTTGTCGAGTTCGGTCCCGACACAACGTCGTCGTTTTCGAGAGTCTGATGAGCAATCGAAGTTTCAAACGTTGCTTCGGACTCTGAAACTTTCGTCATTTCCCTCGTCTCCTCGTCGTTGCACGCGAGAGGTTGTTCCTGTTCTGTGAGGTCCTGGTTCGTCGTAGCACCCATTGTCTCGGTTTTATCGAGACCGAATGTTTGCGACACGTCCTACGAACAAAATTCAGTTGAAAATTTCATTATACGAGAAGTTTGAGAATAAATAACAAAACTTTGTAATCAAAATGAAAATTAATTTTTTACACATTGTTGCGCAAGTAGAGAATTAAATTCTGGCACAATTTTCATTCACTTCCACTATTTCTACTAAAAACTTTTGACGAACACTATTTTCAATCATTCCCTAATTTTGCTGATTTATCATGAAGACACAAGCAACTTAATTAGTTCTCACCTGTTCGTCGGTCGATCCCGAACGACTGTCGTTTTTTCCTTTACTGAACAACTTGTGTGCCTTAGCTTTGAGTTCTTTCGGATGTGGCGTATTTTGTCTGACGAATGGAGTCTGCGAAAGAACAACAACGGAATAACGTGATAAATGAAAAATAAAATAATAACTTTGTGCAGCCATGAATGACGTCTCGTAAGGAAAGGCGCGACGTTTGAGTGAGAAAGAGAAATTGTACCTTTTAATAACACATAAATACTTACTTCATCGACGACATGCATTTTTGCCGATCCATGTTATGGTATTAGTCAAAGGATGAAGAGAGGAAAGAGACTTTTTTCACCAATAAAAAGCAATTTTATGTAGGATTTATATTTTAATATTACTCATTATGTGAAAGGTGATGTGTCAAATAATCGAATGAGTTTTTTTTTTCATCGTTTTAAAGTGCATACGATTTAACTTTTTTGTGAAAAAAAAAATAGAAAAAAATATCTATCTACAAATCCCAAGCAACTTTAGAACACACCGATCGAAGTATCCATAAAATTTTATACGTAATCGCAATCACACAATGAATATAAATTATAATAAAAAATAAAAATTCAACAACAAACTTAAAAATCTCTGCATCGCAAATATTTACATTAACAATCGATAACAATTCTTCAATCGTGCTCTAATTTTCATGATACACTCATAGCGCTAATAGATAGAGTCGTAAGATCGTGCCCGATTCGTGCAAAAGATACATTGTAAAAATTGAAAAAAATGGGACGTGTTAATACTGGAAGTAGACGTCGGTAGGAGCAGCTTGCTCACCTCCTTGTCGGCTTCCGGCGCGTCATCCGTAAATTTCACGGAATGCGTTCTCGATGCTTCTTTCTCTTGCCATCCTTCGTCGTCGCTGCTCGCTAATTCTCTCATCTCATTCGCCTGTGCGGCGGTTCGTATTTCGATACGACATCCTAAAAAAAAGAGGAACAGTAATCGCGTGAGAAATTATTTCATTTGTAAAAATAGTAGACGAAAAATGTTTTGAGATTTTAAGCAAATAAATTATTTGTTTCATTTAAATAAATCCAAATAATTAATTGTGCTTTTTTACTGTTTTTGTAAAGACTCGTAGTTTGATGTTGTCCGTAATTTAAAAATAGTACTAAAAAATAAATGATTCGAATTATAAATTATATATCGATTGACGTAGAATAGAAAAAATTTGAAAAATCATATTCATCATTACCGTTCTGATTAGCTACGTGATACTCCAACTGTGGCAATAAGAAACATGTGAGAACCTCTTGACCAGTTTCCTCGTCAACATCAGTCTGGAAAGTTAACATTGGCTGTGCTTGATTCTCGCTCAGCCAAACAGCTTTGAGGTTTAAGCTGATCAACGAATACGGCAAGTACTGCAATCTTTAAGAAACATACAAAAGAATCAGTTTTAAGGTTCATTGATAAATAGAAAAATCGTGATTTTTTTAAACGTAGCGATTTTGAATTTTTATAAGAGCATTTCTTATCAACGTAGAAAAATAATAATAATAACAAATTCCGAATCAGCATTTTTGTCAGGATTTTTCAAAGAATCATTAATTCCTTAGCAAATTGAACGCTGAGATTTTTTTTAAGCATATTTGTGCGGAAACTAAAGCAGTTTTTTTATGGAACATTTTTTTCTTTTGTTGAAGCTTAGAATAAATCTATCTGCTGAATTCGTGCAGGATCTTTTGAAAGAAATTAAATCGTATAAGAAAATGAAGATTTCACTCTTCTTCGGAAAATTTAGATTAAAATGTGATATCGTGGAAAAATTCTCAAGATAAAAAAACGTAAAATTTCATAGTGACTGCAGTTTTGATTCCTACGTTTGTTCTTTGATTTCTAAGGTAAATCAACAACTCACCTATTTCCGGAAACATCTAAAACATGAAGAGCCGTACAGTTACCCACTTCGGCAGGCAAAAACTGCAATTTGTTATCCCTAAGCGACAGTACACCCAAATTCTTCAAATTTCCTACGGACCAAAATAAAAAATGTTAAAATGTACATTCTCTTCGATGTAAAAAACACGAGTCAAAGTTGCATTGATGACTTACCGATTTCCGTAGGAAGTGATTGCAGGCTGTTACGGTCGACATTGAGATTATTCAAGTTGATAAGATTTCCAATGGAGACCGGTAACTCAAAGAGAAAATTTTCCGTGAGAATGAGCTCCTGAAGACTTTCGCATCGGCCGATGCTCTCATTGAGGACGGACAATCGATTTTGATCGACTTTGAGTATCGTTAATTTTCCAAGTTCTCCAAGGCCATCAGGCAATTTTTCAATAACATTTTGCGACAGATGCAAATCCGTTAAAGACTCGAGCCCACCAATCTCGTCCGGCAAATCTTCTAAACGATTTTCTGATACGTCCAGACACGCCAGTGTCTTCAATTCACCGATTTCGGGTGGCAAGTGTTGCAATTGGTTGTGATCGAGCCACAATTCCTGTAGTGCGGGTAATTTTCCTATGTGCGACGGCTATTTTAACAAAATATCATAATTATTTATATTCAAGATATTCGATGTGTCAAATTTTATTATACAAAAATTATAATTTTTTTAAATGTACAAACACGAGCTTTCCAAACCCCTTTCCAAATATTAAATCGTTTGCCCCTTTGTTTTTGTACAAAGGTTCAATAATGATAAATTTATATTTACTAATAATATATCAATCACGAAAAAAATATTATGAAAGAAAAAAAATTCAATGAAGATTATTTACCAATTCTTCGATCTCATTGTCACCGAGATCTAACCTCTCGAGTTTCGAGAGTTGAGAGAGTGATTCGGGCAAGGATTTGAGCAAATTTTCCCTTAATTCCAGCGATTGAAGTGCTTCCAAACTTAAAAAAATAAAATCGATTAATATCTCAGAATAATGATAATAATAATAATAATGCTGACTTTAAATCTCGAGGCTGATTCTCACCGGCCAAAATCTGGTGGCAAGTTTGTGAGGGACATATCATTGAGGCCGAGTACAGTTAGGTTTCTCAGTTGCACGAAACCAGCTGGAAGCCTGAAACAATGAGAACGTGCTTTTTCAAAAGATAATTCTCGAGATAATTGATCATTAAAGATAAACATGACGTATAGAAATTGAAAAATATTTTGCGCGTTAAATCAATATTTTTGCAACCATGACATTTCCTCTATTCAAATACGAAAAATAATTCACATATTTATATTCAAAGAAGTCACCAGTCACGAAATGTTATCTTAAGTAATTCTTGAAAAATGTCATATTGTTCACTGACCTTGGTATCGGGTTACTGCTAAAGTCTGCCACCTGTAGAGAGCTCAAGTTCCTGATATTCTCAGGAATGTCCGGTATGTCTGCAACACAAAAGAAAAGACGAAGGTCTCGATTAAAAAGTCTTCGTGGCATGAAATAATGTATAATTAGTGTCTCGACGACAGATGAAATAAAAGAATGAAAAAAAAAAAAAAAAAAAAAGAATAGCATGTAATACAAAAGTTACGCGCGGAGTCTGGGACATCTGCGATAGGCTGTTTGGTGTGCCAGGTTAAAATTGCACAACTCATTTGTGCCACTTTAGCGTGTAAACACTTTTGTCACCAGTTGCAAAGTGTTTACGAAGATGTAGCATATTTACGAGAAACATTTGAAGATCTCGAGGACAAATGTTATACACAAAGCATATTTCGTGCGGATAAATAAACCGCAATATAATTGAAAAGTTGACATTCCAATATTCAAGAATTTTGGCTCACGGGTTTTTGTTCACGGAAGTTTGAAATTATTTGAAATTCTTAAGTCACTAAAAAGCGAGAAACACATGTTTTGAAATGTTTTAAAATACGTTATTGGCTTTTTGGCAACATTAAAATGATGCAATTTTTCGCAATCGTCTTAAATGCATAAAATTATTTTATTTTCTCTTACAGATCAAATGTACGCAGAAAATTTATGGTTAAAATTATTTCATAATTAGATTCTAAACACTGCGTTCAGTTTCAATAAATGAAAATATAAAATTCAAATTCCTTGATGCTTCGATGCATTTTTGTTGCATCCAAAGTAATGTTAAAAAAAAAAAAATTTGTTATTTCGATATTGTTACATATATGGCCATGAAAAAAATGTGTTTTTCCTTTTTTTTATTAAATCGACCGAATGTGTACTGCTCTAAATGAACTGGTCCAGTAAATTACAAGGATGTTGTTTTTTTTTCTCCTCAACTGAAGTTTCAATGGTCTTTGTCGTCACAAAAATAGAATAAACGGCTTTCATTAACAACGAAATTTTAGAGAAGACAAATGGGCGCAGATTTATATTTGACAAAATATTCTCAGCATTCGAGGCCCCTGACCTCTTTCGCCTGAGACTATCAACCTTTGCCTTGAATTCCGGCTTTCCAAGTTCGTGACGATTCCGACGAGAAGACACGAAGACTTCTCTCGGTGAGCTTGTTGGACAGAATACAGAGCTCTATTGGACACTGTGCCAAAAATAAAACGGCGAATTGCTTGAAGCAACGAAAAAAAAAACAATAAAAAAACGAAAAGAAACCGAAAAAAACACTCTAACATGCACATTTCCCCTCTTTCTTTCATTTCATTCTGCAGAAGCACGACACTCTGCTTTTCTCATCAACTTGCGGATGTTCTTGCTGAGAGAAGTAAAAGAAAATCAGTGGAATAAAAAAAAAATGGAGGGAAAAAAGGAAGGATAGATGAGACAAATGTGGAAGAACGACATTGCTGAACATGGGCAAGGGCGAGCATTTTCAGCTAAAAGCCAACCCTCGGAGACAAGAAATGTTTTCTCACGTGTTCCACTATATAGTTATATTAAACTTAATTGCAATGTACATATAAATGTCTTTATGTGAATTTTCATTGCAATTGTACATGACATGACACTCATAGTTTCAAGAATTATATTTACGTTGTAATTCAAAGCCAAAATATACATGTTGCTTCGTTACTAATTTCCGAGTATAATTGCTACCAAAAATTACATGGACATGAAATTGTAATAAATTAAAAAAAAAAAAACATAGTAAATTTTATCCAACGACATTTCGATTAACAGTCGTCGAAAATACAAAAGAACAATAGAAAATTCAGAATTAAACATAGTTGTTAAAAATATGCCCATTTGAAAGAACTCCAGATAAGGTTTAGACATAACTTAGCGTTAAAAATGTTTCGTTGCATCAAGTTACAAAAGCGATAATTTCGAAGCAGATAAACCACGTTTGAGAGAATATTTCCGCTCCAATTTTATTATTTGACTCACAGTTGACCAGTGAAATATATCGAAATGCATCAAATATTCATACTTTCGTTCTTAAAAACTAAAATTAAAAAAATATCGCCTACAAATTACAAATTTCAACGTGATTAAGATGAAAAAAGTAAATAACATAAAGAATAAAAATGATCAAAAATTTGGTTGATTTGATCTGGAATGGCTTGTGTATAATTTAAACTAAAGGGACGTTTCGCTTTGTAAGTGCAGTGAGAACTCCAAAAATACAACATTGAAACGAGTCACGTTTCGTGTCGCGAGTTTCTCTTTATACGAAAAGCTCATTCGAGCGCCACACATTTACAGTTCATTCCTTGTCAAACAAGTGTTCAACGTGTTTTCATTCTCGTTTGTCTTTAACCGGACAGAATATCAAAGACCCTCATTAGCATTTGTTCCAAGGGCCGATAATGTCTCGTTTAATCACGTGGTCGAATAAATAATGATGCAATGATAAATTTACAATGACGAGAATAAGTATATAAACGTGTGTGTCTACGTTAGAATTTTTACACGCCAGATTTGCAAACAGAATAAAAATAGATATTTGAGATACTCCAATATTGATTAAACGATATATTCGCCTGTATATTATTTGAATATTGTAATTTTAATGCCAAATAGCAGTGGAGCATTGAGCTGAATAAATTGTTATTTAAAAACTCATCAAAAAATTCTTGTTGGAGGAAAATTTCTTTCTTTATGTATATTTATGAGCTATCCAATTCAGGAAATAAATTCAACGAGATAATTAACGTTATGACCAACAAAATAGCTGTTCAGTGTTTCGATGTCTGGAGTAGATTTTCAAAGTATTTCAGGCGTCGTCAATAATAGAGTAAATAGAAAAATAGAGCAATTTCTCTTGAGTGGAATTCCATAAGATAGTAAACAATGATAAGCCCTCATTAATATTCAATAAAACTTTGTTTATCAACAAAATTTCAAAGCCTTGAAAACTGCTCGATTCGTATCGTTTATTAGAGAAATACATGGAACTCTAGCAAACATATTTGAGATATAATTAAAAGAAATAATTAAAAAACATTATTGTCGTCTCACATCGTTAATAATTCGTGACCTCACAATATTTTAGAACTTTTGTCAACACAAAGATCGAAATTTTGTATAAAAGAGTCAGGACAATAACGTACGAATTGAAAAATATATTTTAGAACATCATTTTCGTTATGAATTGGCTTTCAACACTTGATCGCTGAATAGCGTGTAAATATGTAAAAATTTCAATCCCTTTATAGTTGAAGATATGTCAACATTGAAAAACATATATGTGGATAATACTGAACTCGGGAATAATGTAGAAATTCCACATGAGAGATTTTCATGCGACCGATACGAATCCTCGAGTACCTAACTACACGTGTTGATCGCGTGACGGAAGCCACAACTCTTATGTTTTCTGTCGCGTGTATTTGTGAATAACACTATAAACGAAACTGCTCTCCATCCATAAATGTTATGTTATAATACGTATATATGTAGCACGACACACGTATGTATAATGTACATGACATAAACACGTTGAAAGTTCTGCAACGAGGACGACGACCATGGCGATGACGAGTGTCTGAACGCGATTACAACGAAGCGTGATTCCGTCATAATATGTGACGCGGGAATTAACCATGTTTCACTTGAAACATCGAAACCCATTATTTTCATAGTGGAAAGAAATTACGATTCAAAAAAAATAGTTAAATTCAATGCACCCTAGATTGCTCTAATTAAGAGAATATTTTATACGCAAATCCCTGAAAAAATATATATAAATATTCAGAGAAATGTATTTTACGAGTATTTTGGAATTTAGTGAACAAAAAAAAAAAATATGATTATTAACAATGAAGCAGAATGCTCTGAAAATTGAGAAACCAATAATAACAAAACAGAAAATAATGTTGGATATAAAATATTGTCCCGAATGGATTTTCAATGTATTAAAATCAAATAAAAAATAAAATGAATATTAATATTTCAATTAAAATGTTTTTAATTATCACGAACAACTGTTCGAAGTGTCTCGTGATTAAAAGACATTTGGTATATCAATGTCTCGATCGATGCAAGGTAACGTAACTTCAACCATCCAAATTTCCGAGTTATTTGCAATGTGAGTCGAGGCCGGAAACACGCTCAATATCCCATCCAATAAAGCGGGGGTGTTTGGGTAAAAGAGAAGAGAGAGAGGGAGACTGAGAAAGAAGATGAGATTGGGTCACCCTATCAACGGGACTATTACCACGTTGCTATCTATATAACAACGCCTAACCTTTAATTAAAGCTGGCGGTTTGACGAAACACATTGTCGATATACATACATGCACGATCAAGGTGCATGAGTAAAAGAGAGAGAGAGAGAGAGAGAGAGAGTGTCATATCTATCGAAGGACTACCTGCCTATAAATAGACAATATCGCTACTCTTCATCAAGGCACTTGTGCCTTTCGAGGCTCGACGACGAAACGCCATGGAATCTGTACAGTCTCTCGTACCCAGTGCTCTTGATCAATCAATATGTTTATAAACCACACACAATTTCTAGGATCAATGGACTCATTTCAATATATAAGAGAAAAATAATAATTATTTTTGTCAATTAAATTTTAATTGACAATGCGAGTGATTTTTCCAATTGCAACAACGGGCCAATAAGTTTAATTATTCTTTAATTTGATTTGAGAAATACGTGTAAATACTTATATCGCACACAGAATGAAGGATCTAAAGGAAAGAATTGAAAGGAACTACTGGCAAACAAGTGAATGGCATGGAAAAACGTGTGAATAATCGTGCTCGCTTCTGCATTCACATCGAGATTTCATTCGAGCACTATATTTAGTTCTTACATACATATATATATATTTATATTTTCATGAAGAACCATTTCAGAGCGTTATATATCTTTGTACAGCAAAGGATACATGTACGTACGTCTCCGGATGCATATATGCGCGCTACTAGTATCTTTATCTTTGATACTTTAATGGGAGCATGGAATACGAGCGTCGCACCTGTTCTCAGTGTCGTGGAGCGTTCTCGCGCGTGGGTCGGTACACGAGTGCGTATTTTTATCGTGAGGGCAGAAAAAGACAAAGACAGAGAGAAAGAGAGAGAGAGAGAAAGAAAACTCGAAGATTCTCTCTTGGGGTCCGTATATCACACGAATACACACACAACTATGGATAAATACACCGGTACACTTGCGCATGTATGGATTTTACTCTTTCATGCATTCGTCCACCAAAGCAAAAAAAAATCGAAAATATTACGAATTTTTTTTAGTCATAACGATCCTTGTCTAATGATATGTAAAATAAAGCTGACGAGGAGTGCAAATTCTGCATAAAAACGAACGACTCCTCAGAGAGTATAAAACTTTGTTAGAATTTTAGTGAGAATTTTTTATTTCGCCTAACAAGGGGAAAAAGTGAAGCGAGGGGTAATGGCCTCGTAATTTAAACCCGGAATGCCCTATATAGGCATCGATCTATATAGATATGCTCTGTGAACAGAGCTCTGCCCCAAAATATGTATAGATATATAAAAATAGGCTTGAACACTGTATGGAGTCGTAAAGGGTCGCAAAAAAGGCAACGTCACACTCGCCGCTGTGCATACATAGACGCACGTACATTTATTCGTATACTTCATTCATGTACGTATATATACAGTGGAGAATTAATCGGTGAGACGAGTTTTCATCGAGGCAACGAAAACCTGTTGCAGCCATTCTTTCGAGACGCGCGTGTGTCTCCAACCAATGACTTTATCACTTGAAAAAGCAAAATGAAATGAGATCTCAAACAAAAGGAAGAGTATCTCGTAGAGATGGCCAAACGAGAGAGAGTCGAGTGAGCTTCGAGGAGAAAAGTTGTGCAACGAGTTTTACCACAATGTTCTCCATATTTGTCGAAAGTCACGAAACAAACTCTGACGTTGAATTTTCAAAATCCCTGGATATTAAATAAAGCCCTTGAGCCAACGAAATTTCGTTTCAACATTTACTAATCCAACCATTTCTAATGAAAGTACTATTTTATAGAAATCTTGATATAGCGTAAATGACTGTCGTAAAGTAACCGTTGTAATCTTGCGTTATAAATTTTTTTTTGTTACGAAGGGAAAAAATTATTTAATTATTCAATTGAAAATTAACTATCATTTTTTTTAAAGTTCAGTACATTTTCCCTCGTGACATTTCCCTCATATTATAATTAGTGTAATTAATATATATTTAATTACATTCGCTATGAAACCGTCCATAGAAGACTCTGGAAATGATTATAAATTATACAGAAATTAATTATTCAATTGAAATATATCGTCAAATGATGTAGAAGGTATGAATCATTGACGTATTAAAATAAATTAATAACGATTGACTAATTGTGTGAAAAAAGATAACTCCACAATTTATTGAATCCGATTTGGAATATGTGTTTCCACCTCGCCTGACTCTAAGCCATTTAATTTTGTTTCTTTTGTTTGAAAACATAATTCTACGCATCACGTGTACAATAAAGAAAACCGGGCTCTGGACTCGTAACTTATAATCTCAAGTACGCTACACGTTAATCCCGCATACCGGTTGCCGAAAGCGATAAAACGCAAGCTCCCCACCTGTGAAACATCATGAAAAGCAATGTATTCTCCGATTCAGTTCGTACTTCATTTCCGCCTGAACAACCTTCTTAGGAATAATCAAAATGTTCAACTCCGATTTCGAGCGTTAAAGAGACGAAAAAAAAAACATAATTCAATCGTCATCGAAGATTAAGATTAATTCCCAAAAGTAATTGATTTTAGTTGCTAAAAAGGGAAAAAAATTTTTTTTTACTGTTTTAGAAAGTATTTGACATTTCAAAGAAAAAAACAAGGACCACAATAAATTGATTCAATGTAAGAAATAAATTCATATAAATAATCGTGGTCTGTGTAAGGACAAAAAATTGGGACAATTGAAAGAATTGAAAAAATGATGAACAAAAAAGAAAGAAAAATTCATTGCAATTCTATGATGAAAACTTTAATACCGTCAATTCTTTGTCGTGCATCAAATGGATGCTAGAAGAATGTTCGACGCACCGTTACTAATAATATAGAAATTTGTGATCGTATAGCTACTGCATAAAAACAGCCCGGAAAAAAATAATCTGCTCTCTATATTACTGCAGCTACATGCACGCATAAACATTACATTGTGGTGTGCACAGCGTAACTCTAGAGGTCGCGCATTATGCAATATGATTCATGGAGTTCTCTCGGTCGACGAGCGCGAATTCCACTCTGCTTCCTTCTGTTATTTTCATGCATCGTTGAGGAACAACCAGATTCACGTGAATCCGATGAATTGAACGTATTCTTGGTAATACGTCCACTTGCACATAAATAGATATGTATGTGTGTATATTTTGCCAAATAATAGGAAAAAGTAATGAGTTTTTTTTCTCATCCTGCTTTTTTTGTTTATTTTGTATATGTATATTTTTTTTTTCAATTTGGGCACGTCAAAGGTGCGGTTTTGCGAGTTGAATACATATATATATATATACATATATATGTATTTTTGAAAGAAGTTTATTCAACAGTGCACCAGGATGCAAAGACCGATCACATTTTTACCTTCAATTTTTTAAATCCTGTTTTGACTGAATAAACACGAAGATATTTACATAGCAATTAAAAATGGCTCACTATGAGTAAACACACATTTTTTAGAACCAAATTTCTTATACCTGCTGCGATTTATAAATAGTGACCGGGTTTCAAAGTACAAATATAAATTATCAGTCTCAATAAAACATCAATAATAAATAATACAAAATGATCGAGCTGACACTATCGATTAAAGAAAATAATAATAATAATAATCGATCTTGAAGCACGTAGAATATGATAAAGTAAATTTTACGATTGAAGTCACTATAAAAATTGTATTTATTACCAGATATAAAGTCTTTGATAACTTGTGCCGAGTAAAAATTCAAGTGTACCATGAGATATTTAGAGTCTGCATATAATGAGTTTGAGAATTTTTATCGTCCACCACAGTTGAATTTATGTGCAGCTCGATATAGATTTTTTAATTCATGTTCGAAGTTTCATAAAAACTATGAAATTGTTTTCGTTTTCAAATTTGTATAATTCACGATATCATTAATAATCTGTAACATCAGATTTCACTTGAGTTCTGTAAATATTTAATTTATACTCGAAATATATTACCAAACATCAAAATTTCACTCGTCCATCTCAAAGATTTTCTTCAATGAACAAAATATTCAATTTTCTTCACATTGTTATTCAAATTTTGAATTTTACTATTTTTTTTTCTTAATACACTGACATTCGACAATGTCAATCTGAACGATAATCGATTTCATATTTGTAAAAATGAATTATTGAAAATTTTTGAGATTGATAAGTTCTCATTGTGAAAAATGTCGACAACGGTGAAGTAGCGTGTACCGTGGGCTACTGTTTATTATTATTATCATCGTAAAAATTCGTACTTATCTCCAGGATAGGAGAATTGCAATAAAATGTACGAGATTATTCCCCAACGCTCGGTATTTTTGAAGGGGATATTTTCTATGAGTCAGCGACAAATAACGCCATATGCCATTTTTATATATAATCCACAAGAGGATATTGATGGATGCATATTTATATCGTGTGTATATATATTTTTTTTCAATAGCAAAGCTGTACGAGGCTGCACATAAACGGACTTACATCATGATCGTGTTGGTGTGTACATTATTTTAGTTGCAGGAGTAGGGAAAGCGGGGGTACGTCATAATACGTGAGATTATGCGAACGCACTTTTATCTCTGGAGTAAAAGCTTTTTATCGACGATAATGATGGGAGATCTTACATGAAATATTGACTATTTATACAAAAATAAAAATATAATGAGATTTTTTAGTAAACCACTCGAAGCGGACTGTCGTAAAAGACACGTTTAGCAAAAAAATTATGGTTTCAAAAGAAAGTTGGAGCGAATTTTAACTGATTTGAACTTGGCAGAACGGCAGTGAATCTATTTTCAAATAATTTCCTGTTGATAGTTTCGAGTTTTAGGAACACGTGCCCCCTCGTCGTGGACCACAACACCTCGTTACTGTCAGTCAAACTATAAAATCGTATAAAAATATATTTTTTTATTTCTCTTTCGAAAATTTAGTAGGCTATTTAATTGCTTTTTCCCGGTTATATTTTTATACAGCTCAACAAATATCATAGGAATTAAGCACCTCGAATAAAAATTTTGCGTCTAGAAATTTACTCGAAAATAATGCAAGTTTTTTTTTCGTTATTTTTGTTTTTTACTTTTTTTTTCCATCAAACCAGTGATTTTTTGATTCATGCAGATCAAAGCGAATATTCGTATGCAACTGATGGCTCTTATACACCGTACATGACGATGTGTTGGGTGTGACGAACGTATAATCGCATTTCAACCGCGAGTTTTACGCGGCATTCCACGTGGCCGGTTCTGCGCTGTGAATTAAATCGACTATGTCGGTTTTTTTTTTGTACCAACACACAGTAAAAAGTTTCACGTATTTCTCAACACCACTCAATAAACGAAAGATTAAAAAAAAAAGACTGGGAGTTTGTTAGGAAAATAATTTACAAGTTGCAATGGGGAACAGTCCGGTCCAAGTTTAAATAAGAAAAAACATGAAAGATTGAAAGATTGATTAAAGTTTAAGCGACTCTGAAGAATTTTAAGTTTTCATTTGTCCTTGTTCAAGAATATTCCTCCATTTCTTAGCTTCCTTGGACAGAAACCTTCACTTGTCTTTATAAATTGTGAGAAAGTAATTTCCCAGTTTCAAACTTCAATCGGTGCTTCCATTCTCTCGACTGAATTGAAATAGCCTCTAAGATTACTCAGCAAAGTTGAGAAAATCACAACAATCTTTCCGCGAAATTACATTGTAAATATCTTTGCTGAATTTTAATCTTTCACTCACTCAAGAATTTTTATTTTTCAAGAGTTTATTGGAACAGCAATCTTTCAGAAAAATTCAATAATTCCTTGTCAGCTACAGCAAGATTTTTCTAAATATTAACTTTTCACTAAGTAAATTTTGAAATTCGAAAATTTTGCAGAATTTATTCGAATGTAATGATTTTGTACAAAAAAACTTCCATTCTGATTTTCGTAATAGTTCACTATAAAACAAATTTCATTTATTTACAAGGATATTTGAGAAGAAATAATGGCTGTTCAGTTTTTTACATTTGTGAACATTTAACCAATTAACTTGATATTAATTGATGAAATACGAGTTTAATAATCGAAGAACTGTGAAAAAAAGGCTACAGCTCAAAGAGTTAAAAAACAAGTTTTAGAATCCCGAAAAAAAGGGATCTGCTTAATCCGTACGAAGCTCATACACATCGAGAAACAAAATGAGAAAAAAATGCATCAGTTGATGAAAAAGTTTCGATCTCAAATGGAATAGAAGTTCTTCAAAATATATTTTTTTCTACATATTTTTTGACGTTTGAAATATAAATTCGCGAGCTATTCAGAACATTGGCTTTTGAAAAAAAGAGATTTACTCGCAGCCGGAAAATGTGAATCAAAAAGTATAAACTGCTGAAAAAGTTCGACACAATGGGAAAAAAAAACATTCAGCTCTCAAACGGGAATGATAATTCACCGAAGCTTGCGGAGAAGGATAATCTTGCGTGCATCGTACGTAGAAGTTCAATTTGGTATGCGGAACGTGAGCAAATATTTACACTACTGATAAATCGTGTGTGTCGAACGAGTGAAAAGAGAGAAATAAGGGAAGTGGGTTTTCTCAAAGCAGCTCTATTCCCGTTCCAGTTGTCTGGAAAGTAATCCGTTAGAAGACGAAAAAATAAAAAATTCGATTAACCATTATTTTTTTTTTTTTTTTTCTAATCACTTTGTGTCCAAGTTAATTGTTTTTAGGACTTTCTAGGCTTCAGCGATCCTGACGAATGATAAATTTGAGATTAATAAAATGACGATATCGAATGGTGCGATAATTTTATTTATATTTCGCTAGAGTTGGAAAAAATCGATTAAAATGTGAGCGAACTAGAAAATAAAAAAAAAGATAAAAAAAAATAATAATACTCGTGAGCGTTATTACTGTTCGTCTGGATGAACAAAAGAAGTATTGAAATTTTGCGAGAACATTATATAAAATGATTATTGCAATCAAGTAATAACGAATCATTAGTCTCTTTTTCTGCGAAATAATTGAGGGTGATTTTTCATAATTATTTGCAAAGATTGCTCATTGAAACGATGCCCATCCCTAGTTTATGAGGCTTGTGTATAGAGAAACGCCCCAAAGCCTGTACTCATAAGTGCCCAAGAGAGCATCGTCTGAGGGAAGTAAGAAGGAATCTATAAATAATCATAAGCTATACTCTTGTGGGTCGTCGTCATACAGCTTTTTTCTTTCTCCTCCTTCTTATTTCTCTTCTCTTATTACGGTTTATCTTCTGGTATTAGTTAAATATAATCGTTTCGCGGACGCCAGTGTCTTTAACGATCAAGGAAGCTCCGTAACTGATATAATAAAATTTCCAGTGAGTTTTTTAATATAGAAAAGAGAGAAACGTGACTGCAAAAATAATGACGTCTCATCGAACTCGGAGGACGACGAACGGAAACGATTTAATCCTTAAAGGACTGCATGGAATGTGGGTGATCGTTATCCTAGATATTTCGAACCATTCACAAATCATGACTAATTACATTTGAGATGACATGATTAACAGTTTTTTTTCACAATATTCAATCGTCTATAAAAAAATCATGAATATGACTTTGCAAAATTCATCGACGAATGTCCAAGTCACAGGATATTTCAAACACTTTCGTCAATAACTTGATTCACTTCAGAAATCTATCGATGTAATAGTTTTTTTTGTTAATTCGTCAACGATTTTATGTTCCAAGTATTTGAATTTGCAATAAAGACTTGTAATCTGTTGAGACAAATGTATTCGCGTCATACATGAACCGATTGGATGTCGACCAAAAGTTAATGATTTTACGGATCATTAAAATCGCGACTTTAAATGCATGTAGAAGGTAACAGTGGAAGATTGTCGTTCGTGAGTAAAAATGGCCTTCGGTAAAGGCCGCAGAGATTTAATCTACCCGCTTATACGTTTTTTTTTTCCCCGGAGTGTGCACAGCCCAGTTTCGCAGCTCAACAATACTTCGCTCTTCATAGAGAACCAGTACGCGCAACACTTCTATGGACTCTTGTATTTATAAATGCAAAGGCACCTGCCGTTGTTCACCTCCATTGCTCTTTTCGTCATCATTTCAATTAAAAACCTCTGTTAATTAATTTAAGAAACAAAAAATGTGGAGGGAACAAAGTGAATTCATTTTCGCAGATAAACAAAAATAAAACCCATGCGTCACTATGAAATTCTAATTGACGAATATTTTGTATTTCACCGCATCATCAACAACTTAAAAAAGAATTTTAATCATCGATTTGTCGTGAAAAAAATGGAGATTTGTAAGTTCACGAGTGCAACTTGTGGAGTAAAATTATTGATAATTATGTTTATTTTTTTTTTTTTCAAAATAAAAAATTAATTTACTCATGAATCTATGGTGACAGTACTCGATCCTAGAATTCCCAATATTTCATGTAAGCATTTTTGAAACGGTCTGTAATAGTATCCCGAATCTTTGTTCATTAGTTCGTGTGTCTGTATACATGTGTGTGTGGTTAAAAAAATAATAATAATAAAAATACAGAAAAGAGGATACCCACTTCCCGGCCAAGCGTCTCCCCCCGCAATGGAATCACCGGTGCGTACAATTTCCGTCGTCCGGAAGGGTCATGAAAAAGCCTTTCTCAAGTCGCTCCAAAGAGTTGTATACATATACAGGCAAGTATTTGGGATCGAATATAAATAACCACGAAAAAAAAATGGTCCATAAAATTTAACGGATAATATACGACTTCCGTCATTTTATATTGCCGAGTAATTTATCTCGTGGACAAAATCAGGAAAATGCTTTGTGAAAATTGAGTATCATCTGATAATGTTCATTATTGTTATTGATCAATTACTATATCGATTTATTATGATAATTTTTATTCCTGTTTATCAATAATTAATTATTATCACATTATTGAAAATGGCTCGAAATATATGGTGTCAGATGGTGTTTGTCAGCTTTATTTTCACGTGTCCTAGTGTATACGTCTGTGTGACAACATAAAACGCACACAAAACCGCGCCCATTGCCCAATTACTTCTCGAGGATGGGTTAATAAGGGGTCACCGAGAGTTTAAAAGAGTCAAACGAAAAAGGCACTAAAAGATAAGGCAGCTTCGAGGTCAACATTATAATTGCATTATCAATCTCGTCGTGTTTCACTCTCTGACAAATGATACACATATAAGTATACACGAGCAGGATTTAATATTATTTAATCTTAATTGTTTTCATAATTGATATATAGTTATTTTTTCCAAGAACATTAAAGCTAACGATAAGATTTCACGAGAATCAATCAGATGGATTCAACACTTGCTGAGCTCGCGTTGTTTCTCTTTATTCGTATTAATAATAATATTTACACGAATTTTTGGATTTGTATTCAATTAGTATATTAAAATGAGCTCAAATAATTAATCGTCGATTACATTATGTTGCTGTCCTACTGAGTAATCATTTTTCTTTTTCAAATTATTCGCTTTATCGATGATTCTGTTAATTAGTAACTAATCTTTACAATCTTTGAATTATGTGAATATTATTGATACGAAAATGTACAAGTTGACACAGAATGTCACTGACGTCTACAGAAGTCAACACCCATTTTTTTTAAATTATGAGTCATACAATTATAATCATAAAATATAGATTTAGTCTATAATAATCTCGAGTTAAAATCGTTTAAATTAAATCGCTTTTTATTTAATGACGTGTGAAAATAATGAATTCGTCCTAGTCTCCATATTTCAAACCACGATTTGACCCAATTTTTCGATCCATTATTGCACAGGAAATTCCTCTACTTCCACGTCAAACATTGACGTTTTCATCAGACTGCTCATAAAAAAAAAAACGTCTTTACTGATAAAAAACAAACTAGCTACATATTTTCTCACAGAAAATATAAAACCACCCTGAATTACAGAGTAATTTTCACATTTCAAGTGCAGGTTAAATGATCATTTTTAAAGCATTACGTCATCGAGGCATATCCATTAAATTTAATACATACGTCATCGTTCATTGGCCATCATTGGGCCTCCTTCAAAAAACTGTCACGATTCTCGTATTGTCATTTCAAAAGAAAGAAGTCGTAGATACTCGATTGATTCAAATGCAAAAAAGGAACAAAGCTAAATGTCAAGAAAACAATGGAAACAATCAAAGTTCCGAAGAAGTATAACGAAAAACGAAAATAAACCAAAACTGGATCGAAATGTTCAGCAAATTTAACAACCGGAAAACTTCTTGTTCGAAATGATAAAAAAAAAAAAAACGAACATTGCTCATACGGGATTCGTGATCTTCTGGTGAATTGAATTAAAAAATGTATATTGAGTCATTGCAATAAAAGTCAATGTAATAAATTCAACTCCATATTTCTTCCAACCAGAATCATTTAAACGTGTGTATAGAGTTTAGTACGGTGAAGAGGATTCGCGATTCTCGGTTCTCGTACCGTTAAAGAGAACGGTAATAGCTCGGGTGCTCGAATAATATATATGTACGTTTTCAATATATAGATATATTTAAATATTATGACATATTGTGCGGTTACAATGCTATCCTGAATCTCTGTATTGTGTCTATTATGGATATACATATGGATGAAAGTTATTCATTCCATGTAAATCCAAACATTTGTATTTAAGTATATATACGTATATACGAGGCTATAGAATGAATCGTGCAAGCTTACAGGACTTGCCAAAATAAAGTTTAAGATAACTACTGTACTGCAGACTAGTCAAATGAGTTTTAAGTCTTCAAAACGCTTTGAGAACTTAACTGTTCGCGATGTTTCTGGGAAAAAATGATTTTTTTTCTGCTACAACGTTCGAAAAACTATCAAACGATTTTTTTAAATTTGATTTGAACATTAATAAAAATATGTTGTTGATGAAAAAAAAAATGTTAATTGAAGTCTGATTGTTGAAAAAAATACTCATGTAAAGGTTCGGAGTACGAATACGAGACGATGAGAGTTTTTAGACCGTAAAAAAGTCGAGTGATTTTTTTTTTTCGTCTATTGAATTACTCTTATGATAGCAAAGACCAATCGTGACAATAATTTGTAAAAAACTGTTGGGGTTTCATAGGTTCATCGATTTCTACTCAAAGAGCTAAATATCGCTTTTATAGGAGAACGAAATGGAGGAGTCGAGACCGAAACAGACCACCAACAAAAGACTCTTCGACCAATAGAAACCATAAGACTTTGTACACCCGATAGGAGTATTGTCCTTCTATCAAACAGAACGAGGAAGAGTACGATCCTTCATAAAGTGGAACTTCAACAATGACAATAAGAGATCGTTCGTGAACGACAGTAATGGTGTGTTCGACGAGCTTCTGAAACGTTGCACCAATTATAACGATGACATCATAGAGATATATTTTTTACAACGCTCAATCAATCATTTATACATTATATGATAATTCAAAAATATTACTGTTGGAAAAAAATATATATATATCATTGTTCAATCAATAAATTCTACATTTTCTCCGAATATTTATATATTTAAATGCACATTTAATTATTGGGCCCTGGGAAATAATTTATTTATTTTCCTAACTTCAACCTCCAGGAGAACAAAAATTGAATATCATTTTCAAAATGAGAATAGTGGATTTTATGTACACGTAAAAAACAGATCTGTTTCGTCACGTGATATTTAAAATCTTATCCGAACAATTTCACCTAAATTCGTATATTTGCAGTACAAAGTTTAGAGGATATTTCTAAGGAACATTTTAAATATTACTTGACGAAACAGATTCGTTCTCTTCGTGTACGTCAACTTTTGGATTAGGTTTATATTTTTTTATCGAAATAAGAGGGGCGGACAATGAGGTATTGATAAATGTATGAAACTGTCACGAATTCTGAAACACAAACACAGACACAATCCAAATGGCTGTGAACTGATGGATTATTACGTAATTTGACCTAAAAAGTTAGAACACCTTTTCCGTTAAAATAAAATTGAATCAGTCGCAATAAAAAGCACAAAAAAAACAACACAATTCAGAATCTCGTTGCGAAAGCAACAAAAAGAGGAAAAACTGTAGAATTTCCAATGAACTTTTCCGACGAATTTTCATTCGAATTTCAGCAACAAAACGGCGCACTCGACCTTATAAATTTGTTAAATTGAATCAACTTCATATACTCGCAGAATTTTCCGGAGGAACAATAAAAAAACATTCGGTTCGTTATAGTCTCCATTTTATTTCGTGTTTACTCTGCCGATTTTTTTTTGTAGCTTTTTCGACGGGGAGAAAAAACGAACGGAAAAAGAGAGTGAGAAGAAATTTAAAAAGCCGGGTAACTACGGTTATTATAAACGGTACATGCGACATACGAACGTGTGTACAATTTAAATGTACGTGCGTCAATGTGTGGCAATAGTTTCGCTTTTGTATACGTTGGAAAGTGTGCAAATTTAATTGGGTCACTCCGACAGGTGTATTGGAAGGCCAGATTTGTTTTTCTCTCCACGAAAGTTTCTCTGTATGTGTGTGTTTGTTTGTTATATCGAAGAAACAGTGTTATAGGGAGGAGCAAATGGGTGGTTTTCATGGACCAAAATAAAATTGAGGTTCTCGTAGAATGCACTTTGATACTGGAACATATTTTTCGTATATTCGAGGGGAAAAAACAAACGGAAAACAGTTTGGACCGAAAGTTAATATAGAATACGTGTTCCAGAAACGTTGTGTATGAAAATATACAATGATCATTTCGTTCAACAGGCTTTTCCTTTTCCCCTTGAGCTCTCATTTAATTATCGATTTGTGCGAATACGAACAATAGCTCTACATGCGTCTCATAATATATTTGACAACCGAGAGAAAAATGTTGCCCTACACTGACGACTATACGGTGTCGATTCAATCGCACGTCAACCTCATCCACCTCAAGATCCGGGAAAGACAAGCCTACCAAACACTACAATAACTTATCGATTGTTTGACTTGTCATTTTGTCATTAACCTTCTGGCGATCGGTGACTAAAAGCAAAGGAAAATAAAGACTCCGGTGACATATACGGTGATAGAAAAGTAAAATAATGATAATGGAAAAAAAGGCTCTTTACCTTTTATCAAATGAAAAAAAACGCAGTATCTCGTTTGATTAAAATGACGATAAAAATAAAAATCTTTTTTTATCGAAAATAACAGAAAATATCATTTATTTTCTGTTTTTCATTCATTGATTGGAACTGAAATGTGTTAAAAAATAAGAATATCACTTTTTTTAAAAATTTGTGACAATTGCAGAATTTCGTTTCATGTGTGCACTCTCATAAAGTTCATTAAAAAAAAAAAAAAAAAACAGAAATTTTGCCACCAACTTTCCAACGATTTCCGTTCGAAGCGTTAATACAACAATTTTATTTCCAAGCCTCCCGTATATTCGATGAAAATTGATCGTAAATGTTCTAAATTTATTTTCATTAACAAGTGCAGCTCGTTTCGTATAGAGTTGGAGCAATCGAAATGAAATGGAAAGAAAAATCATCCAACGAGTGTCAAGTGGGCGTCCTTCAACTCACGGGAGCAAAGAAGAGAGAAAGAGAAGAAGAAAGAGCGCGAGAGCGGGAGAGAAAAGCGTCGAAACGTCTGGTTGCTGCAATATTTGTCTTAAAAATAGTACGAGAGTGTCGAGTAGGCTGTGTCTATGTATATATGTATTTCCAATCGAATGCTCGACCGTAGCTCGTAAAGCGAATCAACAACATGTGTACACATCGAAGGAGTTCCTCGAGATCATTATGTCGTTGGACGAAACTTACGATTTTCCATTTCACGCGTATTTTCTGGCACATGAAAAACACTCCGTGCACATCTTGCGTGTATTATATTTACATACACATCAAATAACAAATGTATCTCGAAAACAATAAAAAAAAAATTAAAAAAATGTTGTCAGCAAGAAATCTATTAAAATACAAGATCCGTCATCATTTGCACACTTAAAAAAAATATATATAAATTCAGCATACGCATGTAACGTACGCCTTCACCCACTAACCCGTATATTATGGCAGATACTTATCTTGCAGCTGCCAACCACACACTAAAACGCACGTGGTACATCCATTCATTCCAAGTGACATATTCGAACATTTGTTTCCTTTTTTTTTCATTCTAACGTTCAGTACAATAGAAATGAAATTAGAGTCTGTTATTATTTGTAATTCAATAAGAAAAAACTCTGGATATTGTCTTTTTGTAACGATGAAAATATTACTTTGTATCTCGTTATCGATAAAACGATTATTCACGTTTTTCTTTTGTTTTGGAAAATATTGATAAAAACGTCATTCATTTCAACGACACTGTGTCCTTCTCTTGTTGTGAAATAAACGGTTTGTAAAAGTTGAACAAGTGACAAATTCATAAATTTATAACATTTTTTGACTGCTAATCAGTCAAGGGAAGGAAATTTGTCATCAGACACGCGATTTTTAATTTCTTTGAATTGAAGATTATTGCTTGGCTCAATAGATCCAGAGACAGAATTGTACACGTACGATAATGCCATAGTTAAGTCTGATAATACAAGAGTAGGCCTCAATTGCTCGCACAGTACATTCCAGGGAGACTGTTTAATTACCTAAGAACGGAAAATGGGTACTGTTCGTGTGGTATTTACTGCAATTCACTCATACGATTTTATATCTGTGTAGAGAGGTTGTAACAACGGATATCGTAAAAACGTGGAATTCATGTATAATGTTGACAACGAAATTGAAAGCCTATTTACGCACGAAGTCTCAAACGGAGATTGACAGTTCAAATTCATTTGGAAAAAATAGATTTCATTGTTCGTGGAGAAAACCTGAATTAACTTTTCGTTGGCACACTTGAATTTTGCTACTGCAACGACACACTGGGTCAATTTGACCCAAAGCTCACTTTATTCGTCTATCATTGGCCTTTCAATGTTGTTTTGTTCGGTTTTTATTGAAAAATAATCACACGTACACTTTAAATTCGGTAATTATTAAATTCCGTGGTTGAGAAAAACTATTTTGAATACTTTGACTTTTGAAAAATTTAGCATTCTACTCAGAAAAGATATTATTTGATAATTTTTTTTATATTACTGACCGAGAACAAAGAAATTGTGAGTAACGAGATTTGCAATCGAAATAATTTATTCGAACAATTTAACTTGATGTATTATTGAAAAAAAAAAGAACGCTCTGACAGTTCTTTAAAATATTTCTGGGACAAGAATAATTCATGCAATAAAAGTTTGTTCCGGGTCATAATGACCCAGTGCCTCGACGAAAGATTAATATTTTATATTTCGTGAAATAATCTACTAATTAAAGTGCTTTTTTGTACGAGCAAATTTATATTCAAAAAATTCAAAACCTTTAAGAATAAATTTAATATGAATTTCTAAATTCTTCAAATTGTTTAAACTTTTTTTTTTCAGATCTAGTTTTTCGTGTAAAATGTAAATAATTATTAAATAGCATGAAAAATAAAATTCACCCTAACCTAAAAGTTTGTAGTATAAATTTTTTCATAACAAATACCAAGGAGTGAGCGATTTTTTGAAGTATTTTAGAAAAAGAATGTTGTTGAATTCGATCAAAGTATTTACAACGTTCATTTTCATTATTTCGTTCTTTCGTTTCCGAGAGGGAATTGCAACGAGTGAAATTAGAATAGTCAATTACGTGGAGAATCTGGTTTCAAGGTACATTGGGCGAGGATCCAAGAGTTCTTTAATGAGAGTGCATAGTGGATGGGGAGTTTAATGGGTTTGTCGTTGAGCTCGGTTAAAAAGTGAAGGAAAAGGTGGGTCGAACGAGAAAGGAAACGTTGAGCATAAAATGAGATGAAAAGGTCATTGTGTTTGGTTGAGAAGTAATGGAAAGGAAAAAAAATACAAGGCAAAGAATCAACGGGCCGTGTACATACAACGCAAACTATAAATTGTAACAGTCGAGATAAGAGAAAAGAGATTCGTTGTTTGTTTCAAGTTTCATTTTACCCCTTTCCTTGCCCCTTTCCTCGCGTTTGTTTTTCTTCATTAAATTCGAGGTGCGCCCTCATACGATACGAGAGATTTCGTAATGGCGATAAATACGAATGTTACAAAAAAGTATTTACCATTGTGCTCTATCGCTCGATGATGATACACAGTATTCGAAGCACGAGCCGGTGCATTACAGTTAGAAAGTAACCTCGGACTTCCGAGCCGGTAACAATCCACCATAGAAATCCCGCCTCCAAACTGTACGTGCTATATATACGGATTTGCTAGTCACGAATTTTTTTGTTTTATCCGTCATTCGATCGGTATGAGAATAAATTTATTCGGCTCTGACGCTTCATCCTTTTATTTTCACGAAACAAACTACCAATCACTGTTAGCTCGAGCATCGCTCGACCTTTCACTCGAAATGACATTGGGCACTTTGGCGCAGAGGAGGAAATTCCCACCTCGTAAACAAATATCTAATTTAAAAAATTAATATATTTCAATTTAATTTTTCAGCTATTTCATTTCGTGCATATTCATTATTTTCTGTCATTAAAGAACAATAAAAAAAAATAAAAAATAAAAAAACATCAAATGTATAATGTGATTTTATGAAAAAAAAAAAAATATATCTGTCTAAAATTGAAATGATTTAAATGTATTTATTTATGAACTTTTACTTGTGAATTTATAAGAAAATCTTTTTAATAGGCAAAGGACTGGGAATTCATTTTCAATTCTGCAAAATAAAAACAAGAAATTCCGTTGCATTCCAACGATGCATACTTTGACAACGTCTTTTTAATCGATCCTATTAAAACGTTATCCTGCTTCTCGAAGTTTCAGTATATTTTTGTGACCTCTATCAATTCATGAGTTAACGACATTTTTTTCATCGTATTATGAAATTCCTATTTTTCAAAACATTGCATTTTTCTTTAATTATCAATTGTTGTACCTAATTGTTGATAAGCACGATTAAAAGATGGCAATTTCGAACGATATTGCTGCAAGCCACGATCTTATTTTATTGAAGCTAAATAAATACTGTGCGGTCATTGGCAGCTCGAATCCGCGAGAAATACAAGAGTGAGGCAAGACTCGTACCGTTATACTCCATGTAATGATGATACAGCCAAGGAGAAAGGACGCCTGTTTATGTATATCTATTTTTACACTCGCAATGCTAAATATTTTTGTATTCTGTAATCGTTTAAACGTTTAACTTGGCATACGAAAAACTTTTTTCTTTTTTTTCTCTGTATCCATGAATGTTCGAATGCAGTGAAAAAATATTCGTTGAATAGTAATTTTTCAAGTTTTGTTTCAGTTGTTTTTACATTTTTTTCCGAATATCGTATCACGTTCTTTTTTTCATCATTTCTTTCATTCTAATTCAACACTTTTTTGCATTTTTATTCGAATTATTATAAAAATGATAAAAGATATGGGAATTTTTTAATATTTTCGTTTACTTTGATTGAAAAGAATTCAATAAAAGAGCCTGGCTCTCTGTAAGGATTAAAAAATATTATGAAAAATGATATTATTCCCAACGCCTCAGCCTATTCGGCATGAAAACAATACGCAAATCTATTTCTATATATATTACTTTACGAACTTGCAAGCACCGATATGGCTTCACGGATTGCTCTTGTTTCACAACAATCGGCGAAATACAATTAAGGCAAAAAGAAAATGGAGAACTAACAAACGAGATCTCATAGTAATATAAAAACATGGTCGATAAAACAATGGAATTTTCATCAAAAATGGTAGTAATGCGATACACATAGGCCCGATATTCCCACTCTATACGTTCACGAATTACAGTCGAATATATTCGGTGATATTTCACATTGTCTACGATCGTGAAATCAAGTTAAATACGACTTTAAGAATGAATGATTTTTATTTTTATCATTTTTACTTTTTTTCAACCAGTGCTTTTATAAAATTATTCGAAAATACGAAAGCCTTCAACAAAAATGCTTATGAAAAAAAATAAAAAAGATTGCATCGATAATTCGTCGAAAAATGAAAAGTTAACACGATTAAACGAATCTCCTCGGCAATAACTCGCTGATAATCGTTTCGTATGTCAACAACACATGTTCGTAGTGTAGGCCACACCTAATAATTTCCGGCTCGTGTAAAATAACAACATCGTAGAACTGCATACCATCAACTTTTTCGTTTTTATTTGTTATTCAAAACGATAACTTTATTTACAGAAATTTGAATGTATTATATTTAAAGAAAACTTTATTTTCGATGAAATTGTCGTAAATGACAATGGGGACTATTCTCTCTGATTGTCAATTAATTGATAAAAAGAGGGAAATAGCAAATCATAAAAAACGATTCGAAAATTCGTGTCGAAGAAAAAGCTATTAACTGAGTTCTAAATAAATTCTTCAATTATTCGGAAGCAGTGAAATTTTCGAAGAATTTTTTTCTTTCATTTTTCTGAATTTATTTCAAGAAGTATAAGAGGAATCACGGAGATCATAAATGGCTTTTCGTAGAAACGTCGATCAACAAACCTTTTTAAAAAAACAGTATTCGAAATGTCTTAAAAACCGAAGAATTATTATAGTCGTTTCAGAGAAAATTTAGAATAATTCGTCGAAGAAATGATGTTGAAATTTATTTTTATGTTACTCGATTTGTTTTTTGTTTTGAAGCGTATCGTATTCTTGTAATTTTGTTGATATACTGGAACAAGTATAAAGAATGCTTACCGTTCCGCGAAACGTCGAGCTCCACGAGGTTCTCGAAATTTTGAATGTCGGGAGGCAGCCGGTGTATCTCATTGTCACTGAGGCCAAGTTTTCTGAGCCTCTGGAGTCGAAAGAAATTCTGGAAATTTCCGGCAAACAAAAGTTTCCGTATTAAAATTGGCGTTACAACGAAAAAAAGAAGGAAATAATCGTTTGAAGAATGGATGTAAAAACATCAAATACGTTTTTGTAATGAACGTCGGAACCCGCGGAGATACGATAGCGTGCATTTGTACAACACGTATATACCTGAACGTTCGTAAACGCGAAAGAAAAAAAAATTCTTCCCGAACAAAAATAAAGCGTGAATTTACGCCGGTATTATTAATAATCGAAAGTCCGAAAAAGTGAAAATAACAATACTGGAGTAGACTAAGAAAAACAAAAGAAAAAATAAGCATTTTTTACCTTGGGTAGATCTCTGATGTGATTGGCGTCGAGTAAAAGTTCCTCGAGGCTACGTGAGTAACGTAGTATGTCGTCGGGTACGCTCGGTAACGAGCAGTGACGCTTGTCAACCGACTCAACCTGCCTGTTACACCCTTTAAAAATCGGAATGCAGCGAAACATCGTACTCCTCCTTGTATTTCAACGAAAATTGACGTAAAACTAACAAATAGAAGAGCCACGAGTTTTCTAACCCGCGCGCACACACACAGCCACAGACACGACACACACACTCACACACACAAACACGGCACAAACACGCGGTACGCACACACTCGCGCACCAACACTCTCAGCACCAAGGCATAATGCGATCTCTCACGCTCTTTTTATTTACGCTAAACAACAACGAGCGTTATTTCAACATTATCATTTCGTTTTTAGTTTCGTTCCTTTCTTAGCCTGTGTGTGTTTTATCGCGTTCCTTTATATTCCTGCGAAAATAATTGATTGTTTCGCACGTTCTATTATCGAGAATTCCAACGGTCGTGTTTGCCGTCACTTTGGGCAAATTCGCGAAGCACAAGGGATCACAAATATATAGAATCCGTGGCACGATACACACTTTCACGCCCTACTCGGCTTTAAACGCGCTCACGGTTCTCTCGGCTTCTCCACCTCGGAAACTCTGACGTCATCACGCTACTCATATATGTATATACTATTATACTCCTTTTTTTTCTTTTTTTTTTCTACACTCTCTTTCTCTCTCTCTAACTCGCTGTACGCCTGGATACGAACGAGGCGAACGCAGCGCACCACGAACTGTTCACGACGGTGGCGAACCACTACTATACGTTTTTACTACCAATCACTCCCACCTCGTCTATTCCTCACGACTTTTCTCCCCACCATCAACTCCCCGCGGAACGTACGCTAGAGCCACCCTCAAACGCGACGATTATTCTCACAGCTACGTCTCCATCTTTATTGATAACTTACCTACGGAGTTACTTTTCACTCGTCCTAATTTCAACAATTCCATATGATTTTTACTCATCTGTTCCCACATGTCAACTTCTCCACCCCTTGCTCCGATACTTCAGAGATTCACCTCTCGCTCTTTTTTACATTTCCTTTGTATTTTGTGCTACGGTGGTAAAAGCGGGCATGGCGGAGAAGTTGACACATCGGGATGGTCTCGGTCCCGTCAGGATAACGAATCAAAGCGTTGATCATAAGGCACGAGACGAGAGTTTTATACTTATACATCAAAAAAAACTAAATTTCTATGTAGACCAATGAATTAACGATTAAACATATCTTCTATGTAATATAGTAAAGATTCGATTACATTTTATCTTCACTGGTTGACATTTACGCGTTGTTCTCCCTGGATCGGAAAACAACGTGTGAAATTTATTTTACACTTTTTTTACTTTTTTTTATTTTTGAGAAAAATGTTCGACTAGTTATCAGTTATCTCTCTCACACTCACGTAACTAATAAATCACCACAAAATTATTCAGTTGTTATGATTATTTATCAGTAAAAATGACAGTTCCCTGTTTTATGAATTGAATAAATTCCGAATAACTGCGAAATCACTCGATTTTCAAGCAATTGAAAAGAAGTTCTTAATATTTCTTCATCAGTGACAGTTGTTAATGAGGAAAAGGAACTAATCAAGTTCACGATGATGCCTTGATTTTTAAAGGGATAATACATCATTTTTGTTTTTTTTTTATTTCTTCATATTAATGTATTATTTTTTTAGTTAAAAAATATATTGTCATCATTTTAAACGTCTGTGTTTTTCGTCGCTTCGGATAATCTTTCCAGTTGGACAATAAGTTCGCAATGTTTCGTGTAAGGGAACATATCAACTGGTACAGCTTTGACAGGTACCAAAGGTTCGCCTTGATACAATTTAGAACTTGGTCTGGCCAAATCAACCAGATTTTTAACCGCAGCTCTTGGGTCGCACGATATGTAAATGACTTTTCGGAGTTTCTTTGCCTTTCGTAACGCCAGCAGTGCTCTTTGATCTGAAAGAATATTGAAACAGTCAACTACCTGTTAAGCTGTTAATTAGCGACATATATTTCTCTGTTTAACAATATACTCACGCAAACCAGCTCTGGGCGGATCTACGATAGCAATAATGTCAGGCTTTGTCGTGCGGTGAATGACCGGTATCAAAATATCTTCTGCTTTACCAACAAAAAATTCACAATTGGTAATTCCATTTTTGACAACATTTACCTTGGCATCTTTGATCGCGTCGCTGATCATTTCCAAGCCCAATACTTCGCCACAATGCTATGGAATAAGAGGGAAAAAAAGTAGTATAGTTATATTTGAACCCTGTGCTCAATTGATGAAATTTCATTTTGTAATATTTTCAACGAAGCTTTCTGTGTCGTCGAATTTTTAGTAAATATAAAGTTATAAAGCGACTACACTTAATTAAAAAATGGAAATAATAGAGATTCGTGCCAAACCTTAGCAAAACAAAGACCAATGGTTCCAGTACCGCAGCAAACATCAAGAAGTGCTGTTTCTTCATTCGGTTCTGCCAAGTCAATTGCGGCTTTATATAGAACTTCAGCTGCACATGTATTTACTTGGAAAAAAGCTTGTGGGGAAACTCGAAAAGTCATGCCAAGCAACGTTTCTTCGATGTATTCCGAGCCACTCAAATGTTCGATCGTGCCTCCACCTTCTCCACCAGTTTCTCTAAAATCAAAAGCATAAAATAAACAACACGTATCCTGGTTAGACATTGATTAATCACAGGAAGAAGAAAAGCACAAACTTTTTGCCTATAGTCTGAAAATAAAGCGAAGTAACTCGTGCCCGTTTGCCATTTCCATTTTCAAAGAAATCACGAATTTCATTTTTAAGCTTGCTCAAATCTTCAGGTTTGAGATCCTGCGGATTTATTCCGACGATCAACATCAAATGATCCTGCCGTGTGGTACGTGCTGTAATTTGTCTCCAATAGCCACTGTGATCCACCGGATTGAAGACTGTCAATTCAGAAGTTCTTATGAATTCTTCTAGTATCTATAAATTCGTATCTCTCAGTTATTAATCGGCTTTTCGTTCATTCGATTACCTCTGTAAAAACAAATTTGTATTTTACTTTCATAGCCGACTTCATTCTTTCTGGAATGTGACAAAGATCGTCTATGGGCCCTACTGCTGTAGATCCAGCTGCGTAACTCGATAGTCTGAACCCAATCATGATTTCACTTCCATCCATACTTTTTCCTGTGTATATTAAGATTATACATTAAATTTACGAACACTCAGTATCAAATTCAGTATCAAATTAATAAGATTTAGTAATTGAAAAACATGTCAAATGTAATTTCTTTGGTGACTAATACTCTACAATCTACGGATTTTCAATAAAAAATCAGGAAAAATATAATATTTACCGACTGTGAATTCACATTTGTTCCTATATCCGCATGTAACATCAGCACTTAAAATAGGCAATAATTCACAGGGTAAACCATTGAACAATGATTTTTGCTGTTCTATCCACTTGGAGAGTCCTTTGTTTTCTCTGAGTATTTCTTGTCCCATTCTCATCAAAACTGACTTTATCTCTTTCTCCTTTATCTCCAGCTGCAAAATATCATTGTAATTCGATTAGTATATTCGATTTTTCAACATTTATACAATGCTTCAACTGTTTACAAAAAAGTATCAATTCCAAATTGTTTTTTACACAATATTCCAAGATATATGTATTAATTGTAACAGGCATTAAACGGAAAAATTGTTTGGTGAATGATGACCTTTAACGGAAAGGAAAAAAAAAAGATTGAAATCGTAAACTTCTCACCTGATTCTGATATGGAACATTCCATAATGGAGTAGTGCTTTTTTTTACTCTTTCTGCAGGTGTCAAAGGATCCTCACTATCGCCCGTCTTTGATCGTTTGCAAGAATTTTCTTCAGCTTCGTTTTTCCTCTTGATGAATGGATCCGGCGCTGGCTTGGCTGCCTGTGGATCATAATTACGAGAAATCGTACAATAAAACTAGGAAAGACAAGATTTTTCATGGATACATGAAAAATATACCTGTGCTGTAAGTTTGGAATTTTTCCAAGTCAAACCATTGATAGTTGCAATCGCGTGTTCTCGTGATTCTTCGCTACGAAAACACACGTAGACCCAACCACTGCCGCGTTTGGGAGGTTTAACTTTGTTAGTACCGAGCTCGAGTTTGTCGTTTAAAAATTTTTTCAATTCACCGATACCATAATATTTGGGTAAACCGCGAATTTCGATCTTATATTTTTCTGATGTGAAGTCTTCGCGATCAAGATACGCGTAAGGATTTTTTGCTTCGCTTTCGCTGCTTTTATTAAAATCTTCTGTCATAGGAACTTCTGCCATTTTCAAAAATATGTATTTGTACAATTAACAACAATAAGGTTCAAGAGCAATTGTGTTCGAACGCGGTTGGAACATGTGCACTGTCTGACATAACCTCAATAATTTCATGATATCTTTGAAAATGGGGGTACCGAAACAAAGTTTCCTACCCGTCCAACTGCTACTCAGTCGAGTCTATAGTTTCTTCCCACTGTTGACTAAAGTCCCCGTTAACTCGTGTTCATCGCGTTCTTGCCATCGAGTTCCCGCATTGTATAATGTAGACTCATAGAGCATTATTCTACGTCACGCATGCGCAATCCCGCTAGCGTTCAGAGTTTCGGAGTAAAACAGAGTAGAATTCTTTAGGCCAGTTCAGTTTTACGTGTACGCGATCAATTGACAAGTCCGTGATGATTGTGATGCGTTAAAAATACAGGATTCTGGCGCCAATCCCGTTTGTTCTTCAGTATATCGAAGTTTTCGTTGATCGTGAGAAAGAAAAAACGTCAAAATGCCGGCGTTTTTGAAGCATATAGAGGTTGAAAACTTCAAGTCCTACAAAGGCAAATTGGTTATAGGGCCGCTCAAATCTTTTACGGCTGTTGTTGGACCAAATGGATCAGGTTGGTTATGGCTTTTGCTTCACTATTTTTTCCCTCCCAAATTATCGTTATTTCATTTATGGTTTCCTAGTTTTTTAAGCTAGTTTCATCCTCGTGCCTTTAAATTCATGACTATTTCGAACAATCGAGTGTATTTGTTTACAGGAAAATCGAATTTCATGGATGCCATCAGTTTTGTTATGGGTGAAAAGACAAGTAGCTTGCGTGTTAAACGATTCAGCGAACTAATTCATGGAGCATCTATTGGAAAACCCGTGGCACGCAAGTACGTAGATGTTTTTTTCCCTTTAATTTCATTTCAAATCCAATATAAATATTGAATTTTTGTGAACATCACGTTTGTTTTTTTCTTCAGTGCATCGGTAACGGCGGTATTCGAACTTGAAGATGGCAGTGAGAAAAGTTTCATGCGCACCGTTCAAGGCTCTTCGTCGGAGCATCGCATCAATGGCAATGTAAACATTTTTTCAATTCACGATCATCAAAGTGGATGACAATTATTGTCATCCATTATTAAAAATGGATAAAAAATTTATGTTATTTTTTTGCTTGCCCAGTTTGTCACAAGTCAAGTATATTTGACCGAATTGGAACAACTTGGAATCAACGTCAAAGCCAAGAATTTTCTTGTATTCCAAGGTGCGGTGGAATCCATCGCTATGAAAAATCCTAAGGAGAGAACTGCTCTTTTTGAAGAAATCAGCAACTCGGGAGCATTGAAAGCCGAATACGAAAGGTATTGATATTGATAAAAGCTTGAATATGAAATTTGTTTTTGTCGCGTGTATAGATTTCCAAGTAGTACCAGGGAAAATTTTTCTATAGTTTAAAATTTGTTTATCAATTGAGTTCTCAGGTAAATGCAAATTTTTCTAGTTCATACTTTATGATATTCTGGTTGATAAAAATTACAGGCTGAGAACAGAAATGTTACGAGCCGAGGAGGAAACTCAATTTTCATACCAGAAGAAAAAAGGTATAGCAGCGGAAAGGAAAGAGGCTAAGCTTGAGAAAGAGGAAGCTGAAAAGTATCAACGTCTCAAAGAAGAATATGTAAGTTCCAAAACCTTTTATTTATTTATATATTTTGATCCAAACATTTGTGACAAAGAAATTCGATGGAAAAAAATTTGTATCGTAGGTAGAGAAGCAAGTGGAATTGCAGTTATTCCGTTTGTTTCACAACGAGAAAGAGATCGAAAATTTTGAGAATTCTCAAAAGAAAAAACAACACGATGTTGAAAAAGTGGAGAAGAAGAAGGAAAAAGCAGAAGAATTATTGAAAGAAAAGAAAAAAGAGGCGGGAAAATTATCTCGAGAGTTGGCAAAAATCGAGCAAGATATACGAGAAGTGGAGGTTGAAATAACAAAGAAACGTCCGACGTTTATCAAGGCCAAGGAACGAGTTGCTCATATGCAAAAGAAAGTTGAATCTGCGAAAAAATCTCTCGCTCAAGCTCGGATCGCCGATGAAGCGCACAAAAAGGATATCAATGAGCTGCAGGAAGAATTACGTCAGGTGGAAGAGGCAAAAGCCAAATATGAAGCAAGCATTGCTGGTCAATCGCAGATGCAAGGTCGTGATGTTCAGCTGGAGGATGAGCAGGTAAAAATCTACGCTTTTTTGTATGAAAAAATATTACTCTCATCATAATCAAAAACATAGTTTCTTTACTGTAAATTCAGCCACAAATTATTGAAAAAGAAATTTTTGTGTAAATTGTGACCATTCTCAATAAATATTGAACTTTTAGGTTCGCGAATACAATCGTTTGAAAGAAGAAGCCGGAAAGCAATCGGCCCGATATCTTCAGCTTCTCGATTCCATAAATCGCGAACAAAAATCCGACCAAGATAGATTGGATAACGAGGGCAGAAAAAAGACAGATATCGAAAATAAGCACAAGCAAAAAAGTCATATGAGAGACGAGGCGGTGAAGCGGGTTGAAAAATTGGAAGAACACATACGCACTTCGGAAGCAGCGCTAGAAGATCAGAAAAAATTGAGAGCCGATTTGCAATCCGACGTTGGTTCGTCGAAGGACAAAATTCAAAGTATACAACGAGAGCTGGAAAATATTTCCGAACAGCTGGGCGATGCCAAGGTCGATAAACACGAGGTTTCGAGAACTAAGAAGAAAACAGAAATTGTGGAGAATTTCAAACGACTTTTCCCCGGAGTGGTAAGTTTTATAGATAAATATTTGGTCCGGGCATTTCTTAGAAATAAATTAAAAAAAATAATACTAATAATAACTGTCGTGTAATCGTTTTTACTGAATTTATCGATCGTCATATAATTTTACAAAAATGTGCATAGAAAAATTAATTTTCCACGAACATCAAAACAGACATCGTATAACGTTGTTGTTTTATTTTTTCTCAATTCTCACAGTACGACAGGATGTACAACATGTGTGAGCCCATACACAAACGGTACAACGTCGCGATCACGAAAGTTTTGGGAAAATATATGGAAGCAATTGTCGTTGATACTGAAAAAACTGCGAGACAATGTATCCAGTATTTGAAAGAGCAATACCTCGAGCCCGAAACATTTTTGCCTCTCGATTACATTCAAGCGAAACCTCTGAAGGAACGTTTAAGAAATATTCAAGAACCGAAGAACGTTAAACTGCTTTACGACGTTTTGCACTTTTCGCCAAAGGATATCGACCGTGCTGTTCTATTTGCAACAAACAACGCACTTGTTTGCGAAACACCCGAAGACGCGAACAAAGTTGCTTACGAAATGGACAAAAAAGCTCGTTACGATGTGCGTATTTTGTTTTCTCCATTCACAACAATACATTTTATCGTATTTAATTATTATGACCAACTTTTTGTTTTGTAGTGTGTTGCACTCGACGGAACTTTTTATCAGAAAGCCGGTATAATATCTGGTGGCAGTTTGGATCTCGCAAAAAAGGCGAAACGGTGGGATGAGAAACAAATGTCACAGCTCAAATCCCAAAAGGTAAAGTGCTTACAATCGTTTGATAATGAATCCAAAAAATTAATATGGCAAATATTTCTGAACGATATTTACAATTTGTTCTCTTTTAAATAGGAAAAATTGACCGAAGAATTGCGCGAGTCTTTGAAAAAATCTCGCAAGGAATCCGAATTAAATACGATCGAGTCACAAATTCGTGGTCTCGAAACACGATTGAAGTACAACAAGAGCGATTTAGTGGCGACTGTAAGTACCGCAAACAAAATTTTGACGCAACTAAAAACTTTGCTGTGATTCGGTTAACTTGAAAAATGTTGAAAATTTTTTTGCTCTTCATATTGATTAGAAAAAACAAATCGCCGATCTGGAAACTGAGCTGGAAACTCTTCAAACTGAGCTTGACAAATTCGGGGTAAGAATCGTTTGAATAACAAGTGAAAAAAACTCTTTTTTAAAATCTAAATCTGTCGAATAATTTATATTTGTAGCCAACTATAGCAGCCATTGAGAAAACTATGGCCGATAGGGATCAGGAAATTCAGAACAGCAAAGAAAAAATGAACAACGTGGAGGACGACGTATTTGCAAGTTTCTGCGAACAAATTGGTGTCACAAATATCCGTCAATACGAAGAGCGTGAATTGAGGTTTGTCATGATTCGTTGGAAATCAGAAGAAAAAAAATAATAATTCAGTATATAAAAAAATATTACTTTCATTTTGAAATTCGTAGATCGCAACAAGAGCGTGCCAAGAAGCGTTTGGAGTTTGAAAACCAGTGTAATCGTATTTACAATCAATTGGACTTTGAAAAACAACGAGACACTGAAAGTACGTGAATGTATAAATATTTATAAATGAAAACTTCGTAAAAACAAAAAACGTAGAAAATTTTTAATGAACAAATGATTTATCCACGTACCAGGCAATGTTTTGCGTTGGGAGCGAGCGGTTCAGGACGCTGAAGACAAGCTCGAATCGGCGAGACAAACGGAGATAAATCAGAAAACTGAAATCGACAACGACGAAACTCAAATGGAGAAATTAAAGTCTACGAGAAGCGCCAAGAAAATGGAAGTTGATCAGAAGGACGAAGAGATTGGAAAATGTAGGCGAGAAGTCGGATCTATAGCGAAAGATATTCAAGCTGCGCAGAAACAATTGAACACAATCGAGACTAAAATTGAACAGCGAAAAGCTGAACGACATGCTATACTTATGCAATGCAAGGTGCGATATTATGATGACAAATAAACGGTTTAAACAATGAAATTCGCCAAAATCACTAAATTTTTCTTTTTTTTTTCTAGATGGAAGACATTGCAATCCCTATGCTCCATGGAAATATGGAAGACATTGCGGGTGAGACAAGCACGACAAATAACGAGACGAACAATGATTCGACCGTGAGCACTCAACAGCAATATGAACGTGAAAGTCGTATAACAATAGACTATACTTTGTTGCCGGATCATCTCAAGGACGTCGAAGAAGAGGATCTTAAAAAGTCGACCGACAAACTCAACAAAATAATAAACGACCTTCAAAATACGATTCAACGAATCCAGGCACCAAACATGAAGGCACGTTGTCACAAACAACTTCAATATTTCTATTTCACGATTTCTCATTCAATAACAATATATTTCGTTTAACCTCAATACAGGCGATTCAAAAATTGTACTTGGCTAAAGAAAAGTTGCAAGAAACGAACGAGGAGTTTGAGCAGTCAAGGAAAAAAGCCAAAAAAGCTAAAACTCAGTTTGAAAAAGTGAAGAAAGAACGTCACGATAAATTTATGGCTTGTTTCGAACACGTGGCTAACGAGATCGATCCAATTTACAAGGTAACCAATTGATTTTTTCTCCATTCGTTATATCTCTGCAAGGCATTTGTCATTATTTAAAGATTATTTTGTCTCTCACAGAGCTTGGCGAAAAATCAGTCAGCTCAGGCGTTTCTGGGGCCGGAAAATCCCGAAGAGCCTTATCTCGATGGTATCAATTACAATTGCGTTGCTCCGGGAAAACGTTTTCAACCAATGTCCAATCTCTCGGGAGGAGAGAAAACTGTTGCTGCACTGGCTCTTTTGTTCGCCATTCATAGGTAAAAAAAAATCTAACTTCTGTTTCAGATATTTTTATTCATTGACGAATCAACCCTTTATTTCCAACGAATTCGAAGAAAAAGTTAATATCAAAAATATTCTTTTCCTAGTTTCCAACCAGCGCCATTTTTCGTTCTCGACGAGATTGACGCAGCTCTCGATAACACGAACATCAGTAAAGTTGCGAGTTATATAAGAGACAAAACAAGTTCGCTTCAGACAATCGTAATTTCGCTCAAAGAAGAATTTTATTCCCACGCTGACGCACTCATTGGGATTTGTCCGGACGTGAGTATAAATTATTATCAAACAGTCTTTTTTTAGTCCGCAACTCCTCGAGAAATTTTTTATAACTCTCGATCTTTTACAGGTTGGAGGATGTCTCGAGAGCAAAGTATTAACTCTCGACCTGACAACATATCCTACGAATATATCTTAAAATTATGCAGAACATGATGTTTCTTTCCATTATTTTATCACAACAATCATTTTCATCGTATTTTTATATATATATGAATATAATCACGCTAAATATTGTCGCCGTTTGCGAATTTTCTTTTTTTTTTTCTTTTTTTTTCAACAAACAAATGAAACCAACATCGAATGAGGATTCGGTTACAATTGTGAATTTACAGAAACAATGAGATATTCATTCATTGCTATCGAGGGAACACAATTTTATGGCAGATGTACGTCCTTAATCAACATTTTTTACGTTATTAAACATTGTTTCTCCGAGTATAAGAAAAACGTGTAAAATATTCAACGATTCATGCTATAAGATGATTCTTATTCATTTTTTTTTGGTCCTTTCACCACGACGGTAAAATGTAAATGATGTAAATATGTCAAAAATATGGGCGTACGGTCAGACCAATAAAATACATTTATTGACACTTTAATACTGATTTTATCGATGGTTCCCAGTAACAAAAAATCCACGTTATTCAAGCAGCAAAAAACCCTGGGACTTTCAATTAAAAGTTGCCTAAAAATGGAAAATCGACGATTAATTAATAGATCGTGGGCAATGCGTTAAAAAGGATTTAAATACGAATTGATCGAGGTCACGATTCCAAACGGATAAAAAAATTAGAGTTAGTTTTGTGACATGATCTAAGACTCGAAAATTTTTATTTTTACAATGTTTTTTTCAATTGACTTTTTCCGGTTTATTTCGATCCACAAACACAGAAAAAAAAATCATATTTTATAAAAATTCTCTCAAAAAACAGATCAGAACATGACTAAAATGCTGTTTCGTTTACTCTGTTGTCTCAATTCTTTATTTTATCATTTTTCGAAGTCAAGTAACCCTGAGGTTCGAGTAAAAAAAAAATGTAGAATTTCTTATCGTCCTATCACGAGTTTTTTTGGTAGACTCAGAAAATTACGTTCGATCTGTTCCGATACCTCAGCTTTTTCAAGACGAAAAAGCCCATCGAGAGCGACGAAAAAAGCAAACGTATGGAAAGATTGCCGAAAATTGATTGAAAACTCTGGTATTCGCATCAAAATTTGAAAATTATAAAAAGTTGGATTTAAAAAATGGAATAAATCAATTAAAAATTAAATTTAAAAAGTGGCTGATTGATAAATCAAAGGAAATATCACTTTCATTACCCTGGTAAAGAATTTTTCAGCAAATGTTAGCATTCTGAAGTGAAAATGAGATTATTTTTGGAAAAATCGATATTTCTCTCAATATCTAGTGCTCATATAATTATTTTGAGATTTGATCACGTCAAAGTTGAAATATGATTTGAAAAATTGACACTCAGCCAAAAGATTAAGAAAAAAACAAGTTTTTCAATAAAGCGATAGAAATTATTTTCGTAATTCGAACGCTGTATCGTATTCCTGGTTCCCATCATGAACATTCGGCCTTAATGAGTTCGCGTGACCATTTATTCTGGAGATCGGGAACAGCGAATGGACTCACGTTTGGTCATCAAATGTGCGAACAGCGAGAAAAGAGCGAAACAGCGAAAAAAATATACAGCAAAATGCACTGGTAGAAATATCATTTGAGATCTGTGAATTTCATCAGACGACATGTGACGAAGTAATCATGGTTAAAACTTTTGCGAAATGGATTATTTTCCTCCTCAAAAGTATACTTGAGTCCGTAATTAATTTTGCAATAAGAATGATAAAATGTTTCATGAGTTGATTTTTCTATATCAATTTAATTACTTACATGATGTAATAATAATTATTATTATTCATCCAATCAACAAAAAGCAAAAACTTTACAGATTTCGAAGAACTTTCGCGAGTACTTCTCTGGAATTCTGGATTGGATCAATAACTTGCTTTGAAACTACATAAAATTTTGATCAATTCTCCACGAGTAATTTAATCGTAATATAAATTTCAAAATGTCATAAAAAAAGTAGTCGAATATTACATAAATTTATCAACTATACCATCAAAGTTAATCAACGTTTTAAAAGTCATCAAATAAATAAATGAAAAATCATATTCATAGATCGAAAATAATTGTTGGAAATTGTTGAAATGAGAAAAATGAAAATGAAACCGTATCTCCAAGAGGGAAAAGAGAAGGGGGTGATTTAGAAGCTGAACAAGCTGGTAAAAGTCTCGTTATGAGAACACACATGAAGGAGAGAGCAATATAATTCTACGGATTCTGTAGCCTGGTCTCAGTGAAATGAAAAATGAGCACAACTTTATCCTGTAACCACAAACGTCTCTAATATGAACATATGAAATATACATGTCATGTGAATACATGGATATTCGTATAAATATCGATGCAGTATGATAATTGCAGCAAAAGTTCGATCATGCACATGGTGCATTATTAAGGCTCGCAGTTGAAACATAGTAGACTGGCGTGACTACGATTTATCGTTGTTTAAAGCAAATGACTAGGTCCCAGGTCAATATACGGTCTATTACGGTTAACGCATCTTAAGTATGCCGCACTCGGTAGAATGCGGCCAAAATAATGATTTGTCTCGAACAAAGTTATTGAGTAGCTGGAAATGGCACGTCTCAAGACTTGGATCCATCGTTGTCTCGGTACGAAACGATTATTATTACGACGCTCTTAAATTAGAGCAACCCAGTGTTGAATTTATGCAGAAACTCGATCACAATTATCGCGACTTTAAGATCTAGGGGCGAGCCATGAGAATCTTTCGATTTGAATAACACTCATTTCGAATGAAGGAAAAAACATGAAATCAGAAAAAAACAAAACGAACAAATGGTCGGAGATCATTATTTCCTCATGTTTTTCTTTTCGAAATGTCAGATTTTAATAAATTGGCAAACAAATTAATAAAACTCACATTTCCAAACCTCTGTTTCTGCAAAATATTATTGTGCTCAAACACAAAAGTTATTTCGAACACTTTTTTTTTTGATAAAAGAATATTGCAATGGGATATTTCTTTGTGCCGAAAAAAAAACAAACTGATAAGATTTTTTCGTCACTCCAGCTGCAGAAAAATGATTTTATCGAGAATTTCCATAATTCTGCAACTTTCAAATCGAACGTAGTAGAAAAATGATTAAACCCTCTAAAACAGTAACTTTTTATCGATCTAAAAAAATAGAATTATTGACATAAAGTACACGTGAAAAAATATTTACGAAATATAGAAAAAAGTTGATTATTGCTTGACGAAAATTCTTGCAACGAGAGGATATACAAAGGGGAGTGCTGGTGTCTGATTACCCGACAAAGTACTTCGAACCATCTGTGACATTCGTACAGCATTCATTGATGCTCGCGATGAGTACTGGTAATTTGATCGCATAGAAATTCATTAGTAATTATGAAAAAGAGTAGCACTTGAAAGTACTGAAAAACAGTGGCAAGACTCGTAATGGTAATGGAATGAATAGTGAGGGTGAAAAGGACCATTATTCCTCGATGATGATAAAATGTAGTTGGACAAAAAAATGTATAGAAATGAAGGAAAAAGTAAGATCGATCAAGCGTTAAGATGTACGACGAAAGCTTCGTACGTAGAGCAAATAAAAAAGGAAAAATGGTACTTCTCGTAGGAGAGGAGGACATATGGGGAGATGAAAGGGAAGGAGAAGAGGATACATGAAAAGTGTGTCTATGCAATGAGGATGATGACCTCCCCATGCAACTTGATGCATCTGCTAAATAGATGACACAAAGCTTGCGACAACTCTAGTTGCCCTCAGCCTCAGTGAGAGGCGAGACGGCTCTAGGAAGTATCACGAAGAATATTTTAGATTTGGTGACAAAAACGTCAAGAATAATAGCATAAGAATCAAAAATCCAAAAGAGGTTTTTTAGCGGTGCGGTGTTGAGTAAAAATTCATTCGACCCTGACGTTTTCTTCTTTAAATGTTTAATCGCGCTATCGTGATTTTCGTGGGCCTCGTCTTGGCCCAATTAATGGCCTGGCATTTTGTCGATTCAGCCAAAACTCGAAGACATCGTTCGAGACCTGTACAATCACAACAACCTGCCGTTCCCACTAATGATTACAGCGATTATTACGAAAACTACGACGACTACGACGATAATCGAAACGGTGAGTGGTCTCTTGACATAAATACTACAATAAAATTTAAAAAAACCAATTGAAAGCTCGTCGATAAGCAAAACAAAAATACATTCTTCTTGTTTGAAACTATCTTCAATTCAATGTCCTCAATAAATGATTATTATAACCGGAAACAGACACGATCTCCGTGAATTAATTGGATTAATCAATTATCGTAATTGGTAACGCGAATCGTATAGTTAGCATACACTTTCGTTAGCATGTGGAGCATCGGATAAGCGAAAGTAGAACGGTAGATGTGCATTTCCGGCCTGTTTAGAAGTATTTTCTTTTCTTCAGAAACAACGACCGATGATACACCTCCCGATGAACAGAATCGAACAGGTTTGTTTCATTCGCATGAATCATTCAATCCAATGATTTTATTCACGATATTTAAAAATTTCGTTTCAATTTCGATTTTATACTAAAAAATATCTTTTCAAAAAAAGGATATATCAATCCTGCATTGGAGACAACCCCTTCCTCGAGACCAGAAGTACCTACAAATCCGGGTGATCGCGGATCAACCAGTGCCCCGGATGATGGTACCATTTTTTTCTACTTTTTTCTGCAAGAAATATTATTTTTCGTAATATTTTTTTTTTTTCAATTCTTTCGCATGGAGTTTAATAATTAATCATGATTCTAACTTTTTCTAGTTCTAAAAACATAATTCGATATTATGAAAGTATTTTTTATTTGCGCAAAAACTGCATACAAATTAATGAGGGATTGCAAATTTTTTACACACTGAATAGACTCCGAGAAATTTATCAGAATATTTACAAAATATTTAGTACGCTGGTGTTTATTTAGAAAAATAAAGAAATCATTCGTATTGAATTTTTTAATCTCGAGTTCCGGTTCGTGATTAACGAACTCAACAACCTCGAGTACCATGTTTCGAGTCGATTGCACGTAAGAAAAAATGCATCGTTTAAAGGGGTTTAAAGAAAAGTATAACTTTGTGCAGAAGGTTCCGATGAAAATTGCGATTTTGACGGAGTATTGAGAAGACACGGCGAGTCATGGAATCCTCTCGAATGCACGACGTGTACTTGTTTGCGAGGACAGGTTGATTGCACTAGAAGCCCATCATGTCAAACAGGTTTTTACGAATTTATTTATTGTTTTGGAAGAAAGAATTTACAAATGGGACGCGTCGATGATTCGTGTTAATTTTAGGTGACCCTTGCATCAATGTGATTTGCCCAACCCTCGTTTGTGAAGGGGACCAATATGTTCCTTTGGGCCAGTGTTGCCCTGTTTGTGCAGGTGAAAAATCAATTATCTTCATTGAGGGAATGGAAAGGCCTTCGATAAAATATTGAGTTTTTGTACAAATTTTTTTTGGGCAATTTTGAGTAACTTTTGGACATTTATGAACGTCACACAAATGTTGAAATAACCTTTGAATATTGTTTCAAATAAATTATTCCATTAAATACTTAATTAATGATCGATTTTTTAAATAATTGTAATTCAATGATGTGAATAATATTTGACTTCCCCGGCGTTGCCCATGAATAATATTCGTATCGTTTAATTTTGATGACAACATTTGTTATCTCAATAAACTTTTTTAGAATTTCCAACCGGATCGAATCGACCTCAGGACGATCTCGATGGTCCGGTAAGTAAACAAAAGGAGGATAAAAATATATGTCGTTGAGATTCGAAAAAAAAAAAAAATTATCCTAATATTTTTATTATATTTTCAGCGATCAACCGAAATAGTTCCGGGTGAGAGCAATCAAGTGAATTCCATCGCAGTCACAGGACCCCGTGTAAGTGATTTAAAATTTCGGATTTGTACGTGTTGCACAGAAAGGGATTTATTGTATGCAACGAGATTAATTAACTGATTAATTGACGCGGTTTCGTCAATAAAATAGTAACCGTTTGAAGCTTTAAATGTTGTGAACAAATATTAATTTTTGCAAATGAAAATTAGGGCGAACCTGGAAGACGAGGAGACAGTGGACGTCCTGGCGATTCGGGATTTCCTGGACAACCTGGCAATCCTGGAATACCGGGTCTTCCAGGACCACCAGGACCTGTGCCTGATGCAAGTTCCTTTTATTTTTTTTTTCGTATTTTCTCTCCGTTCACATCTTCAAATCAAAGTACTGCTATGATCCCGAAGAGTTGATGAATTCTTCACACATTTCGTTTAATGTTTTAAAAAAATAGGTATCATTGTACTATCAACAATTAGCGTTATCTCAGGCAAGCGGTGACAAAGGCCCTACAGGAGCTGCAGCACCTTTGTATGGTGGTCCCGAAGGTTATGGATACGTGAGTGCTCAGGTTGGACCAGTTGGACCACGAGGTCCACCAGGTAATGATTTAAAAATCTATAAATCATTTTATTAGCATGAATTTCGATAATTTCTTTACATTGTTCGATCAACATTTTTCAAATTCGTTGATTTCTTTTTTTTTTACATTATTTAAGGACCACCTGGTCCACCAGGACCACAAGGATTTCAAGGAACGAGGGGCGACGCAGGTGAGCCAGGTTTACCTGGTCCACCAGGAACGCAAGGTCCTCGGGGTTTACCTGGACTGAATGGAAAAGACGTGAGTGGATAATTAAACAAAAATATATGAATAAGTCACAACTGAGAAAATTTTTCTGTAAAATGTGAAATAAGTGATGTTCTATAATTTACTTTGAATAAAATGATAAAAGATCACGTATTCGAACAGGGTGAACCTGGTGATGATGGAGAACCTGGTACTGTAGGTTCTCCAGGGCCAGCGGGTCCCCGAGGTTTATCGGGCATGCCAGGACTCCCAGGTGCAAAAGGCCATCGTGGATTTCCAGGTCTGGATGGAGCCAAGGGCGAGCAAGGGGTGGCTGGTGAAAAAGGTTCAGCTGGAGGACCAGGGCCAATGGGAATAATGGGACCATCAGTAATTCAAAAAATTTACTTAATATATTAATTTATTCACAAGAAAAAACAAATGATTCGATGACTTTCCTATGAATAAAGGGACCAGTCGGACCGAGAGGAGAAAGAGGACGAGAGGGTCCTCCAGGATCACCGGGTTTACGAGGAATAGACGGCACAGCGGGATCACCAGGACAACCGGTAAATTATAAGAAAAACAATAATAAGAGCGGAATGAAATAATAAGACCAATCGATGTATGTAACGATGTAATAATAAACAGGGCTCCATGGGCAAACCTGGACCTCCTGGATTCCCAGGCGGACCTGGAGCAAAAGGCGATCAAGGTGCTCAAGGCCCAAAAGGAAGTCAAGGTCTTCAGGGTCCTCGAGGTATGCAAAAATAATTAAAGAATGCGCATGTCTATTAACGTACATACGATTTACGTCGAGGGCATTTTCAGGTGAATCTGGAAGACCGGGTCAACCCGGAGAATCGGGTCCTCAAGGAGTTCAAGGAAAAGATGGAACTCCTGGTGAGAAAGGCAATGTCGGAACACCAGGGTTGGTTGGTGCACCTGGATTCCCTGGAGCTCGAGGTCAACCCGGAACTCCGGGTAGTCCTGGAGCTTTAGGGCCCAAAGGACAGCCAGTAAGAACAATGATTCCAGTATTTATTACACAAAATTATTGAATCAAATTTCAATATAAATATTTCTATGTGCTTCAGGCAAATGTAACATTATTGATTATTTACAAAAAAAATAGAAATATATATCGAACATCAACATAGTAATTTTACAGAAATGATTTTTTTTAGGGTTTTCCCGGTGAAAGAGGATTCAAGGGAGACACCGGAACGAAAGGAGATACGGGGGCACCAGGACCAAGAGGACTTCCAGGCGTTGCTGGTTCTGAGGGGAAAAGAGGAAAACGAGGAATGCGGGGTCCGATTGGTGCTTCCGGACCTCAAGGTGAAAGAGGACCATCAGGACCTCGAGGACTACCAGGAGCAGACGGACCTATCGGCCCAAAAGGTTTTAAATCTTTCAATAAAAAACTAGCTCAATGAAAGTCAAATGAAATTTTCATCTTTCGAAAAACAAAAACCAAAACATTTGAAGGAATTTATAAAACTTTCTTTCCACTTCGAATTCACTTTTTTGACATCACAAAAACTGTTAAGAGAGTTGATTGGTTTCTTTTTTATAGGTCAAACTGGTGATCGCGGTTACATGGGCTCGATGGGACCAAAAGGAACTACTGGGGATCCCGGTAGGCCAGGATCTCCAGGATTGCAAGGTCAACGAGGACTAATAGGGCGTCCGGGCTCAATTGGAAAACCAGGTAGTCCAGGAGACCGAGGAATTCAAGGAGCTGATGGAAAACCAGGAGAACAGGGACCACCGGGACTGCAAGGACTCCCAGGACCAATCGGATTCCCGGGAGACAAAGGATTTCCTGTAAAGATCCTTTTTGACACAATCAATTTTATTTTCACTCTTTGCAGCTTGGATTTTTCGTAATTATTCACATTTTAAATATGTTGACGCGATTCATTGATCATTTATTATTTCCATAATAAGGGAGAAGCTGGCAAAGACGGTGAACCCGGAAATCCAGGGCCTCCGGGACCACGAGGTGACTCTGGTAAAGAAGGTCCTGTAGGACAGCAAGGACCTCCTGGACCACCAGGAGCCGATGGAGAAAGAGGATCACAAGGACAACCAGGCCCCCGTGGATTTCAGGTAAGTTATTAATTTCAGGCACTTGGAGTCCGAAATATTGATGGAGTTAATGGAATGTGGATTGCGATGTGTTTTTAATTCATAGGGACTGCCAGGGGCAACTGGGAACGCAGGCTCTCCAGGTAAAGATGGAGAGCCAGGGCCACAGGGACCAGCTGGGCTCCCAGGTCCTGCCGGAAACCGAGGAGAACGTGGTTTCCCTGGGGACAGAGGTCCTGTAGGAGTTCCAGGACTTCCAGGTTCCAGGGGTGAAACAGGAAGCCAAGGATCGGATGGATTACCCGTAAGCTTGATGTGCAACTTTGATTTTTCAGTTTCATCATTATTTTATAAGAGAAAATGATGCAACTTTTTTTTCTTGAAGGGTTTGCCGGGTCCAAGAGGAGACAAAGGCCATCCAGGGGCAATGGGACTAGTAGGATTACCAGGACTGAGAGGGTCTCCAGGTGAAAGTGGTCTGAAAGGTGAACGAGGCTCTGCTGGTCCAATTGGACCTGAAGGTCCTCCAGGTCGCATTGGAGAACGTGGTCCGCAAGGAACAGTCGGTCCTGCTGGACCTCCGGGTGAACCAGCTGAAAGAGGAGATACCGGTGCTCCTGGGCCACCTGGAGAGCAGGGTGCCCCCGGAAGTATTGGGGAACGGGGACCACAAGGAATTCAAGGCTCGCAAGGCTTTCCTGGGCCTCAGGGCCTCGTTGGATTGCCTGGATTAAAAGGAGATCGCGGATGGCCGGGACTCAAAGGAGATCAGGGTTCTCCAGGACAAGCTGGTAATGTCGTGTGGATGTTTACAACGTTATTTTGTATTTTATATTTAATGGAATACTGATTTTGATTTTTGACATAAGGTCCTCCTGGTGAAATGGGTCCTATGGGACCGACTGGATTGACTGGATCGAAGGGAACACGTGGTGAGCAGGGACCAAGAGGAGAAGCTGGTTTAATGGGGGCACCAGGAATTCCAGGATTGGTCGGTGCTGCTGTAAGGATTTCTTTAAATTTAATTTGAACTTTTCTCTTTCCAGTGTTCTTGGAGCAGTTTATTTAAGCATTGAATCGTCAAAGCACCGTTTCTGCACCGCTCAATATTTTGTAGGGTCAACCTGGAGCAGTTGGACCATCTGGCCCTCAAGGTGTACCGGGAATCAAAGGAACTGTGGGTGATAATGGGCGTCCAGGTAATCCTGGGCCGATTGGGAATCCAGGACCTCCTGGTGCTGATGGAATAAAGGGCGAAAGTGGATCCGAAGGATCACCAGGACCAATTGGTCCACAAGGACTCCAAGGATTACCAGGAGAGAGGGGTCTACCAGGTATTCCAGGTGCAGCAGGACCTGTGGGGGCGCGGGGAATGAGAGGTGCACCTGTGAGTCTTTAAAATGATTTCCATTAGGTCTCATTTTCTTGATCGACGTGCTTGATTGATCTAATTTTTGTTTGATCAGGGTGAAACAGGAATTTCGGGCAAACCCGGTTCAGAAGGACCTCCGGGACAACCAGGATTCATGGGCCCGCCTGGGCCACCGGGACCTGCTGGAGAGAGTGGCGCTGAAGGAGCTCCCGGAAAACAAGGACAACCTGGCATCAGTGGTAGACCTGGTGATAAAGGACCACCTGGAATTTCTGGTGCCCCAGGACCTTCAGGACCACCAGGACTTACAGTAATTGCTATTTAATCTTTATATTTGAAACCTACAAAGTTTCTTGGAAGAATTTTTTCATGGAACACTTCGAGTAACGAAATTTGCACATTTTCCTTTGCTGAGAAAACTTTCATTTAAACAATTGGATACTTTGTGATACATTTTGTACTCGTTTGTCAAATCAGGGACCACCAGGGATAGCTGGGTCGCCTGGAGCTACTGGAGAACGAGGGCCAAAGGGTGACAGTGGACCTCAGGGTGTGGAAGGACAACAGGTACATGCTTCCCACGTTTTTCCTAAAATATTATGAAACAAGATATCAACTTTTAACGACTGGAATTTTCTGTTTTTATCCTTGCCCGGACAATTTCCTCTAATTGCTTCATGATACCTGCTCTAATTTTAAACACATTCAGTGAATGGACCAAACTGGCTCCGTGAAATCTTAGAGTGACTTCCAAACTTCATAATTGAACAAAAAATGGATCACCCGTATACGCGCCAAAATTTTGCTCGTGTGTGCTCACGGAGAAATCAATTAAAAATACTTGAAAAAAAAAACGCGGATGCTGTTTGAAATGATCGAGTAATTGTCGTTTTAACGGAAGTGTGAGAAAAAGTTTTATATCACGACCACTTCCGAGTAAAATTCAATTCTAAAAACAAAAATGACCTTAATTTCGACTGGTTTATACGTTGAAATGTGTGATATTCAGGGTCTTCGAGGAAAACCAGGTCCGATGGGATTAGAAGGACCGAAAGGGGACCGTGGAGCGGAAGGTCCTCAAGGTGCCAAAGGCCATCGTGGTCTGATTGGACTTCAAGGTTTACCAGGTGTAGCTGGTCTACCTGGCGATAAAGGTACTTTGATGGAGTGTGAATAACGTGGATTTCGTTCTGTCGATTAAATATCAACGAATCTGAATTGACTTCAATTTGAATTTCGCTCCTGCACTTCGATTACGAAAACATTGATGAACAATTCGATTCACGGAATAAATAAAGTCAAACATCTTTGCATAATCGTTTCTGGAACGTAGGTATGCCGGGGATGCCAGGAATGCCTGGTAAAGATGGTGATCCAGGTTCGAGAGGAAGTCCAGGTCGTGATGGAAATCCAGGCCCAATAGGGCCGTCTGGAAACCCTGGAATAAGAGGTCCCCCTGGAGAGACCGGACGTCCTGGGCCCACAGGACCACAAGGACCTGCAGGTCCACCAGGTCCACCAGGAGAGCTTGGTTTGGGCTACGATGCTGCTTCGTTGGCAGCTCTTCTGAGTAAGAAATCATGAAAATTGAAAAAGCACAAAAAAATCGCGCAATAAAACAGTCATTTTGAAGAATTTCAACAACAAAATAAAATATTTAGACCGTTGAGTTGATGTCGTGATTTAAAATTCAAGGTGTGGGTCAAGGACAAAAGGGTCCTGATACATTGAGCGGCGACGAGCCACCAAGGCTGTTTGGAAAAGATATCAGCAACGAAGAGCGAAGGGAACTAGTAACAAAAGCATACGAGCAACTGAAAGCCTCATACGAGAAAATCGTTAAACCGGATGGTGAGAAAAATTCTCCTGCCAAAACATGCAGAGATCTCTTTGTGGCTCATCCCGAAAAATCATCTGGTGAGTATAGACTTGATTGGAGGAAAGGGAAAAAGGGGGTTGAAGAAAAATGCGTGTCATCGTATAGAATGACAAGTTATACTGTATCGTACGACGATCGATACTTTCGTAGGGGAGTACTGGATAGATCCGAACGGGGGAGATTCACGTGACGCAATACTGGTCCACTGTGACGCGGAGAAACGAGCTACCTGCGTTCTAGCTGATCCTCCACGGTCTTTGCAAATAAATCACATCGGTAACGAGCAAGAAGCTTGGTTGAGTGAAATCGATGGAGGCATGAAGGTTCGTTTAATTTATACAATTTCCTCATTATTACACATTGAAATATTTATCGTAATGTCATTCTAGCTGGAAGAAATTAACATTATTTGTGGCTAAAATTGTGGGTATATGCGATTTATTAATTACAGCAAATAAAAACGAAAGTTTTAGTCGTAAAATTGAACAGAAAAAAATGCAAAAAATCAACGAACGAACGTCTTGAAGTTTCATGATAAAAGTTTGCGAAAAACTTTCTTTCTCGCTGCCCAACATAAGAGAAAAGACGGCTATGACCCTTTGCTCTAGTTTTAGAAAAATTCATGAAAAAACGATACGATCAATATTTCATTACTAATCTCGTATAACTATAAATGTTTGAATAATAAATTGATCCTGAAAATGAATATTCTCTCAAATAGATAACTTACAAAGCGGACAGCAACCAAATAGGATTTTTGCAATTGCTCTCGAAGCATGCAGAACAAAATATTACTTACCACTGCAAAGAGACCGTGGCATATTTTGATTCTGAGCGTCGAACATATCGTCGGGGGATGAAACTTTTGGCGTGGAACGACGTGGAATTGACACCACGTGGTAATCAGAGGCTTCGATACGAGATGATTTTGGACGAGTGCAGGGTAAGAAATGAATCATTCATTCAAACGACAATGGAGTTAAAACTGAAAGAAAAAAATAAAAAAGTTATTAAATCATTTTTTTATTCCTAAAATCAGCTGCGTGACAAAGAATGGGGCAAAACGATCGTGAACTACGAGACAGAAAAATCGGTTCGGCTACCAATAGTCGATTTGGCACTTCGAGACATTGGCAAACCCGAGCAAAGTTTCTGGGTGGAAATCGGTGCAGTTTGCTATCGATAACAATAGTGAATAAAGCAACGAGAACGTACCAGGTATTTTTGTGGATATCATCACACGACATATGTTTTTTTTTTGTACACTTAAAACCAGCAGCATTTATCAACGTTTATTATTTCCCCAATCGAATTCGCATTATTTTTATAATTATAAATATACAATGGCCTATTGATACATATTATAATTTTGCACTTCTTACGTCTTAAGCTAACTCGTATTTAACTTTTAATACAAAATACTCGTTATTATTCATACGATTATATTATCGGGATGACAATAAATAGAAATTAGTGTAGCTGCATGTAAGAATTAAGTTTGACTATTTTTTTTTTTTAATGACTATTTATACATGGCCGTACAACAATTAAATATTTTTATTCATGCATTTTTGAAGTTTAATTTTTTTTCTCCTACACCAAATCCATTATGATCAATAATCTCGAACAAATTGGTAAACAAAAATGAATAGAATTATTTTAAAAAAATTTTCAAAGCTACGGATGTTCAATCGCTCTTGGTAACTATCACTTCGACGAACTACTCTACTTTCCATTAAATTTCTATGAGTTTTACTAAAAATGTAATAACCTGAATAAAATAGATGATGGTTGCGGTATGCATTTTCTCGTGAATGCTTTCCAAATAGTATGTTGGCTCCTTTCGCTCTAGTAAGTACAAAAGTCTGCCGATAGGAGAAGGCTCTTGGATGCTCTATGGTTGGTTATACAGAGAAAGGAAGGGTGGTTGATGGCTGTCGACGGGAATACGTGCTGCTGGTGTACGAGTGAATGTTGGTGGGTTGTACTGTACGAGATGAGAAGAGAAAGAGAGAAAAAGTGAAAGAGAGAGAGAGAGAGAGAGAGAGAGAGAGAGAGAGAGAGAGAGAGAGAGAGAGAGAGAGAGAGAGAGAGAGAGAGAGAGAGAGAGAGAGAGAGTTGAAAAGAGGAAAAAAAAAGGATCATATAAATAAATATATACATAGTATATATCTCTATTTTTTGTTCTCTATGTATTTTTCTTTTCAAATATATTTATATATATATGAAAATACATAAATAATGTGAGAAAGGTGTAACGAATGTTGTTAAGCATTTGAAATGACGTGGAGTACGCCCTTTGAACTTTCAATAGTTGAAGTATGTGGTGGGGGATGGCTTGAGGGCAAAAAGGCGTATTCGGGGTGGTAGGCGATAGACTTTACTCCTTGCTGACCTTAATCCAAGTGTACATATAGAATTTGATATATGTATATATGGATGTAAAGAGGAAAAGAGAAGGTGATAGTGCGGACCCGCGGATATGAGGGTGTCGTGCAAGCCGGTCACGCCAACGTTACCATGGCAACGACAGAGGCGATAAATCAACCCGCAACATCCCCGAGAGTACTGTGAGATAAAACCACGGGATGTATACTATCATTTCTCCCACACACCGACGCACCAATTCTCCGTCTACGTCCCATATTCGTGCCTTTATGCTACTACACATTTCTCCTATAAAAAGTCTCCTGTAACCAAAAAACCATCCTGGCTTTCGTCTCTCTATGTTATCTATATTTTTATTCGACTTTTCAATCCTTTTCTTTATACCCTTGGTTTTCTTGCTTACTGCTTCTGGTTCGATCGTGAATTCAATACGAAAAGAGAATAACATCGAAGACACATCGTTGATATCATACTTATTCGTTAACGATCCAAACTTCACTGGCACTGAAGCCAATGTGGCGTTTTAATCGCAGGATAATGGAGGCAGGGAGAACAGATTACTGGCATCGTGATGAATAATTCTTTTCCTGCTGGCAGTCACAGGGTGCGGAATATATTGAAAATTTTACGTTTCAAAAATTCTCCAAGAGATGTCATGGCACGAGGATTCCTAATGTTATTTTATTTTGCGAAAAGATGTGTTGTTTTTCGTGTGAATTTTCACTACGTCAAATGAACCCTAGAATATCTAGTAAAGTGGTAAATTAATTGCCGTATAGTAAACCTCTTGTCACGATAAACCTTCGACGTCATTTCTCGATGACGTAATAAGGGGATTCGAGGGCTGCAGCGGAGGCAAAAGAGAGGCGAAGTTAACCGTGACCGCGAGGGGAATTTTGATTGGTGGTTCTCTGCTGTGACGTACATCGTCCACCTTCTTTCCCATCGAGAAAACACCCTCCTTGGTAGCTCGTTAGAGTTCGAGTGATTGAAGATTCCCATGCGCACTAGATTCACCCCCGCAACGAACTTATTCATTACCGATCGTCTTTCGTTATCACTAAATACGTTATTTATTGATGAATTTGCTCATGCGATTCAAAGACTCTATTGCGTCGTTTTATGTGTTGCTAGATTGGTCTCTTTATTTTTCGTAGCAATATACGCAGAAGCCTGTTCGATCGGGGTAAAATGAAGAAGAGGGAGGGTCACCTGTTGCTCTTTAATTTGACGTGCTTTTGCTCCGGAGCTTTGAACCGGGAGACCAGCGGGATTATAGGTTCATCGAAACATTTTGATTGTATGTTTACTTCGCAATATTGTCGTTGTGCCACTCCGGGGTGGCTTCTCTATGACATTCAATCAAGGGATTGTCTCAAGCTGAGCAATGTCGAGTGATTTACATAAAATTAGCTAAAATGCTATTCTCTCATAAGAAATGCTGAAGCAAGTATCCGTTTACTCATCGTACGTGAAAGTAATACTTAATACACTGAAACATAACTGCCGAAAGATTCATTCTTTGGAGTCTTTTATCATGGACTGGTGCGACTCGTCTCGTGGAAGAATGATGCAAGCGAAATAAAAAGGAGGCACGCGGAATGCGAAACTCTCGCCCTAACCTATTTGACACGGGGGGTAGGTTTTTGGGGTCTGAGTGGTTGGATGTAATAGCACTTGTATGTAGTAGGACAAGGGTGAAATAGAGGGAGTATAGACGAGGGTGAAAGGTTGGAAGAAGGAGGGAAAGAAAGGCGACTAGCGCAAAGGATTAAATTTGTGTGTAGTGCGCAACGTAGTTATACAACATAACCTATAAGCCATAGGGTTCCTTTTCGAGTGGGCGAAAAGGGCGAGAAAAATAAGTGGGAATCGAAGGAGGGAGGAGAGAATGAAAGAAGAAAGAGAAGGAAGAAAAAAATCAGAAGGAAATATGGGGAGAATGATGGAAAGAAAGAGCAAGAGAATGGCATGGAAAGGGAGTTCGTTTTAGGATTTTGGCTCAAAGTGGACGGATATAGAATGATAATCTGGGAGGCAGCTTGGGTACAGTTGGGTACAGTATTGATCTGTCGGGTGGGCTGCTGCTGGTCGGGTGTTACCGTGTGGTATGGTTAGTCGGTGTTAGCCGGTTGGCACTGGATAGAGATGGAAGGAGGGAGGGAATGGACTAGAATGGCAAAGGAGATTGCGGGGGAAGGGGTACTGTTGCTTCTCTTCGATGGAACGAACGAAGACAGAGCGCTCGAAAAGCAGCAAAAGGGAAAACGGTAAGAACGAAGAGAGAGAATCCAGCGAGGCAAGAATGAGGGGATGAGGCTGGAGAGATTCGATGGAAAGGGAGAACTCGGGGAGAGAACCTCTCTATGTGGATAAGGAAAGGAACGGGTGGGGAAGGGGAGAACGGATTTGAGGTCGGGAAGAGGGGAAAGTTGCTGCTGCAAGGCTGCAGGGGTTGCTTTGGCAGCAGCAACGGGCCTATATACTGCCACTAGGTATGGGAACCAGACAGGGTCTACGGAAAAATCGAGAAGAACCTACACCGCTGTCTCCCTCGTACAATATGTACGTACTGTATTACACTACAACTATCGTTGTACAGGGTGTCCGATGAAGCTACGAAAATTCTATGATGTATACTGGAAAAAGCGCCTGGAATGCCTCTGTGTCGCGTTACGAAGGACGAGATACAAATGAATTTCTTTAAAACGATTAGAAATCATCCATTTAGCCGATTTCTTTATTGATCGATAGCAGCACGGATTTTCGATCTTTATCCATCAGAAAAGTTTTGCAGTATTTCTCGATCATACAATTAAAACGTCAGACAATTTGAATGAGGAGAAAATAGGTCTTCATACTCAGGACACCCTTTACGTTAGGACAGTAGCATCGATGCGCTTACCATGTCGAGTGTAGAGCGAGAGAAACGATTATGGGCGAACGGGGTGGCCCATGGGGTTAGAAGATAGGGTGACGGGGTGAGATTCGAAGTAGGGAAGGCGAAAGGGAAAAGGAGAAGGAGAGAGTAGAGGAGAAGTAGATACTCCACTCTTTGTCTCACTCCCTTTTCTCATCTCTCAGTCTCTCCCTTACTATACTCGATTTTACTTCCCTCAATCCTCGTTTCTCTCCCCTCCAATTCTATATTAAACATATACCTACATATAATTCTTGGATATATATGTTTACTACTATGTCATTCTCCCTCTTTGACCCTCTATTCCTACCTCCGTCACTCCTTTGCTTCTTCAGTTTTTTTAACTCCCTTTCTTTCTTTCTTCCTTTTTTTTCTATGCTCTTATAAGAGAACTTCCATCAGAGCTTCCTCCCTCTGGCATACTCTCCTTTTCTCCAGACGATCCCTCTCACCAACTCACCGACGTCACTACACACCATATCACAAGCCTCGTACCTGGCACTGTACAAACCGAGGCCGAGCTCTCCTCGAGAGTGGCCTCGGATCTAACCGTGGTTTACACTATTCCCAATGCATTCTCTTATAGTCCACCCCATATACGATCCATCAGCCAGTTTTCATACTCCATACTTTCACTCCGCACTCTCGGCTGTATTTATACCTGTATATGTTTATTTATATTTATACGTTTATTCGCTTTAAACAAGATTTTCAAATTACTGGAATAATAAAATAATGCAGGACCTCTTTTTTTGTATCAACAAAATTTCCAACATACCACGAAAACGTTCTGGAGACTCAACATTTTGAAATCTTTGTTAAAATATCAATTACAAAAGAATTGTCTGATTAAACTTTTACAATAATAATATTCGGGCTTTTCATATTTTATAAGAAACATCCGTTGAATTCGCTATTGTTTTTTTGTTTTCTTCTGGAAATTCAACAATTATCTATCTGGGTCGATAGAAATGTGAGCCTTGTTCAAAAGACCAAGAGATTAAGAACGAAGTAACATTATCATTCGCACAGGAGATTAGATGCGTTGAAAGCCGTCACGAGTTATTCGATGTGCGTGAACTTAGTGAATTATTCAATATGGAGACGTAGCAACGTTGAGTTTATATTGATAGAATACAACGAAGCCCAGCCTCCTGTCGTTCTTCTGTTTAGCAATCGATGGATGATGTCATTCTGCCACGAGGCTCTCGCTAAATGATCCTTTCAGCTATGCTCATTGGCGACGGTGGCGCCAGCCACCCTCGTTCGTCGAGGGGTTCAAACAGAACTTTGAGCACGATATATATTCATGTGTATACATATGAAGTGCGAGGGTGGCTGTAGCGAACGACGCAATATGATTCAAATGCTACTCCAGTCAAGTCGATTATCCTGACAACAGATTTTTCAGACTTGTCTCGTCAAACCATAAATTATCTTCCATAACCATTCATTCAAATGTAAATAAACAAATATATTTACTTGTTCAATTAGAATCTGTTATCAATCATCGATTAAATAATTCACGTCAATAAAATTAGATCATCGTAATCATCATGATTTGTTCGAATTTCTTCAAAATTTACGAATATTTAAAAACCAAACAAAAAAAATCATTCACTTTTGAGATAAAATCGTGAAAAATGTATATTTTCATCGATGCAAATGCTTCGATTGCAATAGTGCTCTGGAAATAGATAAGAAAAATGATTTAGATGTTGTTTTTAATGAAAATTGCCCATTAGCCTCGGTGCAATATTCGATGCACTTCGATTAACCGCACTGCATTACCGACGAAAAATAAATCGTTGGCATGTACTCACTGTTGTATTAAATATGCATATATTCAGTGAGACGCACATGCGCGATCGAGGATCGGTCATAATTTACGACAGTAGAATATGCAGTGCGCTAACACTAAATAAAAGATATATATCACGGGGCCGTGGATGATGAAAATCATATACAGACTAATACACGTCGAGGGTATATAATAATAATGACTTGTAGAACGAGGAAGAGCCGAAATTACTAAGCAAACGCATGAGAATTATGATTTTGGGGGGTGCGCGCATGTGCAAATGAAGTTGTGTACATATATGTGTCGAATTCGTAGTTTGGACGAAACATTACTATTATCAGCACTATTATACTCGTGGTGACGCATCTGCACCAACATCAATTCGAACAGAAGCCATGCTATTCCATGTTTTGGTCCATAAACCACTATAACTCTCCCCAGACCCTGACTAAGTGATTCCTGGTTAAAAATTCGATACACGAATATCCACAAGCCACACTAGGGGGCTCCGCAGTCAACCCCATCAATATTCCGGAAATAGCTTGGAGCGTTGGACTTGTACCGTTTAAATGACCCAATTTTCCGAGCAATGTAAAACCCTTCCAAATACACAAACTAAGTGGAAAGCGCTACTTGCAATTCATTGTTTTTCATCACTCATGGACTAAGATTCATTGTTTTATTGAAAGAAATATGACAGGGTGGTTTCCACATGTCGAAATGTCAAAAAAGTTACTTTGTCAAAAGTCAATTTACGTTTCAATGTCATGTTTGGAAGAACAGTATTTTCATGTCGATTTCAACGTCAACTAAAGAGTTAGAACTTTTAGAAAATAATTCAATAAATCAAATAAATTCATTACACTTTTCAAATATCGATGACTTTTCCTAGTTTTCTTTCGTACTAGCGAAAAAGATCGAACACTTATTTTTACGTTCGTTCAGAAGAATATTGAGAACGTAGAAAGTGAGCAAGAAGAAAATTAAGTTTACTGCGACTTTTCATTTCCAATCAAAGAACGAACGATGGGGTGGAAATGAATTTTCAACGTGCCCATTTCAAGACATAACCTCGAATCGGTAAAGCGTTGCCGCAACTAATGACAAAATGGCGTCTTTGTAGAGAACAAAATGGTTACAGTTGATCAGGGAATCACAATGTCGTAGTTCCAGAATGGAGACACTAGATGGCGCCTCGTATTTCGGTATTTTCCGATAGGTTGGCGTTAGTACACGCAGGCGTCGATAGTGTCGCATGGTACGCTTAGCTGACACGTGGTTATCGTATCAGCAAAAAGTCCGAAACAATTAGGAGTAACGGTGAAGAAAAGGGGGGAGGGGGTGGAGGAGGGAAAGTGATGGGTTGAAAAAATAGGGAAAAAATGAAAAAGAAAAGCGTCGTTCAGGAGGACAAAACGATGGGCGCGAGCGTTGGTCTGCAGTTTTCAAATTCTTTGCATCGGAAAGAGGATTGGTATGCCACACATGTGGAGTATATAAAGATCATATGAATAATGCGGAAAGAAGCTGCGAGGAGGAAGAGAAAGAAGGGGTAGAGGGAAGAGGGGATGAAAGGAAAAAGAGGACGAAGAAGATGAAAGTGAAGCAGAAGAAGAAGAAGAAGAAGAAGAGGTCGCGGAAGGGAGTAAGAAGGGCGAAGAAGGAGAAGGTGAGGGGAATCGGTATGCCCCTGTGCTGGTGAGACTGTTGGCCCAGGCCAAATTGACTTGAGCGTCTCCATGGCAACAACTACTCAGACTTCCGGCTGGTCGATATCGTTTCTCTCTTCTCTTCTCACAAGAGAGAGAGATGGAAGTTGGTATATGCTACAGGATCGCGCTCGGAAAGAGAAAGAATGATAGAATCGGGAATAGGAGCAAATGAGAAAGATGGCACAGAAATTTTGTTGGTGTTGGTTTACTACTATACCGTTGGTGGTGCGTCTGCTTTGCTCTCTGATGGCTTTCCAGAGACTCTACTATATCTGCTTGCGCAACGAGACCACGCGATATCTCTTTTTCTCGCTCTCTCTTGTACTTGGCATCTTCCGTCCTCTCCATTATTCCCCATCGCTCCCGTCGTTTCTTTCCTTTTCACTCTTTCTCTTTACTTCATTTCTTTTTTCTTCATCTCTCTCTCTCTCTTCTTTCTCAACCTTTTCCTCCCTCCGTCCTCTCACTCCCTTGCTTTCTCCCTCCGTATCTTCTTCTCACTGCGGCTTCTCGCCCTATCCCGTGGGAGACCCCTTACCTCTTCGCTTTATCGCTCTTTCCCCTTCGACTTTTTCTTCTTCTCTCTTCCATCACCTCTTTCTCTCTATTCCTCTCTGTCGCTCTTATTCTCTCTCTCTCTCTTTGGATCGACTGTCCGCGTGTATACAACCCTCCATTCCTTCACCGTCTTGACACTTGGTGCCCGACCTCCTCCTCCTCTTCCCCACTGTTCCTCTCTTCACTCACCTCGCGCTTATCACACGCAAAACATTTTGACGCCCAAGAGCCACAGAAAAACATAGAAGTAGTCACTCTCCCCTTCGCGCGAAACGAAAAAAAATGCGGGAGCGGGCCGCAGACAAAGGGGAGGGGAGAATTAAAAAGCACAAGAGAGCACACTCCAAAGAGAGGGATGTCGAAAAAAGAATGAAAGGGTAAGAAGGGAGAAAGCATCAAAAAAACCTTGTAAAGGGAGAAAGCATGAACAAGATAAAAGGAGAAAAGAGAGAGAGAGAGAGTGAAGGAAAATCACGTAACTATAAGTTGTACATATGTACAACGTGAGTTGTTTAGTGCGCAAGTCTCAGCCACATTCAAAGCACATACACAGTGTTCTTCTTGTTAGAATTCAACGGGGATGTAGCGACAGTGGGAGGAGTAACGTGAGAAATTGATACTGGAGGGTTGCATGTGAGAAGTTTATCCCTTTGCACAGTGGTCTTTATTTTCCTCGTCGTATGAGCCACCATTTCAAAACTGCTCTACATCTCATGCACAATACTTTCTTCAATCTTTCATTACCATTCTTAATTGTTACTTCTCATTCGTCTTCGGTTGTCGATCAATTTGATAATGACGTTTCTTCAAATTCATATTTGAATTCGTAACGAAAATTCTCTCAAACTATAAAAATTTCATCTATAAGTTTCGCTCTAAATGTAAATTCGAAAAAACTCTGTCAGAGCTTTGGAGCATTTTTTTTCTTCAAGTATAATTAAATAAAATTTAAAAAAAAAACAACAACACTTTATTACAATTACAAGAAAAATTGACACATTATTCCAAAAATATCAGTGAGAAAAATGTTAATATGAGAATTTGGACAATTGTCAATGACAAATAAATGATATTGCATTCAAAAAATGATCACGAACGAATGCGAGATTAAGAAAGGCGAGAAATCGAAGAAAATTCTAGTACAAAAGTTATAATAGAAATGGAAGAAAAAAAAAAAACTTTTCAGAATAAATATGTTGACAAGAAATTGAAAATTATGCAGCGGAAAAAAGAACAAGAGAAAAGAAACGGCTGTTGCACATGCATGCTTCTTGTGGCCTTAAGGCACAAACGGCGGGATGATGTGTACAGGTGCGAGCTACCGGGAATTGGTGGAGTACAAGAGCAGGCTGCTCTCACTCGGAATCGCGGTGTGTTGAAGCGCCTGATGTTCTATTTTCGAGGAGTAGAGAGTGTGTAAGACACCGGGGCACGCGCCGCACGTTCCTCAACTTCTGTCGAGCTCGTTCTTCTCAACGGCAGGTGGGAATGTTACCGGTGTCTCGGAGGTGAGACCCGGCTAGCCAGTCGCTCCGTCGACAATATCTGTCGCAATGGGACCGATGGCTTTCGAGGATTAAGGAAAAAGTAAAAAAAGAAAAAAGATAAATAAAACAGGTCGACCATACGTATTAGCAGAAAGAATAATTCTTGAACGGCACTGCGAAAAACAATGAATTATTTATCGCTATAGGAAATTAATTGAAAAAGACTAGACAGCGTGGAATTCTAAAAAAAAATGTTGTTGATAAATATAAAAAGCAGTAAATGGTATTGAATCGAATCTTTCTACATTTTTATACCTTCATTGATATTTCGTTATTAATTTTTATTTCTTTTTAATACCATTCAATTATTTATATGAATATGAAGACGATTTTTTTTAGGATCAATCAAAATGTCCACTTCAAATAAATAATTTTAGGGTTATTCGTTAACTCCAAAAAACTATATTAAAAAAAATATATTTCGATCTCAATAACATTGAATAAAATTGAATAAAATAAATTCGGACCAGACTATCTCAGTAAATTCTATTAGTAATGGAACTGTCATTGATATATCAAAAATTGAAAAATGATTGCAATAGATCATAAAACTGGTTTCACCAACAGCAACAAAAATACACTGTTTTTGCAGTCGATTTTTCGATTTTCAAATATACATTTTAAAGCAAGTTTTCTATTCATTATTTTAATTTATATACAAAATATAATAATTCATCCTATTTTATTAAGTTTTGAAGTACGACTGTCAAATGATATTTAACATTTATGTATTTTTATATTTCCATGCAAATTTGTAGCATTAATTTGATTTTCAAATTGAAAAGTAACGAAACTATAGATCTACTTGATTGAAGAATTTGCATTAGAATATCCAGATTCAATTAACTGGATAAATAACCCTAAATAATAATATTCTATCAAATGCTTTTCAACGATGAACACGAACGTAGTGACAATTTCTCCATATGATTCAAATTTGTACTTACTCTATATATCTTGCGGGCATTAATTCCATACTAGCATCGCAGCCATAACTAATGATACGCGAGGTTAGTGCGTAATATTGCTGAGGACAGTATAGTTGTAACTATGACGCGTGTGAGTGGTGCGTGATATTGAGGTTCTCCACATTAATATATACAGACACATAACGGGTGTCCTGAATCTCAATTTACTGAATCGAGTTCAAAGAACCACAAACGACGTCTGTCTACCAAAATTTTTTAAAATTATTTCTACAAATTCCAAAATTTCATTAAACTAATTTGGTCGATCACGAACACGAAACGAAGAGCAAATAACAAACAAAATATGGAGTACAGTCAAATTTCACTAACTTCTCGAACCGTTGACAGGAACTTGAAAGTTAAACCTCTGGGACTCACGTTTTCCCACTTTTTTTGCATTTTTTTTTGTATATTGTTATACTGTCTTTTCAAGGCATTCGTAAATGTAACAAAATATGAAAATTAATTCCTTATTGATTGCTCAACTGCTACGTATGAATAAATAATCGAAGTTTGTACTTTGTTTTCATGAAAAAAATTCATTTTCCTCTGAACTGTTATAAGTATCGGGTTGAAAGTTTTTCCACAAACTTTGTGCGCTCCAATATTGCAGAATTGAAAAAAAAAAAATTAAGGCATGGTGATCATTTCGAGGTCAAATCCGTACTCAGTGACTTCAAAAACCGTTGAGTACAAAATTTCAATTCAATTGCGCATAAGAAAAAAACGTATGGCTCAGACACTTAAGAGCCGCACGTCGCAAATGAAATGTTCGTAAAGATCGAACAAGTGGAATGCAGCGACTATCTTGTGTTTGTAACGACATTTTTCAATTTATTCATATTTAATCTCGAATTTTTGACATATTTGAAGACAACTTAAAGGATACTTGTCAAATTTTTATGGGATTTATCAGTAAAGAAGAAATTTTGTTGTGTCCTGGCAATAGAGGTGGCAAAATCATTGAAATAAGTGACAATGTCGAAAGGTTTAGTCGACGAAATCGCGTAGGGTTTTGTCTGGTCAATCGAATCGAGACACTCGGTATATTGACGAGTTTAAATGTATACGTATACGTATAAATAGATTCATGGTATATATGGCGCCTCCTGGCGCCTGTTCACGGTATAAATAGGTAGGCTGGTCGGAGTGGAGACGTAATCAGGACTCCCGATAATCTGACCTATGACATGCCACGCAGCAGACATATATGTATATTGATAAATATATATATTTGCTGCGTATATACAAATATCGATATATGTAAAGAGAGAGAGAGAGAGAGAGAGGGTGAGAGAGGTTTCCAGTGATCACACGCAGTACACTGCAGTTAGGCTTTAACGAGAGATCGAAGCTCTCGAAATCTGGAAGCTCCTGAGCTGTAGTTCCTGTGGATAGAAGTTATATACTCGTGATTCAAAGATAAATACATGGATATAAATTCCCATCAATGATAAAGAGCTTAAAGGACCTCGAGTCCACGTTGACATGGTCACGTTACGTCTTTTCCACACCAAAGCATGTAAAAGCAAATGTAAAGCAGGAAATATCCCACCCCTGAGTTTGAGATAATGTTTGGCCAGGGGAATCACCTCTTGCAGCCCTTATCAGGACAATCGCTTCGATGTTTCGATTGATCGATCATCACGCACATTTATTCAAGCGTACATTTCATTCGATCGCGTTCGTAACAGAAATCACGGCCTTGAATCTTCCATTACTTTTCACATCAATCAACTTTTGTTAAGTTAGACACTTTGCCAAATATTTCCGATTTGTTAATCAATTTTTTTTCACAACTCCACATTTACAATGTTATTCTAATACCAAATCGAAATCAAGTGCAAATATATCTTTTGATTATGAAGGGATAATCAATCTTTTTCGTTATCACCCCGTGTGCTCGTGGCAAGTTTCCATCTTAAATTCAACTGAGACCATTTTCCAAAATTTCTTGAAAATTACTTCTATGCCAAGGTCAAAGAAAGTGACAGTGAACCAAAACTTTATAAGAGATCGTCATATCTTCCGAAATCCAACGCTGTGTATATAAGATTAATTTTCAAAGAAAAACAAAAAGAAAAATCAATCAAACGATTTGAGTTTAAAGGGACGAGGAGGCAAGAAATAATTCAATAATCAAACTTCAATATTATTGATAATTGGATATTTCATCATTTGAGAATTTTGATATCGAGATACCACAAGTATATCTCAACGCCCTATGTTTATACACATTCATACGCGTATATATATTCAAGGCGTCAAGTTTCGAAGAATGATAGTGATAAAACACCAAGGAACGAACACATTCCAACACAGATGGAAAAAGTTGGAGAAGAGATCGTGAAGAAAAGTGATAAAGAGATAGAAATAGAGAGAGAGAGAGAGAGAAAGAGAAAAAGAGAGTTAGAGAAAACGCAAAGGCCGATAGAGGTAGGAGGGAGAAAGAAATGGGTAAAAAGATCAGATAGAGTAATATACATGGGGGTTGAAAAGAGGATAGTGAGAGGGAGAGAAGAGGAGAGAATTCGTGAGTTGGAGAGATGGAGCTCGATTGGTGGGCTTGAGGGAGGATTTTAGGGGAGAAACTCCGATCGTTCTGTGCTCCCATACATTTGTATATAGATATACACATAGATACATATATATATACATAGACAATTTGATGGTATATATAGGTGTCTATACGAGCAGAGAGGTGGATGGTTGGGTGAACGGGTGGTTTTCGCTAGGTGGCATAGGGTTGGCCAAAAGGAGGAGGATATAAAGCAATCGGGGGCACTATGTCGCGGTGACGGCGTCGTGGGCTTCCCCCACTTAATATATACATACATGGAGAGTTAACAAACAAAAAGGCTTTAGTATCTTGTTTTAGTAAGTAAAACAATGAAATTTACGCCCTTTAGACAGCAAACTGTAAGCATATACGAACATGAATACCCAAATATATGTTTATACACACCTAAGTGTTTATGTACGTCTATATATGCCTATGCGCGTATATATATGACTGTACATATACGTGTTTACATGCCTGAATACATAAAGACTGGAATCCGCACATATATACACACTCTGGTACATAGTAAATGGTTATACTATATGCACATATCTGCAGACAGCGTAGAAATTGTACATATATACTGATTTAGTATGTATATTATGTATTCGCCATTGTACATAGCTCTGCTTGCGCATTCTGCGGGGCATATCAACAGTGAAGATACAGAAAGGCGTAAAAGTACGTAGTTGGATGGGTTTGAGGCTGGAGATAAGGTCTATCTGGGTGTGAGGTTGGTCTTTGGTGATATACTACTCGTACCTGTGTATACCATGGCGTCGTCGTATGGATACCTTACTCGGTCAGAACCGGCCAACAGAGAAGCTGATGCAAGAACGAGAGACGGAGTAACAGAGAAAAAGATCGTTGATCGGAATGAAAGAAAAACTGGTAAATGAGAGAGAAAGAGACAGAGAGGGGGGGGAGAGAACGAGAGCAAAAACTCTCGTAGAAGTAAATGGAAGGGAGGGATGGTAGGGTTATGAAGGAATATGGAGGGAGGGTGGTTGATGGGTTGGACGAGAAACAGAGATAGAAGCACTTTTGTAGGTACAGTAGGTATCCTCTCAAAGGCCTCGCTTGTGTTCGTTTCTATGTGTATGTGTCCAAGTGTGTGCATGTTGGTCGTACTGATCAATACCCATCCACCAAGAACACGAGCAAAAGCGCAGTGGGGTGTTACCTCAAAGTTTCGCACCCCATACACGCCAAAAGCTTGTACAGTATTTCTCAACTTTGCCAGATTTTATTCGTCATTAACATCCATCGATTTTTTAAGCATCATAAAAACTTGCATTTTTTTCCATGGTTGAGCACAAAAAAACTCCCTCTTTCTGAACTAGAACCTGGTCTCAAAATAGACACGATATACATGTGGAACATGGTTGTGGCTCCTTATATCTTCCACCATATCAAGTCAGGCTGCCCACGTAAATCGTGCTTCGATCACTGATCCACCATGGACCAATCTCTACAACCCTCCAACTCACCTCTAGCCCTCCTACTTCTCGCCCACAACCCTATTCATTCCTTCTCCTCCTCCTCCTCCTTCTCCTTCTCTCTATCTTTTTTCTTACCCTCTTTTCTGACCCTCTTATCCATCTCACCCACGTCACACCTACTTTCTCTCCTTCTCTCTATATCCTCTTCCCACTCATACACCCTTCACCTTCGCCCCCGTACAAAATCTACGTCATTTCTTCCATAAAGTTAATTGAACCTTTCCGGATCTTCCACCATAAATTCCTGTGTAAAGAAATAATGATTCTAGTAACACGGATTTTTCAAATTGTTCCTTATAATTAATCATCGTGGTCGAGGGTGAAGATGAAATATTCATGATATTTACTGTCGCCGGAATAACTCTGACGCAACTCTTAACTTCTTTTGTCAATTCGACTTTCGCAACCCCCTTCAAATGACAAACGATTTAATCTTATCTTTTTAGTTTTTTTTTCTCTTTCGTTTACATTATTTTTGTCACAGATGCATTGGTTGTTGATAAGAGGCGTACGTGTTTCTCGGAAAATTACGTCAGACTTAGACATACAGACGTCTCGGTTACGATGTTTATACGGTGACGTCAGCTACAGAATCTACGTCGAAAATCGACCCGGACGATCGGTTGAACGTCGCCAACATTAAATTTTCTATCAGAGAACATATTTCGTATCAAAAAATCGTATCCAAGATAAACAACCGAAATTTTTTATCAAATTTATTTGTGTTTAATTTAATTTTACGTGAAAAAAATTCATCGAGTTTCAAACAATTGAAATTTTTGCTATTTCTTTTGAAGGTCGATCTTTTTCTTTTTTTTTCGCTAAATTATAAAAAAAAATAGTCAAAATTCGTTGTGTTACGAAATTTATGTTTAAATACTTTTCTTCAAGGAAATAATTCAATATTTTTATAACTCTTTTTAATTTTGGCGAATTTTTTTTTCAAATTCGAAGAAAATAAGAAAGCGGAAAAGAAAGAAGGGACAACGAGAGACGATCTATAATCGTACGATCCCGATTTTAGTGGCAGGTGTCATGCCACCAAGGTTAAGGTGGGCACGTGCGCAACCGCTCTCAACACGCATGTTCTTCTTCTCCCTTTTCGTGTCTTTTCTTTCGTCCCGCAGGCCACGCGCCACACGCTTAACTCAGACTCTTCACTCATAATCAACAAAGCTGTATTTTTCTAAAAAATTCTGCTTCAGGCAACAAGGTAAACTTGGATAGAGAATCAAAAACAAATTGTCATTCATTTTTAAACGTCTTAACTAATAATTTAATGAATCAACATTTTATTGTATGTTTACATTCTCTCGCAATATTTTTTATCTTATGAAATAATTCTTCAACCGAATATTAAGAGAAAAGGGAAAATCTCTTCGGCTTGTTAGACTGTCAGAAGCCTAAATTGAGGTCGAAAAATCCAAATATTATAAAATTTCAATTTGCAACAGTTTTCCGTAGTTATATTATTTTAAAAAAAATGAAAAAAACAGACTTTTAGGTAAGAGAATATTCGAATAATCGAATTCTAATCGATTCAACGTAAATTTCACTAAAATCGATGATTTTATTGAATTATTTCACGTCCAGTTTGGAGATTAAAAAAATATGATTTATACAAATTTTGGATGAAAGTGGAACAGATGTGCGTTCCATGCTCGTGTTTTTTTGTTCGTTTACCTTTTTTTTTTATGAAAACTCCTGTTTTCATCGGAGTTTTTTGTATTCGTTGATAAAGTAAATAGACTTTATTACCGACAGGACGTTTGAAACTGTCGTACTCTTGGGTTTCTTGCTCTGTAGAGCTAGTCGATCGATTCTGCACTCACTAATCGTGTATCATGAGGGGAAACAGCGATGCCAGTTATGGCAAACGGGTTATTGCGCCACTGAATATATCCTTACCGCTTGACCCGGTACTCGCGCACAGTTTACTCAGCATACCATGAAAGATTGGCTTTGATACACCATGTGACTGTGTGTTATCTGGCTCGTCAACATTCTTGCTAAATTTCAATTTCCCTACAGATCATTCCAAGATAATAAATAAATGAACTAATAAATGTCTTTTTAGGTCAAAATTATTTCATCCAGGAACTGAATAAACTCTCTGATTTTTCGATTCAATTTTCAACATTCAACGATTTTTATTCAATCAATAAAAATAGTCGATTTACTGATCGATGTATTTTTTTTTTCTTTTTTTTTTTTTTTTTTACACTATACAGAAATATTTTAATGTACCAATAACATCGTTGCAACCAAATTTACAGTCATTAGAGTCTTTATGTATTTTCATTATCGACAGATAGCAAATTTCAATATTTCGCGATTATTGAATTAATTTAATTACAATAAACCTTTCCGTACGAAACTGCTTTTTCATTCTAAATGACATCGCGCGCAAGGGTCTTAAGTTTATGTATCAGTTACGTGATTGCAAGTGACATAACCCAAACACATCGATTTCGATAATTCTCGATATTTGCCGAAAAATAATAGACACTCGATGTTTTTTAATGATGAGAAAGCAAGGAAAGTTTTTCTTGAAATATCAAGGATATACGCGAAGACAACGTGGAGTAGAATTTTTACCGACCGAACGACTGATAGATCCCGTTAAACTGCCTTCGAATAATTTGGTTTAATAAATAAAATATATTCATTTAAATGATTTTTCAATAAAATTTCAACAACGAAGAAAAAAACAAATGACCTTCGATGAATTTGCATCAAGGAGGAGTTGATTTTCGTCATATTAGAAATTTCATTGTTTCGTTTCGAAAAGCGGGAAATAGAATTGCGTTAAATGAAATTTGAAATTAATATCGAAGTTATTTAACATGATTTTCGATAGATTAAAACTTTCAATTTCTCACCCTCGACGAATGCATGGTGTGGCACGTGAGAATAAGGGGGAAGGGGGTTGCATTTGCTTGGAGGGGTTCGCAACAAGGGCGTCAGTACTCGCAGGACCAGGAGTATGCTTCGAAAATCGAATATCGATGCGCCCATTATGTCCTCGGCTGTGATACGTAACGAGAGAGATAAAGTGAGGGAGTGAGAAAGAGAAAGAGAGAGAGAGAGTCATAGGCCAGAGAGGGGTGAGAGAATGATAGCTGGAGGGTTGAAAATCAATAGCAGTATGTACCTACTTCGCACACAAAGCATAATCGACCTGGGCCAACACATGAATCATTTCACCGATGCTTGAACCTGGTACTTCACTTTATTTACATATCATGTGTTTCATAAACGATCATTCAGGAGGAGTGAGCTATATGCGAGGTTAAAGTTTGTTGGAAAAGCAAAGAGCATGAAAGAACGAGAGAAAAACAATTTTTGATATTTAACCAAATGTTTTGTTCACTATTTGAAATTATTTTGATATTAATTGACTTTACTGCTCAAACAAATATAAATATTTCATTAAAAGTGTAAATTAATTAAAGTCTTAACGTCATTAATTATTGTTATAGGAAAATATTTGCACAGTTTCTACTTATAAATGTATGAAATAATCTGCATATGGCTCTGTACGAAGGCTCGATTACTAATGTTCGCGAAAGACCCGCCATTGTGACATCAACGCCACCTCACCACCGATTACTCAATATTTCTCGAAGAAATAGGCATCTTTGAAATGTAAATAAAAATCAAACATATTCACAGTGAGTTTACTTTGATGTGCTTCTCGCCGGTGCTTCTCGTCGCGATACACATGCGGCTATTTCGAATAAATATGGGGCAAGGTCGAGATCTCGATCCAAGAAAGGCATATGACGGTCCGAGGAGGATTTTATACATGCGCAAAAGTGACGAGTCAGTAAGTTGGAACATATACTGTTCACGACTCCTCGATCGCCATCACGATGACGTAATCTCAAGGTTTACAACGCGCGATTACATTTTTTATATCTTTGTAACGCGAACAAAAGAAGTTTACAGAAAAAACTCGATAGTTTAAAGTATAAATTGATTGGGTGCGATGAGTAGCACCATCTGGACACAAACGACGTTCGAACATTGTATCAACTAGAGGGCGCGAGGCAAAGTTGAAAGACGTGTGAAAATCAGGAAGAGTTTTCGAATATTTGTACGAAGACGTTTTTTCAGCAATATCGATATCGAAAAGTTTTCGATAAAATAAGTAAACAAAAAACACTCCCTGTTTCGCTTTCAAACACCCTCGTGAATTGGCGCTATGCACCGAACATACAAAACAAAAAAGCAACCGAAAAACCAAAGAAAAAACAAAAAGGAAGAAAAAAGACGAACGGGAGCACCAGCGTAGCACAATTGTAGCTGCGTACAGCAGGAGAAACCGATACGCATGCGCGCATCGATGCGACCCTCGTCACGTGTCGTCAGAGCGAGAGAATCAGAGAACAAAAATGAGAAACAGAGAAAGAAAAACTATTTATTTTGTACTGTTGAGTTAAGATAACTTCAAAAACTCGCTTTTCAGTTTAATCAAATGTATTGTACTCACTAATTTTGATCATTGAAAAACAAATCATTTATAAGAGCGAAATATTAATGATCATGGATCATTAATAAGAGACACGAAGATTTTTCTATTTCATAATCCCAGAATTCCACGTAATACAGTTCATAGTATACTTTCATTATAGAAACGCATTAAGGGCGACACTGCACGAGCTCTCACTTCATAAATTGACATTTATCGAATCATTATTATATTATTTTTATTTCCATCGAGTCCTCTGTTTATAAATTGTATTACAAACTACGGATTATTCGTTTTTATTAAGTAATTATTCTCTCGCATGTTCATTTAACGGAGTTAGTAATGTATTTATGTATTCGATCTTATTTGATTAGCAATAATCATGGAATTAATGAGAATAAAAACAATTGAAAAGTTATGACGAATAAATGGATGAATATTTCATCTTTTCGTTCGTTCTCACTCGCTTCGTCGGTAAAATAGACCACGGAGGATAAACCGAAATGGTTCAAAGGACGAAAATTTTTTGGCTTCTTTTCTGAATCAATATTATTCTTTCGGAAATAAATGAAATTTACTGTTTGAGTAATTTTACAGAAATGGAATTTGTTTAATGGGATAATTACCCAATGTTTGACAGCCACGTAATTCAATTCAGATCTTAATTGTTATCGGACTTTTAAACGTTCTTATGATATTATTCGTTTAATACTCAGTTTATATTTCAATTTTCTATATGAATATGACAAAATGAAAAATAAATAACAAAAGAAAATAATGATTATTCGATGTTTAAGTTTTGTTTTGTTTTTTTTTTGTTCGATTTGGAAATCTAATACAGTTGATTAATTTTGAAAGACGTTGCATCTGTAAACTACGAAATAGAAATGAAAATAAAACGCAATTCGAATGAACGCAGGATGCGGCGAAGAAAAGCAAAAGGTTAAGGAGAGGGAAATGGACCGAGAGAGGACAATGTTCACGTTTTGTTGGATCAATGAGAGTCTGCGAAGCTCCAAAGAACCCTCTTTCTATCTTTCTTTCTCTCTCTCTTTCTCTCAGTCTCTTTTTCACCCTCTGTCCTGTTTGTTGGATTCTTTCTCAACGGGCCAACCGAAAAATCGACCCAGAGGAATGGCTTTCTTGGTTCCTCTCTTCTCCCAGCTTGCAAGCCTTCTACGAACTCTGACAGCCGTTCGTTGCTCACAAGATGCCCAGAAACCTTTACGAAAAGATCCCTTTTATCGAGAGAACTACACAGAGGGAGAAAAGGAAAGAGAGAGATAGAGGGGGATCGAGAGAGAGAAAAAAAAACTCAATTGAAAGAGGAACGACCGTTTGCTTATTGGACAAAGAAAATTCCGAACTCTCAAACGCGCATAATATACATGTGTACAGTATATACGTGGTTTGTACTAATAATTCTAAAAAAAAAAAGAAGATATCATCTCGTCGATCTGGTACGAAGGAGAAAAAAAAATGATATTTTTGAAAAATAATTTCTGCAGTTCGCTCAACTTCAAACAATTTTTTTCTTTCCTCATAATGAATTTTCGAAACTGAGGAAAAGTTTCCCGCGCATTTAAAACACTGTCTGATCTTGACCCAAATAAAAAAAGAGTGTCTGAGAAATAATCCAGAAGAAATGTTTCAACGAATTCTTCGATATTTTTTCTTGACTTTAACGAGGTATTGAACGATCATTAACATCCCATCAATCATAATTCATAAGATACACGAAATTGCATTAGTGCAAATTGCATATAAACTTAGTGCAATTTATTTTTTTCTCCAGCAATGATAATATACTACAAAATCTCGAATAAATTCGTTGTAACATGTTAAAAATTAGGAAGATATTCATGAAAATGTAATTAATAGGATTCTCAACCCTTAAAATCCTCGAATATCGATATTTCTGGCGAAATATTAAGTCACGACTTCTAATAAGTTACGAATGATGAACCGGACGAAATAATTTTCATCATTTTCAATGCTCCACGCGTTGAAGGGTTAAATAAAAAATAAAAATAAAGTTTGTATATAGATAAGTCTGTCAACTATCTAATCAGTCTGTTTCTCGCTTAGAGCGGTTGCCGTTCACTCGCAACGCCATAAGGGGGTTTCATTTTCCCCACGGCACGCTATCCAGCACGTGAGGACTCCGCCCTAACAGTGGACAATGAAATTACTTCAGCATGTATCGCCGTATTGATCCATTCCTCGCTAGCTCTCTTGCTCTTCTGTGATTCTCGCTCGTTGCTCTCTCTCTCTCTCTCTCTCTATCTTTCTCACACATGCACACAAATACACAAATTTCATCTGTCTCTCTCTCTCTCTTTTCGTTCGTAAGCGATGATTATACATAGTGAATTTACGACAATAATTTACGTCAGAGCTGTATAAAGAATCTCTAAATATTTTGGGAAAACGTGAAAAAAAAATTGCTTCAAAAACAATTATTTATCTCGAGATAACTGCACAAATAAAGTAAACAAATATTTTTATATTATCAAAAAAAAAATGTTTAATCAATAAAATATTTTTTTAATAATATAAATACTGACGAAGTTAAATTAATTTTTTTTTACAAAAATCGATCGTTCCGATAGTTCGAAAGAAAAAAAAAAATCTTCCATCAAAAGTCTTCTCGAAATGAGCCGAATTTTTGTTTACTTGTCACTGGCAAGAAATCGTTGCATTATTTTTTTTTCGTTCAACCAAAGTATATCAGCTTTATTATGGAATTTATAAAAATGAAATAATCCCGAGCTGTTTGGAAAAGATTAATGAATGTTAAAACGCCGGTAGGAAAATACTGAAGTGTCGAATAAATGAAATTACAACATTATCCGCGTGGAACGAATTGAGCTTTTCAAGCGATATCACAGCTGGAATATGGGATCAATTATTTTGCAGTGAAAATAACCTCAAACGAATTCAAGCGAAACAATAAAAAAAATTATCGTCAAAGAAAATCGGAATTATAAAGCAAAAGTGTCCGATAAAAAAGTTTTATGCATCGAGATATAGAGCGTATTATCGTAATTTTTCGATAGTGTGTTGCTGCGATCAAAATACATAACTCATAATGGCCGCATAAAGTCGATTATTTCTCGAGAATCATTCCGAAAGAATAATTTTTTAAAATTTCAATCAGAGGAGAAAAGGAAAAAAAATTATTCGAACGAGAGGGTTTCCGAACGACGAGAGGGGACAGTGTCCTCTATTTTTCGTAAAAGGTTATAACGGAGCGGGTGTTGATCGAGAGGAGATAGAAGATCAATTAATAAATAGTCCCGTGGGCGTTGACACAATTATAAGGTTGAAACTCCAGCAACGTTAACTTTTCAATAAAGTCCTCTCTATTTCTCATTCTTACAATGAACTTTTCTGAAATTCTCAGGCGTGTTCGTACAGGGGCTTCTATATATACAGTTATAATAATTGTCAATGAAAGAGAGATATGCGGATGCTGGAGTTTGGTGATTGTGCGCGTGCGCAAAAAGGCCTTTCTAACTTCTGAATAGTCGAGCGAGGAGGAGAGGACAGAACTAAATTATTATATTGTCGACACATAGAGAGGCATTCATACGCCCCTGTATGTGTACTTGAACGAGAAGCAGCACGTTCGAATTAGTCCGTGACCCGTTCGAGTTTGTATACACAAGTAATACACACGCACACCAACTCAGGGGGAGAAGTTTTGCCTGGCCAACGACCATCGCAAATTAATTCTATGGAATGTTTTTCGATCGAACGCACTTTTTATTATTTTCAACGAGTGAATTCCGATTCCCACTTATCGTCACTATACACAAAAGAGGAAATCGGGATGAGCACAACAAAAAAAAATGGCTATCGATAGTTCGTAGCGTAGGTTGAAATAATATTTTTACTTTTATTTAAAGAATCTTCAAAAAAAAAACGTGACATTTCGCTCCTGTTACGTTTTTCGTAATCTCTATTTTCGTTTTTGAGAGTTTTCACACATGATTCTCTTCGTTATTTAAAATCGAAGAAAACAGTTTACAATAAAATGTTATTATTGCGTACGAGATACATTTTATGCGAAAAAGAATTTTCAGACAATTATTTATCCAAATGTTGGCTTTACGTTGAAAAAAATACATTGTGGAGCTTTAGGATTATTGTTGAGTAATTATTACAACAATTGTAATAGATTAACGTGCAAAATTACATTAACAACAGTATATTTAATACCAATTAATAATTTATCGTTCGCAACGTTATATTAAAAAATCACAAAAAAAAAATATCGCTATTACGTATCATCCTTGACTCTTCGATCTTTTACATTGAAGATGAATAGTAGGAATATATAAAAATAGCTTAGAAAGTCATGAATTTTGGATATGTTTGCGTAAGGGGACTCCATGTTACACGTGAAAAATTGCAAGGTCACTCAGTAGCTATAGTTTCACAAATATAGTCTCCTAAAGAGTCTTAAAAACATTCTTCTTACATCATTTATTTTTCACACTGTTTGCTCAATAAGGAGTGCCAAATTTTTTTTTTACATTTGCTCAATCAAATTATCCTGGGGAATTAAGTTTCCTTTTTTTTTTCAAATAATATTGCATCTCCAGTAGTTCTACTTTATAGCATTTTATTTTACGATTTTTTTTTTTTTCGTTGCCACCTCTATTGCTATTGATTTTTTGGTACTTTGACCTATTTCCACATATTTTTGCGGAGTCAATGAACGATATGGTGTTGACAACAGAAATAAACTTTTCCAATGATTCTCAACTACTGCGATTCGGTTTTTTGAGCCAAGTTCCAACAACAATATTAAGTTTTCATCAAAAAATCATAATTTATTGACGCGTTCTCGATTTTTTTTGCAACCTTCTTACAAATCCTTATATTTTTTATCATAATTTCTATAAAACGTCATTTTTTTCATATTTTAAATCGAATGGTTGCGATTTGAATGAAAAATAATGAGGACGTCTCGTGACAATGACTGTTTTTATTACATTAATAATTAATAACAATTGTTGTTGTACTAAACGGGATAATTTTTGTTGGTTTCATAAAATAATGTAAAAATTTAGGTGTGGTAACCATTTGTAGTACATAAACTACCGGTCAAAAGTAGTTGAGGAGAGAAAGAAGAAAAAAAAGCGCTTGATCGTATTAGAGCGAGAGAGTGGTGAAACATTCGGGTGAAAAAAGGATAAAACTCGAGGTTCAGATTGGATATACGTGTATAGTTGGCCGACAGCGTAGAAAGTGATAGTATTCCTTCCTCCACTTACCTGTCACTCTGCTTTTTTGAACTCTGTTTTTTTTTCTTCTTCTTTGTTTTATTATATTTTTTGCTTGCCCTGCTTAGAGAGCTGAGAGACAACGTCATGGTGCGGTGGAGGAGTGGTGAGAGGGTATGAAGGGAGAAATGTGGACGAAACTGCACCGTCTATACCCGGAGCAAAGTGACGGTGATTTAAAAAAAGTAGCATCGATCGAATCAAATGAAAAATTATTGTTCACCCTACTTTTTCATTTCTATAAAAACTGCATCGATGAACCAAACGAATTTCTTTTTTTAACATCCAAATTCTTACGATATTGGACTACTACGAAAATACATTTTTTTTTTCGGAGAAACTAAGGTTGTACAAAAAAAAAAAAATTCTTGCATGATTGGGAAAAATGATAAAATTTATATTTTAAGAACGAGATATCTTTAAAAATTATCGAATAATTTCGATAAAAAGGTATAAAACTCTTGGGACGAATTGGATCGAGTTATTAAAAAAGGAAAAGATATTTGCGGAAATGAAGGCTTAGATGGTGGAAGAAAGATGGAAGGAATATCGAAAGCGACGAAAGCTGTGTTAGCAAGTGAAAAAGGTGTGTGGAAAGGGGGCAAAAAAGTAGAGCGTAGATTAGAAGGGCTGTGTCGGATGGAGGCGGGGGAGGGGGCGACGCGAATCGGAATTCGCGTGTGCGTTCGCGAGAGTCAAGAGACAGAGACTAGGTGGCAGGTGGTGTACCTGGTGGGTGCGAGTATGCGAGTATCTCGAGAAATAGCTCGAGGATCGCCGCGTGAGAGTGATGGAGAGTCTGGAGAGCGATTATTGAGAACACGCGCGCGCGCCTCTGTTTTGCCCCACCGAGTATCTCTTTTTCTCAGAAATTTACGCTAGTGGAAGGGACAGACCAAGTTTTACCACTCGTTCGAACGAGAGAGAGAGAGAGAGAGAGAGCGCAGTGGAGTTGGGGAAGCGAAAAAAAAAGAAATGAGACAGAGCGAGGAAAATCTCGTCGAAATGACCTCTCACTAAAGTCCGAGAGTTCGAAAACTGTAAGAAAATCCACGCAGTTTCAAACAATAACATCGCACGAGCTAAAAATCATTATTTCAGTTGAAAAAAACAAGACAAATTGTCAAATTTCTAAATTAATAAGTCCATCGCTTTTATGACAACAATAAAAATTCAATAATCACAACGAATTATAAGAAAAATAATAAAAATTATTATATTAAACTTTAGAATATTTCAAGAAACTCTGTACTTCAATAACAGATGGCAACTTTGTTGACAGTTACTTAAACTGGACAACAGCGTTAAGAGACCCGAAAAATACCTCTTGCTGATGATTTATTGCCTCAAAAAAATGTACACCCCGACCGCACGGAAAATTTCAACGTGCAAACTAATCTCGAGTTTTTACACTTCGCAGGTATACAATATTTTCTTCGTGAATTTGCAAAAATATTTACCGTCTCGCATCCGTAACGCATAGAAAAATAATTTCACTTACACACGATATTGATGAATATTTTATTTAATACTTCGAGAGCTTCAACACCAATAATAAATGATGAATTTTTTTTCAACAACTGCGTCGAAATTGTGAATATAAAAAAATAAATATTATGATGTGCTTTCCAAAAAATTTGAATCCATTGATCGTTCAAAGAGAAAGAATGTGAAGCAAACTTAGTGACTGAAGGTCAAGAAAAATAATTCATAGCAGATATAATCGTTGACCTTGAAATTATTGACTTCTGGGTTTTCGAAATAGACGTTTTGTCATTAAAGTTCAGGCTTAGTTTCTGGCAGAATATTTTCTACGGACGTATCGAAGAGACGTGGACATGTACAAATATGTAGGAAAACAAAATCAAACGAACACTGTGTAAAGGCGTTGAGCTCTGGTCTCTATGGTTCACAAAGATCTTTAGTTCTTCCTCCTTTCTTCCTTTCTCTCGAAAATCGTCGTAGCAACCACACACGAATGCAGTGATTCAACCGAAAGTGAAAGAGGGTGCAAGAGAGAGAGAGAGAGAGAGAAAGAGAGAGAAAGAGGAAAGACAAACAAGTAGCCGCGGGGATAAAGCCGGTCGAGGGACGATCCTGGTGCTATGAGATTCGTGGAAAGAAAGAGACCACCGCGAGACACAGACAGAGGAAGATAGAGAGAGAGAGAGAGAGAGAGAGAGAGAGAGAGAGAGAGAGAGAGAGAGAGAGAGAGAGAGAGAGAGAGAGAGGTTTAATCCCAAACGCGGTTAAATATATATCCTTTATGAAGGATGCGCCTGTGTTCTGAACAAGGCCGACCGAACGTTTTGTTTCTGAACACATGGAAGTTTCGAAAGAATTTAAAAATCCGAAAATATCTATTCCTCACGATTTCAATTTTCAAATATATTCTTATTCAGAATCGTATTAAACACGAGTGCAATAATAATAACGATAAAAATAAATAAAAAATAAAAAGTTTTTTTTTTTTATTATAACGCGATAATATTTTAATTAATTTTTACAGTAATTAATAGTGCATCGTTGTCAATGAAAAAGAATTATAATTGAAAAAAAAAAATTCATTAATCGGCTTTGTTCAATGCGCGGTTAATTTGAAATTGCAATGTAGCGAAGATTCGCGTCTCAACGACGTGGACCGATGTCTTGTATCGCAGTCAGTTCCGCGAGCTGCGAAGCAGACTTCTCAAAGCCACAGAACGCAGCAAGCAGCGAGCATCAGGAATTTTAAATAGCCCGTGGGAAACGATGTGCACTTGACTCCAGCGGTCACGAGAGCTAGCTTATATATCTACATATGTATATATACGTATGTGTTTGTGTGTGAAAAAATATATATGTTGATACATATATATTAATGTATATATGCACTAGAGTCTTGTATATGGACATATAATGTCCGAGAGGTAACTTGCTCGAACAGAAGTATTTATTTGCATAGCACGTGCGGCCTCTCTCGCGATAGAGCCCATGGAAATATACAACATAGCTGGAAGATCATCCTTCTCATCACTGTTGTGAGAGTACATATCGTGGACATGCTTCCTGTATAACGTATACAGTCAACTTTAGAATCATTGCCCACTTGAGACTTATTTCCATCGAAACTTTATCATTATTAAGCAATAAAGCAACTTTCTATAGAATCATTTGATTTTTATGACAAAGAAATACGTTTGGGATAAGTTTTCGTATATATACGTTGCATGATAGCAAAATCTGCTGATTCCGACGTTGTTCTCTGTTGATAAACAAAGTAATCAGCTTGAATTTTTGTTCTAATTAATCAATATACGAAAATTTAATTGCTCGTTCATTTCTGTGACGAGGAAATGAACAAAAAAATTATAGTAACGAAAAAATCGTCTGCTTGTTAGGATTTTGGAAGTTTTTTTCTCGAACATTCGGAAGTCGAGGTGTACGGAAGAAAGAAAAAAATAAATCAAAGGGTGAGGCTCGAGACGAACACATGATAAAGACCAAAATAGCGCATGCGTATAAATAACCATCTACGCATCGCTACGATTGAATTTTTTATTTTTCATTTTTTCTTTCAGAACACACGCATCACAAGAACGATGATGGTATTTTCTCGCAGACGAAATACGTTCTCTCGCCTACCAACGATTCTTGGTACGGGAAACCTCCAACACACTTCCGCCCTGCTCTCCTAGTTTTAAACGCACTGCTCTGTGACAGCGACACTCAATTCGCCCTTCCGTCGTGAGAGAAAGTATGAAGAATATCCGAGAAATACGACATAACTCACACGCTCGTACACACTCCGTTATAAATTCGTATTCTTGGATTATCTGCCCCGGTCTTTGTTAAAAACAAATTGACATGCGCTGGGTGTGATTTCTTAGAAAATATCATTCTATTTTGTTTGGTTTTTTTATTCATTGCTATTGGGCGATTAATCGTTCATTTTTACACATCCTTATTCCTGTTATTTCTCATTCGTTAGGTTACAAAATTATATTCATGGGCATCGTGAGTAGACGGAAAAATCTATCGATAAATCGATGGAAATCGATCCGAAATGTTTTTTTCATTCATTTTCGTTCTCGTTTGTTTTATCGCGTCCACGCTCTCAAGTTGATGAAATTTTTTATATTTTCGGTCACAAATGGCCATTGCAATAATATATACGATAAACTTACTTTTTCGATGTTTTCATAAATCTCTGCTCCGCTTTTCAACGCATCATTGATGTTGGCCCAATCTCCTGATCCTTGGTTCCCTTTTGATGTTTCGTTTGCAAAATGATGACACGAGGCACGTAGCACGAAATGCGAATTAGTAACGTTGCCCCGAACGATAAAAAATACAACGGAGAGAGACAAACTATTCTTTGTCGTTGAAATAATCTCTCAATCTTTTCGTTATTCTCAGACATTTACATTAAGCCCGATGTCCGTTACCGAATATGTCTCGTTGAAGCACCGACAACAACGTGTTTACTTCGACACCATGACGTTGACAACAAATGACGATAACTTTGAACGCGACCCTTTCGAACCTATACTTTTTTTTCTCGCCATGCTTGACATGGCGTCGCAAAAAAATATTAATTTAATATCTCAACAAATTTTATATCATCACCCCGGACACAGTTCTAAAAATGTTCTAAACGAATTCACTTTGATTTGCTTCCGTTTCCTCATCTTTTTTTATCTCTCGATTTTATGTCCGATAGAGCGAGTGAAAGAAACGGATGGGTTGCTGAACACGCCCAAGCGAAAGTTCTCGAGACAAAACAAAAAACAAGTATAATACCAAGGCGATTGCTCAATCTCTTCTACTTAAAAAAAAAAGTTATGATGAAAGTTCCATTGAGTGGTTGAAAATATTAACATTAAATGTGATAAATGGTTTTTTTGTCAAAAGTTATTTCGTTTCAATTCGTTTTGTATTGCAGAAAGTACATTTTTTTCTTTCAGTTTCGAACTCAATCACGCCTCAACTTTTTCAACCCACAAGAAAATCTGATAAAAAAAACAACGCCACATGTTTCTAAAAATGTGCCCAGTTACTTGATCCCATGTGCACTCAACAATTCATTATGAAAGTGTACTTTCGAATTATATAAGAAATAACAAATTTTGTATTTCCGATACAGTAGATGGCAGCAGTACCAATGTGCCCAAAAAAAGCAAAGCTAGAGAAGAGTCGTTAGTTTGTTTTTCGCCCGCGGAAGCGTTAGGAGTTCCAACGTAAAAAAAACTAACATAAACAAACGAAAATAACCCGCGGAATGTTTTTTAGTCAGGAAAGTGAACTTTCCGATGAACGTTTACCCAAAAATTCCAACGAGACTGCGATCTAAATAAATTGCAACATATCTTGAGAAACTGATCAAAATAATTGTTCCGCCATGTCATTCAGTGTACGAATAAAACAAACATAAATCTCCACAGTGCATTGAGTCCTGTAGTGATTTGTAGCTCCACTCGTCAGCGCTGGGCCGCTGGGAGCGCTACTGTCGCAAAAAGGTTACGATCGCGAGAAGCGAGAAAAATTTCGTAATCGTTGACAGTATTTTTGACCTGTTAAAAATTTACTGACATTAATGAAGTGTGAATTAAAATAAAAAAGCGAAAATAGAAGATAAGTAGAGGCATGAAAAGGATTCATCGATGTTCTGTGGCTGTCTGCGACGATCGCCCGCCAAGGACTCTTCTTATTCGTCGCATGGAAACAAAGGCGCCGAAAAAAGGTATGTATACATATTTAACCTACAAAACTTGACACGATTCTTACTCAATCTCGAAGTGTACAGGTTATTTTCGAATATCATTATTATTATTATGAGTTTCGATTTCTTTTAATGATTAAAAACATGTCGCGTATTCACCAAATGTTTTCCAAATTCCGGTCGGTTTTTCGTATTCGGCCTTCCGTGATCTGGAATTAGTATTTTCAGAGAGCGCATGTGTTGGAAAATTAGACGAAAAAAAAGAAATAAAAGTGAAAAAGAAAACAGGGCCGAAGAAAGGAAGATATAGGGCCACTTCATTCTTTCAAGCATCGAAAAAAACGACGTCCCTTTGCTCGAGTCTCGGAGATCTTCACGCATAGGCAGAATTTATTTATCTCTTGTTTTTTCTCTTCTGTTTTATTCAGCCATCTCTCACTTCTCATCCGCCATCTTTTTTTCGCCCTTGCGAGCTTTTTTTCGTTTGTTTCTTTTTATTTATCCTAACCGTTTTCTCATTCCTGTCGAACCGCATATAAATATACATATACAAGCTCGATACTATGGGGTCCATAAACATCGGAAGCTTGGAGTCAGAAAAGCGCAACTGCCAGTGATTTATCGTAAGAGATAGGGCTTGTCAACAACAATAATAATTTTTCTCATTTGCTGATGGTAGGTTTGTTTTTTTTGTTCTCTTTCGACGTGAATAAAATTACTTTAAAAATAATGGTTATCGTCAAACTTATGAAACTCGCTTAAGATTTATGTGGCAAAACAAAGTTTTCCACTTTTTCCATTGAAAATGTAAAATACAAATGTTTAAAATCAAGTGCAGAATACATATATTGGCAAAAATGTATATTTCGGTGGCCAAGAGTCAGAAACATTAATCGACGAACTCATTTTGCAAGTTTTCTCGTCCCCTTTCTCTGTGTTTAAGTATCATCGATATAGCCTAGAATTGGTTCATTGTGTTTTTCCCCTTCTCCTCGTCGCGTTGTGGGACGTTTCTACTTATTTTCTCCTCGCTCTCGTGGCGGTTTTCTCTCGGATGTATCTCAAGCGTGGAGTTCAAAACACTGTCACGGTGATATGTTGCAATATATATGGGAACGAAGAGCGCTTTGTGGCAGCGTCAGGAGAGTCCATCGAGTCGGGGCATTTCGAGCTGCTGCCCCATTCCCTCTCTCCCACTCTATACTATCGCTGTCGCGCGTTCTGCAGGAAAGCGCACGAGCTCTTTCCCCCTCTTTCTTCCCACTCAACTGTCTCGCGTGCGTTCTTTTTCCCTCTGTCTCTCTCCCTCTCTCTTTCTTATTCTTGTGTGTGAAGGTGGTCGCGGGGTCAAACATGGCAAGAAGGAAGGCGAGATGAGAACGAGAAGATGATCAAAAAAAAATACGAGGACGAAGAAGAGAGAGAAAGAGAGAGAGGAGAGAAACGCGGGGTCGTCGAGAGATGAGTCCATTCTCCTCTCTTTATCCCCTCTTCCGGTATTTTTTAACTTCTTCTTATTCTCTCCGCTCATCCTCTTTCCTCTTGCATCTCCTTCGAACGGTACGAACACATTCTTCCCTACCTTCACACGCCTCCTCGGACTAACCATCTTACTCTTTTTCTCTCTTCTTCCTTCTTCCTCTACTTCGCCCCTCTCAATGCTACCGGAGAGAAATAATATCTCGTTGGTGTTTCTCTCCAGTTCTGCATAATCCAATGCTACTCTCAAGAAACATTCTCGCGTTACTCGCATTCTACCAGCATACATTCATGTTTTGTCCACGTACGCTCTTTGCCCTTGCGCCCCCGCAATCACGGTGGTCAAATTTGGCACTACACTGCGTTCAACGTTTTGCCATTTTTTTTTTTTTTTCAATTCAAATCATCAAACGATCGAAGTGGTTTGCTATTGAAAAAAAAAACACTTTACACTTACGAAACTTGCTTACGACAATCGTATACACTGCCATTTTTGTTTTTTACCACCCGAAAGTTTTAAAAGCATTTCTCCGAACAATGCTGTATAAAAAATCGAATGGAATGTTTCAAGACAGTTTAAAATGAGGAGAAAAACATGTTATCGTCGAAATTGCGTAAAACAAAGAGCGCAAGGTCACGGGCAATAAGGAAAAGAATGTTTATCTTGGAATACGAGGTTATGTTGCGCTTCTGAAAAGGAGGGAGTTGAAGAGTTTGTGTTTGCCAGAAAGATATATTCAACAAGTGTGTCCGGTGGCGGTTGGGTGGTGTGACATCGCGAATAATAAGCCATGAGGGGCTTTTGTTACGGTGAAATAATTCGCCAAGGAATATTCATCTTAGCGAGTGGCGCCTTGGACGAATATTAGTGTTGCGGATGAAAGGCGAAGGCTTCTCGTCCTCTCTGATACTCTCTTCTGTCTTTTCTCTCGCGCTCTCTTTCTTCCGTCTCAGGCAAATACATATAAGTTACGGCGAATACGTGTGCACACACGTTTTGTCCGATAACTTGCCTGACTGGCCTCTGTTGTTGTGTAGTTGAGAGCGCCGGCTGCGCCCACCGGCAATATTATTTCTGGCGCACGAGCCCGTGGGCAACAGGTCTCTCTTGTTGAGTTTCGAGAGTATAACCAACCAGCAGCCCCCTCTCTCTCCGAGCCAGACTACGACCGATTCATGCCACGAGCCGAGCCGGGTCGCGCACGACGATTCACCAACCGCGCTGAGACAACCATTCGAAAAGTACATCTCCCCCGCCCTTCTTTATCTTCGTCTTTCTCTCGCGCGTCAAAGCATCATCTCATGGGCCATATAATTTAATACCAATCAAATAATGAATAACAATTATTCTCGTCATTCGTTTCTCTTTATTTTTCATTCTCGATCATCAAATTGCTCAGCTTTTTCTTGTGCGTGAACTTTCATAACCTTGAATTTATCAATTTACGAAAAGTGTGCAATTTTGCACCCGGTATTTCAACCGGAGGGCGGGCAGGGGATTCTCTTTGCCACGATCACCATTCGATCTTTTTACATACAACTTTGTTTTTTTTTCATCGTTCGTGACCTTTGGAATATCGATCGTTCGGAAAAAGCAATTTTTTCAATAATTCTGCGTGCGAAACGGAGACGCGCGTCCATCGTTTAACGAACGATCCGCGTGACCTTGTATGACCTTGAAAAATACGATTCCTGATGGTGAATTATTTTTAAGACCGAACGACGAGGCTGATGTAACGACAAAAAAAACTTTGCATATCCGGTTTTCAAGGTCGTCGTTTTTGAGGAACTTAAAAATATCGAAAATATTATTTAGCCAAATAATTTGTATTTAATTCGGTTTCGAAGGAATATACATATCTTTGGTTTTCACAGTTGTGCATGAGTCGAACGTAATCTGACATATAAGAACTCGTGTTAAAGGGCTCACGGGAGCAAGAGATAGCTGTGAGGTTATGGGAAAATTGTCTCGATCGGAATGTCGGTTCGTTTCTCCGTTCGACCTGGGATCGTTCTCGCCTTGCGGTTATTTCATAGATGAGTATCGGGGCCAAATGAAAAATTATTTAAAACGATTCCTCAACGGAATAATTATTACAACGTATTCTGAAAAAAAAAAAAAACAAAAAAAAAAACACCATTTACGAAGAATACAAATCCAAATACAAAATATCCAAACAAAAGTTTGGAGACACAAATAAAAAGGCGTCGTAAAAAAAAAAATTCCAATGCTGATAAGAATCGAACGTTCAAATGACATGTTAAATAAAATCGAAGGATTTTCGGTCCATCAAGAAAAGAGTGAGAAGTCGAGACCGAAAAGTCTCTTTGTTTCACCGAAGCAATCGGAATTTCACTCGAGAGCTGGAAACCAGCTCGGCCGGGTGAGGAGAGGCAGAAAGAGAAAGACGAAGAAGGAAAAAAGGATATACAGAGGGCGGTGGGACGAGGGGGGGGGCAACAGGAGACAGAGGATTCCGTTGGTAAAGTTGCCGCTGAGAAAAGAGAAGAGAAGAGGAAAGAGCAGAGAAGAAGGACGACCACCCTCGCATATTGCTGTGTTTGGTCTCGCAGGTTTCAGGACGAATCAAACAGAGAGAGTGGGAGAGAGAATAAGAAAAATGAAGAAAGAGAAAAAGAAAGAATGAGACGTGCGTCGTTTTGTATCGCACAGTCTTTCTCTCTCTCTCTCTCTCTTTCTCACTTCTCTTCTCTTCGTGCTGTGTATACGACGTCACTGACCCCACACTCCGCGGGTGAAGTGCAACAGCAACGAAGCAGAGAAACAGCGATAGAGAAGAAGAAGAAGAGCGAAAAAGATATTTCTATATATAGTAATGGCATTGCATGGCCCACCTACACGGTTTTCTCGCACCCGAAGTACAAGTCTTAACTACACATTTATACAGAGTGTCCTGATATTCACTTTTCAAATTTACAAAGTCGATAGTTCGTTAAATTCTCGTGATAAAAGTTCTTGAAGATTTTTTTGTCCGATTTACCATTGCCGAGATATTAAATGTTCAATGTCAGCCAATTAAGTGCGTGCCAAAAAGTGCGGAGAGTCGTCTCAGCGGACGACGTTAAAACGGAATAGCGCTACGGCTTGCTCCGCCCACTTTTTCTTTCTGGCAGCCGGGATTAGATGTTACAAATGAACGAGTATTTTTTCTACGGTAATTGGGGAAGAAAAACTCACGAGGACTTTGCTCTCAAGGCTTTCGTTCCCCAACTGTGTGTCACAATTTGGGTGCAATTTTCAAAATATCTTGAATTTTTGACACCGAGGGCTCTGGGCAACGCTTGCAGCGCCCCTGAACTAGCAACACCTAACGGACAATCACAGTGGAGTGGGCAAAACGGCGCGTTAAGGGACTAAAGTGAGAAGGAAGGGAGGCAGCTATGCAAGAACTTGAGGGACAACGCATTGCATACGCGTATTGGCATCTTACACATGTAAATACAGATATATTCGTTACTATTAAAAGGGCGTAAGTTACTTGGACCAACACACTAAGTACATTGATTTCACACCCTTTTGTTTACTCGAATTTCAATATACACGTGGACGTGTGCATTATATCGTGCATTGTAGATGGATATAAAGTACCTGCATATGTACACATGCACTTCGAACGCCATTGCCCTCACCATCCAATAAAAAAATACGGGAAGGAGAGATTCGTTCCCGTCCACTGGCATCGTCGTCGCGTACCACCATTTAAATCCACGTATTTCTCTCTCTCTCTCCCTTCTTCGTTTATTTTTTTCTCTTTATCCCCTTTTCTCTCTCTTCTCCTTCCTGTTCGTCTTGTTCTTCTATACGTAAATATATGCACGTCTACAGGAAGATCCGGTCAATGGGGGTCTCCTAAAGAAGAATCCTTGAGTTTCCATACGACGATCGATTTGGCAATTACGAAAAAGTTGATTCCAATCGTTATTTTGCGAGTTTCGGGCCAAAAATTAGAGTCTCTTTCTTGACAGATGAAAACTATAGAATCATCAATCACTTTAAAAATTACGATATTCCGCGTATCGAAATATTACTTAACTTTTGGTACTAATATTAAAAACGCTGAAAAATCAAATTAAAACATTCGAACAGTTCGAATTTCAGCTCGATATTTTCGAGACACATAAAAGTTCCGGCAGATCGAATACGATTGTATATTCAATGATAAATAAAACCATGAGAAGCTTCGTCATGAGCGAGGATTTAGCAGAGAGTTTTCATTGTTTGCCTGACCCTTATTACCCCGAACGCGTTAGAATATCGCGTATATACATATCCGTTGGTTATCCTGGTATGTTAATAGCAATGGGTTTGTTTTTCGTTTTTTTCTCTTCGCACCCTCTGTCTCCGGATGCTCGATCTGCTTCTTTCATCGCGACGTTCACCGCGCGCGTTGACTCGCGCGGTTCTCGACTCCAGAAGCAGTCGAAGCCACACACAACAGCACTGCGAATGCAGATTGTCTCCGCGAGTGAGGACCGTCTCGCTCCCAGATAGAATGCATCGGGCCCTGAGGCTCTCTTGCGCGATGAGAGAAAGAATAAGAGAATAAGAGAATGAGAGACTGCGAGAGAAGAGGAGAAGAAATATCCAAGGATTTCGAGGAGAAGCTCGCTGGTTGCTCGAGCTCCAACAACCTTCTCTATATACTCCTTCACCGGGATAACGATCGATGGTAACGTTTCCAGTTTTTCTTCTTACAGGAAGACTCGTCGTCTTCGTCGTGGAGCCAGCAGCAGCTCGATCTGCACACACCCTCGCACAACTCTTTTGTCTCCCTTCCATCGAGCTGTCTTTTCATCTATATATATAAATATATATATATATATTTATATGTATATAATTTAGTTCTCGCCTTCCCCTGATACTTTTTCTTTCACTACGAAACTCCTCTCAAAGTTTCGAATTATATGCAAATAAGAGGCAGTCTATATATCCCATCAACATAGATATGTATTTGCAAGTAGTTAGTGCAACTTTCAGACTACGTCTTTCGGAATCGAAGGAAAAAAAAATTACCGTTTTTTTTTTTTTTATTCCATCCTCAAGTTTGCCCATTTTGTTATTTTCTCGAGTTTCCTCAAAAATAAAAAATAAAACTTATCTCGTTGAGATAAGAAACTTGGGGGGTGACTGTGTGAGACGAGTTGATTGTCGAATTGAATATTTCAATTTTCATTCCTTAAAAAAAAAAAAAAATCTACAACCTGACCCAAATTTTTTCATGAGAATGTGAAATTGTTCATTTGATTCTCATTTAATTGAAGAATAATATCCCCGGGGTAGTTTCAAATTCGTAAATTCCAACAGCGACTCGATGTATTGTAATTTTCGAAATCCACGTGGCAAATTGTCACTAGAGTAGATTTTTGTAATTGTTGGATTTTAAATTATATCTAATTGTTTGTAAATTCAACTTTGTGGAACTACACATGTTACACAACGATGCGCAGATACGTGCGAAAAGTGCTAGTCACATGAGAAAAAAAAAAGTCCTCGTTCCGATTAATCGTTGCATACAAATAAAAAATTCCACAAAAATTGATCATAGAGTTACGAGCTTGCATGATAATTTAATCGGTTCACTAGTAATAATAATAATAAAGATCTACGTGCGAATTGTATGACGAAATCAACGAGAGCAACAAATATTGGCGGTTCGCTTTGCTGACCAATGACTGGTCTCTCGGGGTCATGTATATCCATAGAAATATTTTTATTATACGTGTTTAAAGATATGCATGTACGATATATACATATATAGATATATATATATATCGTTCCTCTTGTTCGTTCTCTCAGTCGCATGCACTCTCGCTCGATGAATAAGAGCGAGTGAGCGCTCTCGAGGAGCAAGTGACTAAACGAGGGAGAAGTGTGCGCGCGCGTACCGGCGAATCGAGAGAATGCGAGAAAGCGTCTCCTAGTGGACTCGAGGCGTACTTCGAGGTCTGCAAGGGGCCATTGTCGCTCGACTTCGTATATACAAGCCTATAAGAGCGCATAGCGTACATTTCTTGGCTCTTAGATACATATATACATTTTATATTTCGTGTACATATATAGTTTACTTGATACGTATACCTGTATGGAATTCAGAAGGCATTATTGCGGGTGTACACAGCGCAAACTCGTTGGCAAAGAGAACGCGGGGATGTCAGCTACGGGGGAAAACTTGTACGCTTCCTCTTTCTCTTTCCTATCTTCGTGTTTGCTTCTTTCACGATCGTCGGTTTGTTATACACTTTTCTCTCTTTCTTTTCCTCCGCTTTCTTTCTTCGTTCCGCCTTCTCCTTCCCTCTTTCTCTCTCTCTCCCTTTTCGCTCTTTTCTCTCTTTCCTTTCTTTCCTTTTTTTTTCTTTTCTTTATTTTCTTTCCATGCTTACATCGAGGGAATGGGCAGAGCGACGAGCTTCTCTCTGGAAGATGTTCTCACGCAGTCCCGGAGGTCACCTATAAGGTTTTCTCTCTCTCTCTCTCTCTCTCTCGCACGCGCGCTCTTCCTCTCTCCCTACCTTCCTTTTTCGCTTCTCCTCGCCGCATTGTTCGGCCCGAAATCATTCGAACCAGAGAAGCCGTTCGAAATTATTTTTCGACGGAATAATCATCAGTAATAACGATTTTAATAATTTCACATAGTTTTTAACTACACATGGGGAAAAAAAACGAAATAATAAAAATTCGTATTTAGACATTTTTGACAACAACATTTGCACATAAATTCAAAATTTGTATAAAATATTTCAAAGTTTTGATATAATTAGTGATAATATGTATTTTGTCACTAAAAGTAAAAAATTTTCGATATCGTTCCGGGTCAAGGTCGAAAATCATGTTCATTTTTATCGGCGTAGAACTCAAAGGGAAGAATGGCTCGAAGAAAAATAAAATTGAATAAGTAAAAAATAAAAAATTTGACAGCTACGATAAATCCAGAATTCCATGTCGACCCCATAAATTTATCAACGTGTCTATCTGTGACCAAACGGCCTCGTCTATGCCTGTATAATGTGCTCTCATATACATATCCTTCCATATGGAAATAACATTAGTTAAGTACATTCGAGTGGGAGGATAGAAAAGGATAGAAAGAAAAATGATGCTCGTGTAAAAGAGAAGAAGGAAAAATTATAAGCGGAGGAAGATGAAGACGACGAGGGTGTTACTACCATGACAAAGCCTGGCCAAAAACCTGCCTGACAACCTGTAAAATTCCTATGAATGAGCTCAACCTTCGTTTGACCGCGAGAGGGCGCTCGAGTTGCTTTGCTGCTGTGCGCGCCCTCGCGTTTGTTCGCTTACCAACCCAACAGCTCTCCTTCCATCAAATTCCTCGAACGAAAGCCCTCACACCAGGCCCCTACAGCCTGTGATGAAAAATTACTGTCCTTTGACCGCCACATGACATTCATTCTGCTCGAAATTCATTCGGATCGAGGTTTACTGGATAATTGAAAAAAAAAATAGTTAAAAAAATAGTCATCAAAATCCAATTGCGTCATAAATTACCGATTATGTACAAAATTCATTTATTAAATACATTTACGTTTGTTTTTAAAGCCTGAAAATGTCGTTAAAAATAGTTAACGTTATTTTTTCAATGAAATTGTTCCTATACAATGTAATATTAAAAAATATTATTATTGCTCGAGCAATATTAAAAATTGAACGGAATATTTTATTCAATATTCATTGTCATGTCATATAAATAAGAAATATTAAAATGCAGATTTTTTTTGTTTTTATTCGCTTCAAAAATTCGTGAGCTGTGATTTTTCAACATTCGTTCCAACTCATTGAATAGTCGATTTAAGATTCTATCCGATAAACAGAGATATCGAGAAGGAGAGAAAAAGAAAAAGGGATAAGATTGATGGGTTGATTGTTTATTTGTTTGAACCGTAGCACGCTTTTGGGCAAATTTCAAAATATCGGGGCATTAAGCAAACATATAATTCTTGATCTACATTATTACATAGTAAATGAAAATTTCTCTCCGCAATAGACATCGCCACATGATCAATATTTTAATAAATATCATACAAGAAATCTCGTCGCTGCGAATTGGAGAATGAGTCTCCGCGGAATCCGGATGTTCGATTTTTTTAAACCAAAAAACCCGAATCCGCTTAGATCGTAAATTATCAAAATCCAATCAAAGCTACTCGGCTTAAATGAATCAGATTTTTTCAACACCCAATTCAACGACTTGAGCATACAAAGTGTCACATAAATTTTCAATAAATATTCAAATTAAACTGCTTATTAATGAAATTAAAAGAAATTTATAACAGAAACTAATTGTCAATAATAATTTGTAATTAAGGATAATTCGAGCGGTCAATCAAGTTACCGTTAAACGCCATCGAATTTTGTGTAGAATCATACGATACGACAAAACGACATCTTACAATAAATTATTAGAAAAATATAGAAATTTTGTCAACAGATTTTTTTTTTTGCTACGTATCGTTAGATAATGAAATTTAACGATTCATCAATGGTGGACCGACACGTTTGGTACTAACTAAAAACTCAGTCATTCAGATTATAGTCAACCGTGTGAAGCGAGCTTTTCTTCAATTTCCCTGAGCTCTCGTGCAAATGCGATTTCAGTGGATTAGAAGAAACAGCTGTGGGCGATGCTCCGAGAGAGCAAAGAATTAAAAGAATTAGAAAAAATAATATTCCTCAATAATTATGAATAGTTATAAAAAAAAAAAAAAAAACGTTGAAACTATCGATCGTTATTACTGATTAAATCGTGATTTAGCGTAATGAAACATTCGTCCCGAATGAGAAGGAAAAAATGGGATGATATATTAATTTCGGACAGTACGTCGCGTGAGGTCGTGATTTCGGTAGTTCATCCATGACTTGTTTTTCGATAGGACAAAAAGTATGCTTTAGAAAAAAAAAGTGTTGCAAAACAATGTCTAAATTTATTGATAGGATCTGAACGAAATTTCGTATCAATAATGGGATTCGACTTAGAGAGGAGGTTAAATATGAGCGGGACACTTGGAGTCCTAATCCGTTATTCCGTTGTGGTGGAGTATGAAGTCCAGGGCATAAGCAGAACGCGCCCGAACCGGTTGAGTACTTGGGCGTTCTTCTTTCACGAATCTCTGACCGAAGAAAAAGAGAAACAGAGAGAGAGAGAAAGATAGAGAGAGAAAGAGAGAGAGAAAGAGAGAGAGAGAGAGACCGATGATCGAATAAAAGTACAGCATGAGCGCGTACTATAGTAAAAAAACCGTTGTATTATAAATACTTTTACAATTGTATATAGACAGTATTTACGAAGTGTTATACAGATATAATAGCTGTGTAAATAGCTACAGTCAGCCCAGTGATTTGTAGATATATTATACATTATACTATAGTAAAAAATAAAAGACAAAAGAGAGAGAGAGAGAGAGAGAGAGAGAGAGAGAGAGAGAGAGAGAGAGAAAGAAATGTATGGTGTTCGGCGACTGAACGTTCGCGTTTATGTACAGCAGGTCGTTGAGCCTAACTTCCACGTCTAGCAAGTCACGTGAGCGTATCTCGTACGATCCTCTCGCTCTCTCTATCTCTTCGTCTTTCTCTTATTTTCTTTATCTCTTTCTCTCTTTCACCACATCCTTTATGGGATTGTACGAGGTTTATACACCTCATCTCGACCTTCTCGCCGAGGTGACTTAAGTTCCATGGATTCGTTCGAAGTGTGACAATTTTTTATTCACCAGTGCCATTATATCTGAAGCCAAGTAGGAAAGATATATCGTCACAAGGAAGAATATGTCCTTGCGATCGGTGAAATCGACCTTGATGCTTCGAGGGTTGGATTGGGACACAGTTTTTCTTTATAAATAATATATAAATCGATTAGCTGTCAAAATAAAATCTAAACATCAATAATAAGGGAAAAATTAATAAAAGGATAAAGAAAAGATTAAATGAAATAAACAGTTTGTCAATGGTTTGTAAAAAAACTTTGTTTTTCTTTTCAACAAAAGTTTTTATCGTGTTGATAATTATCGAGACACGGAAGACTCAAAGTTTCGTAAATATTGAAATTCCGATGGTCTCTCGATTACGATGTATCTTTTCTAGACATCGTTCTCGTCTCGGTGAGTAGAAAAAACGTACGAAACGTACGAGGGAAAAACAACCGTGTTCAAAGACCGTATAACAAGGGACGTTGTTACTATGAAGCGAATAACCGAACGAAGCATGAAAAAAGGGTAAGGGTTCGCTTCGTTCTATAACATCCTTTTTAGACCAAGTTGTCGCTGAGTAATTTACTCCTCAATTTTTTTTCTTCTTAAATAATCGTGCCAGACGTTTTTCACCACTTGACCTATATTTTTTTTTCTTCAAGGTCATTATTTATTGGGGGTTTACTACGAGCAATATTTAGAGTAAATGTGTAGTATCGTTTTAAGAAAATAAATAACAATTGAGTCTGCTCCATAAATTCATTCGTGTTTTATTTGAATGATCAATCATTTGTTTTTTATTTTTTTATTTTTTATCGAGATTCCTTTGAAGAAAAATTAACAATTGATTAACTACGTCAGAACGAAATGATGGAAACCTAAATATATAAATCGTTATAATCATCGAATAAGTGAAACAGGAGGAAAAAAAGAGTAACGAAACTGAAGAAAATAGTTTGTTTACATACGCATTGTTATGCCGTACGTTCACGTTGTCAAAAGTGAAGAAAAATCCTCGTGCAATAATTCTATGTAGAGGAAAAGGATTGTTTCGTTTTTTCACAATTATTTTTTCGCTAAAATAATTTCATCATTTTTGTTGTTGTTTTGATGTTGTAAGTTCGACGGGTTTTAAACGCGAACCGGAATGACGTTTATCCATCTAGAAGAACCTCGAAAGAGATATACGTAAGAGAGCAAACACTAGAACGAACGAGAGAGAGAGAGAGAGAGGGATGCAGAGAATAGAAGCAATAGAAGAGACGGTGCGCAGTGAATTGCTCGACGGCCTTGTCAGCGCCTCTCAATTTTCTCTCGTGCGTCTTTTGCGACACTTCTTATACATATAGTATCAGTCGTGTACATATTGGGTATTACCACTTGCTTAGATTCAGTTACGCCAGGCTCTTTGCAAGACTTATAATTTTTCAGAGTCCTCGTCACATTGTTTTTTATTATTTTTATTTTTTTTATTTTTATTTAACAGAACTTTTCCATATAAGGAATGATCCATACAAAATGAATTATAAAAATAATAAATAATATTTCTTTATTTAATAATAAAACTTCGTCACAACTATTTCTCATTTTTTATATTCGTTTTGACAAATCATCACAACAATAAAACTCACAAAATACAATGAAGAAGAAAAAAAAAAGATTCAAATTAATTACGTCGAAAAAGTACATATTTAAATTCTTAAAGAATGAAATAGAAACTCAAATGATTCTTAATTAGCTGGAATAACCTACTTTTTACAAATTTTCTATGCTCATTATCAGTCCCTTATGCATACTAAACTAATTATATTTATTTTCTTCATGGAAAATGACTTTTTGAATAAAAATGACAATAATAATAACAAAGTTATTAATGAATATGTATAACAATTGTATTTCAGTGTTTTTACACGTGACGAGGTAATTGAATGCTGAATTTTAGAGAAAAATAAATGGTGAGAATAATTCGATGGCAATTCAACAGGTAATCGATATGCCAATCGATTAATTCGAAGAGTAATTATTCAGTCGAGTCTTTAACACTGGAAAATAGAATGTAGAATGACTGGACAAAGTGAAAGATTATAGTTTGTCAAAAAATGATTACGTTTGAATAAAAATGGCTGTTCAATCGTACAGTTTTCAAAAGTTTGTAGAAAAGATTCATTAATTGCTTATTGTCTTCCGTTGGACAAACACCGTGAGATTCAAAAAAAAAAAAAGAAAAATATTAATACTCGAGTAGTTTTTTTTTGTCTGTCTATGGACAGGAAGGTAGCGGTGTTATTCGGTAATGTTGTAAAGATATTTCATACTATATATATCTTTTCTCTATGGGAAATACCCTTTAGCACTAGCTGCTCACATTACCTTACTTACTACACTATACGGGGTCAATGCCACTGCCGCTATACTCTTTTCTCTCTTTCTTTCTGCCTCCTCTCACGTTCCTCCCTAGCCCTCCCCCCTCACTTCCCTTAAACTTGCCTGGCTTCGCGCGTTTACTCTTTACTCTTTTCTCGGCCTCTTACCATCTCTCTCTCTCCCTCTCTCTTTCTTTCTTTCTTTCTTTTTCTCTCATTCGATAAGACTCTCTTTATCCTTTTCTCGTGTGCTCGTTCACTCGTCGTCTTGTTTTGTTCTGTACTCTTTGCCCATTACAAAACTCTATACATATACAAAGCATTCTACGAATATATATACAGATATACAAATATATAAACTATATATATTGAACTATAAAAATGCATGTTTATCGATGACTTAACACGAAAAGGACGATCGGTCGATGGATCTACATCTTTCATACGTCCTTTTGACTTTTAGTTTTCTTTAAATGTATTTATATTACATATACATTTACACATGCGCACAATATCTTGTGCACGCCGCTCTCTTTCTTACATTTCTCTCCTTGCATTCTCAATCTCCCTCGCCCTCGTTCTTTCGTCATCTTTTTTCTTTTCCCCTCGTTCTCTCCCTCTCTCTCTCTCTCTCACGCCTTCACGTTAGCTCTTCTCGACCACCGCCCCCGCTCCAGAGACACCATCCTCATCGACCCGCGTTCGTGTGTACTATACCATATCATCCTTCACACACACACATATATCTATATATTTATATATTTGTATATATACGTACCAAGCTCTAGGGACTCGCGAGTTCACTATTTGACTCTTTCTACTCTCTCATTCGTCCTTCCGTCTCGTCTCTCAGCTTCTTCTTGCTTCATCTCGTCTCCTCCTCGTTTCTCCGCGTACACATAACCTCGCACATCCACCTACAGCATCGGACCAGCATCTCGACGGTTGCGTCTCGCCTTAGCGTCGCCTGACTCTCCACTCACTCTTCATCTCTCTCTCTCTCTCTCTCCTTTTTCCTCGTACTTTTTTTTTCTCTTTCTTTTTTTCTTTCTTTCTCCTCTTGCACACAGACACCAACGATCTGCCTCATACCACCATTACAAACTATTTCAAAAATGCATACTGTTGTTATTATCACTTAACCGAGGAATATGCTCGCCCTGAAGATGGCGCGACAATGAGCAACTTTGTTCAAGCCCCCTGGATACCCCACATCCACACCAGATATTCAAACCCCTACTTTCCAATCTACTTTTTATTCCGATTCTTAAGTTACTAAACATTTCATCGCAGTTTCCCAATTTTCATTATGTCTTTTATCCTCAATCTTCATTCCAACTAATCAATCAATCGTTTTTTTTTTTTTTTGCGGTGTTTTCGCGGTGCAGGTTAATGCGAAAAACGCTATTTTGCCTTCCGACGATTCATTTCATTTTTAAACCCCTTTTTTATCTTAATTTCTACCGAAACAGAAGATTGAGAGAGAAAATGGTCCAAGTTCCGTCAATAAAAAATTGTGGAGTTTCAACCATTTTAGAACTTTTGATTTTGCTTGATACGAAAGAATTGAAAGAAAAAAAAGAATCTTCAAACAATGATCCATATGAAAATAGGACACAATCGTCGTGTCAGATTTTGCTACCAGTTGAAATAAAATAGACCAGATACTAAGTGATTAATTTGAAATAATTTCGATATCCGGTTGACGTCTGAACAAAATGATATTGCAAATAAGCCCAACGAGTATTTATTTTGCATCTGTCTTCGGGCTACTTTCTCGCGATGTTCACATCGTTTTTCGTAGTTGTCATAAATGCTTTAGTACAAATTCGAGCACGATGACACCTACGCGAAGTTTCTCAATCGTCGATCTCTCCGAAGAAGAGTCTGTTGAGACTCGCGCGGTTCTTTTGATGACTAACTACGAAGTTACGAAGGAAAAATTTTGTGAATAAATTGTACTCGGTTAAAAGATCATTTTTGTTGGAGGCTGCGCTACCAGAATCTGGTTGTACACGTACAAAGTTTCAACATTTGATGCACGCGATGAGATCTCTTGTGTACATGGATGGCTTTTGCTGCTTTTCATGAGAGAAAAAGAAAAACTATAGAGAGAGAGAAAGAGAGGGAGGGAGAGAAAGACTTCCAGGAAGTAGGTGGTTCGTTGGTCTCGTAGAGGGCCCTCTCACCGCGGGATCATCGGCCCTTGGCAATGCTTACTTGGCATCTCTATATGCCCCTCTCCTTTCTTCACTCAATACTTATCGCTGTCTCTCTCTTTCTTTTGCTCGCCGACTCACTGTTCCGTTGCCGGGTTATTTCAGTTATTCTGCAGTGTGCAGCTATTTTAAATATACGATATATTGTGACGAGAGGCGCGAGAATAAACCGCCCGTTGCGAGAAGAGAAGAGGGAACGAAGATTTTCAGAGACAAACGATAAAAAAGGAAGAAAAAACGAGCACGAAGACAGAATTGAGGTATTTATAGAGAAGTTGGGGGTAGCGCGGGCAGCAATATGGCCGAGAGAAGTCTCAGACTCGAAATTTCCGTGTGACTTTTTGTTCCTGTCGTCGGTGATACTCGGACAAAAAAGGGCGACGAGTAACGACGGAAAAACGATGAGAAAACACCGGAAGTAGTAGAAAGTCCGTCTTCCAATACGTCTTATTACGTTATATGCAGCCTGAAATTTAAAGTTTCGAATCCCCGTTGCAAAAGCAACAAATTTTAGTAATTAGCGACTCGAGGAATTCTTTTTTTTTTTCTTTTTCAACAAGTTTCGTTCGACTTCGGCTTGACAGGTCATTAGCGAATGGTAAGAAACTAATATGTACGACGTTACAGCAATTGGTAGACACGAAGAAGCGAAATACGAGACCGTTGACAGCAGTGATAACAGTAGTTTGGAAAAGTATCTCTCGTCACCTGTCTCTCCGTGTATTCGTCGTCCTGTCATCTTCTGATTTCAAGGACCGTTTCAAACGAGTCCTCTTACTGTGATCGCATCAATTGGTAAAAATAAAACGTCCATAATATACAAAAATACACGTGATCAAAGTGAACATAAATTAATTCCCTGAAAACATAAATAATTGCAATACCCTGACAGTATAATTGTTGACACAATGAACGACAAGCATTCACACCAAATTTCCACTTGAATTCTTATTCAATTTGTGCCTCAAAAAGGCATCGAAAAAGTTATGATTTTTTTTAAATATCCCTTGATATTTATGGGAATTCCTGCGATTGCCTGACGACCATACGTAGTGAAAAGTCTGCGATTCTTCTTACCAAGAATCCAGTCGAGTTCGTAATGATCTTGGGGAAGCAATTGTGGCGCCCCTAGCGGTAGCCATTTGTACTTTTCCTTAGAACGCTTAATCATATCAACTTTACGTACAAAAGTCAAGAGATTCGGGTTCAAGCTGATGATCAAAAAAATGTTTTAATTTTTCTTAAAGTGTCACCAGTTGTTGATGCGATTTTTCATATTGTTTACCTTTACATTCGTCGTTTTAGACATCGAAACTAGTTCTCATGATAAATAAAGGATCAGGGAATTGCGTTAAGAAGATTTACTTCAATTTTCACTTTATTGCCATGTCCTTAAGCCGTTGCGTTTATTTAGACATAATGCGACGATTTGAGCTTCAAGGCTCGCATCGCGAGAGTTAAATTCTCCGTACTAAATGCCTACTGATCGTTGTATCGTGAATTTTGGCTGCGATATACAAGAAAGAGACACTGATGGCAACAACGTACTAAATTAGTCGTAGCTGCGAGCGTCATTGATTGATTTATTGGTTAAGTTTTCCATAGATCGTTTGCCTAATAACCATACGGTTAAAGTTATCTTGACGCGACACGTCTTCTCTGTTCGGCTTGTGTCCGCTGTTAAAGGAATTTCCTATGATTAGAATGAGTATTTCTATACGCGCGGGGCGCCTCGAGGCTCCCCCGATCCTCTACACTTCCTCCGACACGACCGAACGAACCGACCGGCAAACTCTATATCTGTCCCAGACGAGAATAATCCACCAAGTCTGGTCTGGTTTCGTCGGCGGATGAAGCGAGCGAGAAAGAACGAGAGAAGGAGAAGGAAAGTGAGAGAAAGAGAGTATTAATACGAGCGCTACTATAAAGATCGACGTGATCAATCGACCTCAAACTTTATTTACAAATATCGAATCACTTGTGCTCAAAGAAACAACTATCTTCGCCGATCATTTCTATGCATTCTTTTCTCTCTTTCATTCAGGATGCTATTAAAACTTTCATGAGTAAAACTTGGCGATAAAAATGATCGTCATTCATGTATTTCTTCAAAACTGTTCACTACTTTTTTCAAGTTCAGTTCTCAGGTTCTTTAGAAGCACTAAATTGCAATGAAGTTTTCGTCACGGCATAACTGACTCGATTTTTATGTCAATATCATTATTTTCAATAAAAGACACAATTCGCTGTTAAATTCTTTGAATAGACATCGTGAATTCGAAAATTATGTTGACGTTTTGAATTATAGATTTTTTAAATGTGCAATTCAGTGAAAATTTGATCCTCGGAGGTCTTTGGCATCGCTCGGAATTGTTTAATTGTTTTTTAAATCAAAAACCACCGTGTGAAAAATTCCGAAAAAATTCTGCAAAGTTCGTTGTAGTCTATTGATGTTGTGAAAAAATTGCCATTCCGATTCCACATTAGTTTAGTAGAAAATGAATTTTTTCCATGAAAAAGTACGAAATTCGACTGTTTATTCATCTGTGGTATTTGTCTAATTAACAAATAATAATTTTTCAATTTTTTTTTACATTTATGAATAATCCAGCGATCACAGAACCAAAAAACCTGGGATTTGTAGATGAAACAGTAGTTTAATAATAAATAATTAAAAAACTTGAAAAAAAAAAAAAAAAAATAGATGACAAAACGTGAGTCTCACTGTCGCCCAAAGCGTTATTCATACATCTCGATCGTTGTGAATTATACGAGATTCGTTACGTTTATTTTGATTAGTATGTAAAGTCAAAATCCTGGTAAACGTCAGCGCCCCCACCGGTACATATTGTCTCCGCTCGTTTAGTTCGATTGATGGGACTTTGGTGGTAAATTTGAACGTTAAGTAGGTCTGCAGAAAAAAAAACATAATGTAGAATTTATTTGGTTGAGGTATACGGTTACTTGGGTTGTTAAGATCGCCACGCGATGGCGTTGAGTTGGGAGAGACTGTCGATGAGTCGTACGACATTCATGGTAGTATAATGCAAGTAGCAAGAACGCTACTACAACGCTACTCTCTCGACAGTGATAGAAAGGAGAGGGTCAAAGCGCTGTACGAGGATTATTATTGGCAACGTTGCGTACATTCTTCCTCGACACTGTACTATATAATGAGAGTAGCAATTTCCTACGTATACGTGTCCTGTGTATATTCACACATATGTATCTTACATACGATGAAGATGCTTGTCTATATCAAACATATACATATATATGTACGTAATCGACAGTGAACGTTCAATAAGACGTAACCAGGAACGACTAAACGTCTAAAATCATGTTAAAAATGCCCTTTTAACTCTGAGCAGCCAAAATATCGAGAAAGAAGCGAATATGTATGGGCAGACGTATAGTAAACCATAGTCTTATACAGGCGGATCTAAAAGTTGTATACAAAATCATAAAAAACTCAAAAAATAAAAGTTCGGACATTCTAGACGCCTAAGTTTTCAAATAGTCATTATAATAATTTAATTAAATCTAATCGAGCCACTAATCCTGCATTGGCTAATGTACAACTGGTTTTTCGAAAGAAAATTGCAGTCGAAATCGAAATGACGTTTGTGCCGGAATGATATGCAATTTGGAAAAATAAAAAAATGATTCGATCGTTAAAGGTTTCTAGAAAATTGATAAATTTTTTTGAATTACGTCAGGATTTTATTGATGAGGTTTCCGATCTTTTTTTTCCTATGGAATGTTGCTAGAAGTTGAATAAAACTATTGAAAGTTTGTCAAGTGAGAATACTTAAGAAAATGATATTATAGAAGAATTTTTCGAACTCCTATTTGACGAGAGAATGTTCGATAAATTTTGAATTATCCTGTACAGATATATACATATTAGAAGTACAGCTCTTTCGCTCCTTTTCCCGATTGGTCTGAGAGTTCACCCCCTACCTGAGCGCTTACCACGTCGACACCATATTTCTCCCCTAACCTCTCTCTTTCTTTGCTTCTATCTATACATCGTTCTTCCTTTCTCTCTCTCTCTCTCTCTCTCTCTCTCTCTCTCTAGCACTGTCCTTTTTTTCTCATTTCGTTTCCAACCCCGTACTGGTTACTTCCCTTGGTCCCACAATTCTAACCCCGAACCTTAAACCTCTTGCGCAGTGCTCCCTCCTCTCCTCCTCCTCCTCCTCCTCCTCCTTTCCCTCATTCTCCTCTTCGCTACTCTCTCTTTTGAACCTCTCCCCTCAAGTTGGTATATTTCACCCGAGAGAGGCTTCCGTCTCGTCTCAACTCTCCCTTTTCTTCGCTGCTTTTGCTCTGCCGATTCCTCACCCCCTCTATACACTTCCCTCCGTTCCTCTCTTCCTCCCGCCTTTTCTCCTTTCTTTCTCTTTCTTTTATATAACTACATATACTAATACAACCACTATTACCAATGTATACTTACTATGTAGTTATAGATCTTTTGCGTTCGCCTCGAAGATCAAGCAACCCCTCTTTCTCTGCCTCTTCTTCTCACGACGATCCTTACGTTCCACTGCGTTCTTCTACCCTCTCTCTTTTTCTCTCTTCGTTCCTTCGTTCCTCGTGTAACATTCATACATATATATACATATAATTGAATATGTCTATATCTGTTTTTAAGCTGCTAAGTTTTCCCTGCTCATTTTTCCCTCTTTAAAATATTTTTCCGACTCGCCCCTCCTCGAACAGGTCAATACGAAAAATATTCTGTTGAACAACGTCGACCACGCCGATGCATTCTTCTCTGCCTCTTTATTTTACCTTCTTTTTCTCTTTTTTTTCTTCTTCCTTTTATACGCCGAGCATCAACGCCCGAAACGAAAGTTTGATTTACAAGAGCCACTTTTCAGACCCCCCGTATGACTATTTTTGGGAACATTGTGTCCACAAAAGTTTTGTATCTTTCGACAACCAGACCCCAATTACTTGTTCACTCTGAAACGTCATTAAAGTCATAACTATGACATTACGTGCCGTATATCATAGAGATTTTCGACCAGACATTTTCCCACCGGAAATTCGTACGTTTTGTTACTTTTTAAACACCGACGCTCTATCGATCGACTTTAACCAGAAGGTTATACTTGTATTCGTGCGTTTTTTTTTCTTCTTTTCTTTTTTTCTTTTTTATTTACGAGCCTCTTGATAACACGAATCTTTATCAGTTATTTTTCGTAGCACCAACGTTATCGATACGAGGACAGAATAAACTGGAATTAGGTGTGTAAAGTCGTCAACGTACTCGCGTTAATATCGAGCTGTTATTTTATTCCTTTTATTTTCGTACAACATTATATTCGCTCACAGATTTTTTCTATGCAATCATAACAATCGTATTTTAATGAATATTGAAAAAAAAAAAAAAAAACAAATAGCAATTATCATTTAAATTATAGTTCCATTTCGACTAATTATATTTTTTATAAACAGTCATAATAATATTCACAATAATATATTTACGACTTATACAAAAGAATTATTTCGAATGAATTATAATTCAAATTCAATTAAATCGATTTTATTCATTACCAATTATTAACTGATGAAATAAAATGATTTTGAATTATAATTCCAATTACAATGTGACTGTAGAAACAACGTTTGCAAAATATAATATTTATTGTTAATAGACGATCGTGAGATTGTCTATCTAATAGATTTTTTTAATTAATTTGAAAATCAAATGTTTACGTATCCTCGTAAACGCCTCGATAAACCTCTCGATTTCGTTGTTTTCTTTAAAAAAATTTCGAAACTTGCCAATGTGTACTTCCCCCACGAGCCTAGTTTTGTTATACATTTGTATGCCTACATGACCAGTGACTTTATCTTTATTGCACTAGGCCACAATGGCATTGCGATCCAAGTCATTCCAGGCTTTCGTTGTACATATCTGTACTTACGTATCTTATATGTACTATATACCTGCTGCGCAAATCGTCGAGTCACGTGCTCATTTTCTCTCTTTTTCTTCTCTCTCTCTCTCTCTCTCTTTCTCTCTCTCTCTCTCCCTCTCCCTCTCCCTCTCTCAGCTCTCGAGATTAGCATTACGAACAGGGCGATAAAATTTGTTGCAAATAGTGTTTGCGACGAGGTTTATACTTACCCAACAGGTTATAAGACGCCTTATCACCGACTCACTTTCTGCCCCAATGTCAGCATACAGGTTAGGTATACAATCATCGAAAGAGCAACCTGCCAATCGGCGTACTCTCTTATTACAAAAAATATTCACTTTTTTCTATCAAACTTCTAACTTTAATATCAAATTTCAAAATACATAAAAAATTTGTCCATTTTTTCATTCCAACACTCCACTCCGTTTATTCAGAATGCTTCGAAATATTAAAAAAAAAAAAAAAAAAAAAAAAAAACAAGTGTTTTAAAAACAATAAGATTTTCAAAACAATTTACTATTCTTTTAATGATGTTTTTTTTTCTCGACAATTTTCAGTCATCGTTCAGTTCATTCACGGTGGTTTCAAGTAGAAATTTAATTGACTCGAATCAGAGACTCTGAAGCGAGAATTAGGCCACGAGAATATTTCATATTTTTGGATCTTGTCCAAATTATTTCGAAATTGAGGTTTTTCGTGGAACTTTTTGTTTTTTTACATGGACTCTTTACAATTGCATGGAAAAATGAGGTTAGAAATGAATTTTGGTTCCTTCAACAATTAATTTGATTATACATTCGAAGTTGAAAAAAATCCTGTAATTTTTCTTACGAAAAATATTCGATTATAAGTTTTCGTTACCGACTGTAGGTTAAACCAGTTCGTTAAAACCAGTGGCTATACACTTATGTATTGTCGTGAAAATATTGAAATATTCATGTTGTCAGGTAACTAAATATTTTTTGAAATTCGGAAGTATGAAAAATATTGCGATTCAAGGTCGAGGGACCGAGAAATGCTCGAGAACCAATGTCTTTCTTTATTTGGACGGTTTGCCCGGTTGCGACCGTGTGGCCCGGCTGTCTCAGGTAGTTGAGAAAAAAGGACCAGTCCCGTTACTCCCTTGTGTTTTCCCCATGGAATTTTTAGCTCGCGGGAAAAGAGAAAACCCTCGGGCTTCCCACAAGTCCGAAAACCATGTTTACCTTTTCATACGGCCCGAATTTACTGCGTCCTGATCTTCGAGCAAATTTTCGTTTCGCTATGAAATGCGTTTGTATGGCTACATTAGCTCTGCTCTCGGTTTCGACCGGCTTCCAATACAGAAATATTTCTTATGATGTCAAAATAAACTTCAATTGCAGTAAAAACTTGTTATTGCCGATTGAAACATTGGGGTGAAGCCAACACAATTCTCAAAATCTTTATGAAAATCCTCTTTAAAAATCCGTTACCAAACTAAACTTTTAAATTCGCCACTGGGTGGTGGACACTCGAAATTTCGAGATTTTCGCACATTGAAAATCCAGCCGTAGAGGGCTGTCAAAGGAGGTGATTTTATTTCGTGTTTAAAAAAACAAATACATCAAGAAAGAGTCACGAAATTATTTAAACAAATAAAAAAATATATAAGTTTTTTCGTCTGCTTCTAAAACAATGTAGAAAAAAAAAACATCTATTTGTCGACTGACCATTGTGAAACGAAAAAAAGAAATGAGAAAAAAGTCCATCTGGTGTTTCCTGATGAAAATGCGTAGTAAATGAATTGTCATCTCAGAAATAAATTTCTAGCTGAAATATTATTTACTTATTTTTCCATAACTTTGGTCACAAAAAAAAACAAACTAGAGCATTTTTTTTTCTTCGAAACTGAGACTTTATTCGACGCTCGATTATTTCGTATTTTAATCTGTTTATTAATTAATGAATTTTTAAAGTTACTCGATTTCCACCAATTTTTCGATGCATACCGTTTTTTGTGTTTCCATTATAAAGGAACCATGTTCAAAGTGCTTTAAAGCACGAATCCTACAGTGGATTACTAATAATTTGCTTGCAAATGATTTATCAAAGTTCACTCAGTAGTTCTCGAGCTACGAGTCCTTGCACGGGAGGAAAACAGACAGAGGGACGACTTTTTTCCTCAAATATTAATATATACATATATATCTATATATAGAAATTTATATTTACCTATATCCATATTAACATCAAGGAAAATAGTTGCCACGTTTAGTCGACTATTGACACAACGTTCGCTCCAAGATTAGTACCAAGTGGGTTGCGCAATTGAGCGGAAATCGCTGAGAAATCGTACTAATATGTGATTCTAATTATAGTGGTACTATGGATAGCAATGACGTAGAGAGAGAGAGAGATACGGTAAGCTAGGCTTAACTCGCCCAAGCTAATTAACATAGAAAAACTACCAAACATAAAAAAGAAAGGAAAAAAAAAGAATAGCAGTGAATTTCCTTGTTACTGTGATCGTACGACGTTTCATCGAAGAAATTATTTCCACCAAAATATATTTTATTCTCACTATTTATTTTTACTAGACACGCATATTGCAATTTGTCTTGTAACACGACTAAGAAAATCTCACAAAAACGGAATGGTGCAAAGAAATAATTCGAAGTAATGATGGAAAAAAAATATTTGTATTTATATACATAATTGAAATGCTTTAATTCTCGTAATTAGTACAATTTGACAAATTATTCTTTATGAGCTCTAGTCGCATTTTTAATTGCAGCTTTCTCATGGAGAAAGCTTCATAATTTTTCGAAAAATTATGAGCACGTTTATATGTTGATAATTTTAATAATTGGAAATATTGTAAATCGTCGAATTCACTGGCTTGGCAACTCATCCAGTAGCAACGTTTAATATCTATAAAAAAAAACCGATTCGAACAACGAACTTTTAAATACAACATTTTCTTCTCTAAAAAAAATCAAATGTTATGAAAATTCAAGTATTTCAAAGTTTTTTTTTTGCCACACACCGATTCTGTATATACGAGTGTTTGTTCTTATTTCCATATTGAAAGATAACCATTAATTTGGAATAGAGATGCAGGGAAATAAAAACAGAAAAAGTTTCCAAACGCTGTACTCCTCCTTTGACCGAGACAACAATTTTAATAAGATTTTTAGTAATCGCTCATTTATTGATTCTTAAAAAGTTTCACCTCGATAGTTCAATCCATTCTCGAGGTTATCGAGGCTCGAAGATTATCTATTGCAAATAAACAAACCCGTGTATCCAAAGTTTTTCCTAAATGTCAGTTTTTATGTATTGAAAAAGTTGGGAGACTCAAAGAACTTTCATGAAGTGTTTACTAGTCAATAATTAAAAAAAAATTAAAAACAAAACGAATAAAGACAATCGCCAAAGGATGAATAAATAAATAAATTTTCAAAGTTGCCGAATAAATAAATACATAACAAAGGCCAAAAATGCTGCTATCGATGATATAGATCGAAAAAAAAAATCGGTTCAGAACACTCCTTTGAATTCTTGAATAAAATAAAACATGAAACATTGGTATCTCTGCTAGAGGGCGCTAGAGGGCGCTTTACGATGTCCGATGAAGCAGAAGCGTATAAACCTCATAGTGGGACACTGTAATGACCGTGATTGTCAAACACAGCGCCGATTCCCGTTCGCTCGTACATTCGATCGTGAGGTCACGGGCGGAATCGCGCACGCGCGAGATCCTCCATCTCGTTCTAAATATGCGTGACACGAACGTAACGAGGCCTCGAGGACACGCGCATGTTCTTCGCGCTCTTGTCTGGAAGCGAATATACAGCTGCCAGAGTGTCTCGGCTCATTTTGTGCGTGTCAACACACACATCTTCATCCACAAACGATACCCACCAAGGATTAGCACACATTTACATTATTTATAATTAATTCATCGACTTCTTTTTTTTTATCAATATAACCGTTTCGAGATCTAAGCAAGTTTGGGGTAATACGAGTCTTTGTTTCCAAAAAGTTAATAGTCTTTAATTTGGACTCTTTTATTTACGATCTCAGTAAAAACAACAACCTTTTATTTATTTCAATTAAATATTCAAGAAAATATATATTATTTTCGATTAAGTTGCAACATATTCGAAGTACGATTTTCTTTACGAAGAAACGAACGGCCAACGAATCACGAAAAAATGACTCGAAATTATATTTAGGAGAAAAATTGCATAAAATGAATTTAGATATCCGTTTCAATTTGCGGCGATGAGATTGTTTTTTACAAAATAAATCAATTCATTTTCCCTCTGTCTGTGAAATATAACTGGAAGCTTTCGTTTTAATCTTAAAAATATTGTTCGTGATATGAAATTACAAATTCATGATGGTCGTGTGAGCCTCGATTGACCGGTTTTTTTCTTTCGAAAAGTGAAGAAGAGGCGCGGGAACGCGTGCGCAATCTGGCGGTGAGAGACAGAAAGAGCAGGCACGTGCGTCGTCCCGGCTATTTTCTCGTTTATTTACCAACGAGAAGCGCGCTCAGGAGAGACGCGCTCGAAAGAGAGAGAGAGAGAGAGAGAGAGAAAAAAACGAGAGAAGGAAAGTCTATAGTTAATACGAAGTGGCCTGTTTCGACGCTCTCGATCCGCACCTGGACCGGCCTCCAGGGCGTCCAGGCCACATCGTGCACGCCCGGAACGCGTAATAATACCAATACACAACTTCCAACCAACGATACGTGTGTAGAAAAATACGTGAATCCCGTGTATAGAAACACACTGACAATGACGCCGAGCGGATCGAGACAGAGAGCAAAAGGGCGAATAAAAGTTCACGTGCACTCGCAACACTCTTGAGTCTTCTATCCAAAATTTTAAAAATTTAATCAAGAAAAAAAAGAAACGTATTTGCATGTAGAAGCCGATTGCATTATTATCCGAATGTTTGTGATTTTATAAATTCTTTGCTCAACTCTAGTCATGCAAATTTGACAAAAAAAAATTTTTTTACAAGTTCGCATTTATTTTTTATTTTTTTATTCACGGAAAGTATGAATAAATAAATAATATGAAAAAGTAAATAAGTTCATCATATTCCCGAACGAATATTTTCAAAGTGACTTTACCAACAGTCGGTATTTCTGTCATTGCCGTTTTCAATTTGGTTCTGTCATGTTGGTTTGGTGAAAAATCTTGACATAGATATTGCAGGATAATTTTGAAGCGTTAAATAAAAATCGACTGATGTGGTTCCTCTGGTATTAGTATTAGACAGACAATTAAAAATTAAATGACTCGCGAAATACTAAACGCGGATAACGAGCTTTTGAATAGACGAGCCTCGAGCCTAGTTTCAAAATATCTTTTACGCTGTACGATGTTTTGTTACATCATCTTTGAACTCAAGGCGGTACGATTATGATAATAATAACGGGTATTTTTTTTTTTTTTTGGTGGATAAACGGTAAACTGTTATTCTCAGAATTATTTTCCCGCCTGGATAAACCGTCACCGACTCTCGAGTATTACAGAAAACATTTTTCAATGCCACATTGAAAAACTTTGAGGAAAATCCTTGAACGAAAAAAAAAATCCAAGTATTTTTTTCGACAGTTAGCAGAAGATTATTAAGTGCCCGAAAAATGATCAATTGACATTTTACAAATCTGAAGCTAAAAAAACTAAAATAATTAAGTGAATTCCAAAAATCGAGATTTCCCCACCAAAAATTCATTGTTCAATAACATAAAAATCAAAGAGTTATACATTGCCGTAAGAATATGAAATACGAGTTGAATAAGTGAATGTTATGAATAGTGAGAGTTTAAAAAATTCTAGAATAAAAGATGCAGAATTGAAGAAACGCGATAAGTGCTTTATTAGGAGTGTTTTGGTGCAGCGATGCATTCTGAGCGTGCTCATGAACATATAGTGTGTAAAGTTGCTTATACTACGTTGAGGCGATCGGCGGTACGGTATACGTATATATGCGTCGTTGTTCGATCGCAACGTCGCAAAGATCGCGCTACGCAGTAGCAAAGACGTGAGAGTGAGAGAGAAGGGAGGGAAGAACGAAGGCGAAAGAGAAAGAAATATAGAGAAGGAGTGTAGTGCGAATGGTTAGTGATGGCAACGAAGCGGCTGTAAGCAGCGTCGTTGAAGCACCAGAAGCACGAGGCAGGATGGAAAGAGAAGGAGAATGGAAGAGAACGAAAGGAAGATAGAAAGAAGGAGGAAAAAAGCAGAGAGAAAGAAAAAAATAAGAACCGAAGGGACTGAGAAAAAGAAAGAGCAAGAGAGACAGAGACAGAGAACGGAAGAATAAGTGAAGAGAGCACGATTGAGCGGAGAGGGCGGTAGAGGGAGGGAGGGGGCAGTGGAAACAAGGAGTGAGAGCGAAGAGACGTATATTATAATATACACACAAACTCTCGGGGTCTATATCGAAAGAGGAGATTCGAGAGGAGTTCAGAACGTCTACGGCCTCGTGCACATCGCCAACAAGAAAGACTTGAAAGGACTGCGAGAGCGAGAGAGATAGAAATAGTGGTGTACATCTGTTACATGCGCGTGAAAGATAGAGACAGAGAGAGAAAGAGAGAGAGAGAGAGAGAGAGTGGGAGCATAACCCAAGGGAACCTTTCCTTCTGTCGCTCGTCTGCCGGACTCGGAGGCTCCACCCACACGGCATAACGCGTACTTATATATGTGTATAGGTAGATATTTGTCGTCGAGTCGTCGTTGCGTTGTCGTCGCGGCGGCGGCGACGGCAGTCAGCACTGTGTGTTACCACAGAGGTAGGAAGAGAGAGAGAGAGAGACAAAACACACGTACACACACACACACACTAACAGAGATAAACATGCACAAGAGTAGTAGTATTAGTTGTAGTCGCCTTCGAAAGTCGAGAGCACGCACAATCTGGCAACAGTGGCTCCGCTATAACCGATATTGTGGCCGTGGATTGAATGGAGGGGAACTAGCTCAGGTCAAAGCTCCCCACCACCGAGAACGACGAGGCTCGACAACCCCTCGGGTCTCGTCCTCGTCGACCCCGCTCTCAACTCTTTCTCTCGTTCTCTCTCTTTCTCTTCTATTCTCTTCGCAATTTTCTGCCTCCCTTTTTCTCCATTTACTTCTCTTTTACTCGATCTCTGTCTGCCTCGTCTTCTAAACCATTCTCTCACTTACTCACTCCACCTTTTTCCACGAGTTTCTAGCTGCTATGTGAGACTCCCTTTCTCTCTGTCTCTATTACTCCCACTCTCTATGCTCTCTCTCTCTCTCTCGCTCTTTCGCTGCGAATCGATCTTGCACTATACTTTATTCTTTATCCATCTCTCTCTCTCTCTTTCTCTCTCAGACCCATGGCTTTCTCGTACTATACTTTGACTCATTCTCCTCATTCCTACCCCCACCGTGAATCACGCGCGCATTCTGACGGCCGTCTCTCCCGCTCTCTCAAACCGTTCTACACACAACGATACACATATCTGTCTACATATACACGAGAGTACATACAATATTTGTATCGTAGCAGTAGTAGCTGTGGTAGAATATAATGTGTAGTATGCGATATAATAGACGCCCCGGATTCGGCAATGTGTAGCGGTGTTGTGCACACACTATACATATATAAATACTCATTGTACGTCGGTGAAGTTGCCCCGTTCCATGCCCCTCTATACTGCCGACAGGACAGTCGCCCTTCTGCCTCATTCTCCGCGTCAACCCACCCTTGTGACTCCCTCACCAACTACGTCCGCAACGTATATATATACAGATTCGCTGTCTCCCAACGCGCTGTAATACACAATAATACTTCGGTATGCTATTTCACTCTATATCTCTCTCCTTCTCTCTCTCTTCCATCCTTTCGTTCCGACATATATACAAACCCATACTCGCAGTTTCGAGAGATACTCGAGGGGAGAGCCGAGCTTGTCCGAGAGACCTCACTCGGCTCTCGTCGTCGATGCTTCGACGCCAGGCAGCTTGCTTGCGGTGTGTGTTTTCGCCCCTTGCACAGCATGCTCCTACGAGAGACTCATTCGTTTGTGTTGAAGCGTCTGTGTACTACAGTCGCGTGTGCGTGTCGCCGTTGACACGGAGGAAGGGCAGTGGTAGAGAGGGAGCAGAATTGGAGGGGACAAGGAGTAGCGAAACGTGAGAAAAAGGGACGAAGACTGAGGGATAAGCGAGAGAGAAAAAGGAAATCGTCAGTTTCAAGCTCCCACCATGTTCACGAAGATCACTCTTCGGTGTGGAGAGCAAAACGGTGGTACACGATCGACGTACTAGCGCGAGGACGAAACTGTCGACATTTCGACTCACGGTGAATCGAGACGTGGGCTCAAATATACCAAGGGACCAAGTCAGAGTGAGAAAGAAAGAAAGAAAGAAGACAATGCGAGGGAAAAACCGCCCCCACCTAACGCCCTCGTTGAAACTCATACACGACCGCCACGCTCTCTGTTGGCTCAAACAACCTCTCACTACAGATAGTATAACTTTCAGACGTTTAGCGCGCGCGAGCACATCCCTCACCCATCGCGTGGGCCTTTCCACGCTTGACGCCAATGCGCTCCGACCCTGCTACTGCTGCCACCACGCGGATTAGTGCATCCAACCGTCTCTCGGGGTTGCCGCTATTCGACATACCAGTCATATTATACGCATATTCTATTCACAGGGATGTCCAAACAACAGACTTTGTAATCGTTCATGCTGACGAACTTTGTTTTTCTTTTTTTTTTTTGCTCGCTTTTATCTTCTTTTTTTGTCCTTCTAATAGTAAACTAGCGTGAAATAATGCGGTGGTTTACACGAGAAAACGGCGTGAAATGATGACTGATTTGACTTTGTCAAATTCGTGACTAAATTCACGGCTGTTGGGCGGCGTGAAAATGAAACCTGTCCTCGCTCGTTTACTGACGAAAGATATATTATCCATCAAGCTATAACGACGTATCAACCAGTTGACAATACAAGAATTTCTTGAAACTTTCGTAGCCTACTATATACATGTCTATTCATTTACATCTTCAATTGCTATTTAAATAAATGTGTAGGTGTGATTAATTAGCTTGAAAACAGGCCAAATAGGACATGCTATTTGAATTATTATTTTGCTCGTCCTTTAGCGTCAAAGGTCAGAGGTGAATCTTTCGTTTTTCTCGGTTTTTAAATTCATTATGATTCATCGAAAAATGTGCGGGAATTTCAAAAGTTTTACCCACCGAAACAGCTTCAAAAGTTTTTTTTATTCGAAATGAAAATTTTTCTCGCATTATTCAATATTCGTTGTAACATTTATGATGATAGTGACATTTTTTTCGTTCCAAATTTCATACCGAAAATATTTATACTACGATTGGCTTGAGCTTTACGGAAAAATACAAATCGTTCAATTGTTGACAGACATAGAACGGAGAAACAACGATTTTTTTTTCTTTTTTCGTCAGAAATTCCGTTCATACTGAAGTCAGTTTATAAGCTAAAGAAAACAGAAAAAAAATGTTACGGAGTAAGTAAGAGAGAAATCCATAATGGAATGGAAATTTTCGTGTCGGGCAGTAAGAATTTCGCTCGTACACGCCGGTGTGTGGAAATCCCCTCCGTGCGTCTCGTTCAGTCGAGTCCATCCCCACCATAACCATTGGTTCGGAGTTATTTAAACGAAAGGGCGTAATCCATGGAGGTTTAATATTAAAAATGATATGAGAATTACGCCCTTTTGTTTGTAAGGGTTTCATGTTTGAGACGATGGGGTAACGAGGGTCGGATTAAATCAATTGTTTTCTAAATTCGTGACAGTGCGTTTCACAAAATGTCTATTGAGAATGATAAGGCCGCAACTAGCAATAGTCAACGTGTGTGAAAATAACGTAGCATTGTTTCTTTACGCTTCCGAACCATTGACATATTTAACCCCGGATGTATGACAAAATCTGTACGTCTGTATCGTTACGTTTGTCGTTGTGTACGTGTACGATACATCGAATAAATACTCGGTTTCTTACAACTCTGTCATACAGTACTTTCGACAAACTTCTCGTCCTCGTCTCGGTCGTCTCTCCTCTTCTCGGGCTTAACCCAAGCGCACCGCGTTTTCACGCTGCAAAATGTGACGAACCAGAGCGAATGCGCGCTCCCGCTACTCTACCGGATATAAATAAAGTTTCTCAACGGCGAGTAAGAGCGAAAGAGACAGATGTTGGAAGACAAAGAGAGAGAGAGAGAGAGAGAGAGAGAGGGAGAAAGAGAAAAGGAGTGGGTGAGGGAGCAGCAAGTCGAGCGAGTAAGAGAAACGTCGTATGAACGAGAGAGGGTGGGAGAGAAATAAAGAGCACAGAGAAAAAGAGCCACGCTAGAGGTCGCGATGAGCGAGCGAGCGAACGCACATCGTCTGTCGTTGAGTGAGAGAGAGTGAGAGAGCGAGAGAGAGAGAGCGAGCAACAGAAGGGAGGGGGGAAATGCCGCCGCCGCTGCTTCTGCTGTTGCCTCTTGCCGCCACCGCCGCCGCCACCGCGCTGGTGTTCTGCTGCTGTCGCTTTGACTGCCGCTAGTGGAACATCGTCGCGTTATACGCGCGGCCACCGAGAGACGCGCGCGTGCCCTCGTGAGCTCCACAGAGGAGTAAAGAAATCGTGCCCGAACACGAGCCTGAGAGACAGGGGTATCTCGATCCCTCGTAAACACACGTTTTGACGTTTCTTCCACAACGTTATTTTTTTTTTTCTCTTCGAATTTATACAATCGTAACGTGATTTTTTCATTACGATTACTTTTTATTTCCTATAGAAAATCAAACAAGGACATAGTTCCTTGTTGGAAAAATACTTTATTATTAATTACGAGGCAAAGAAGTACATTGTTTTTTTGTTGTTGTTGGAGGCAAACTGAAGTTTTCAGCGTGGACTAAGTGTGTGACTTCGTAAAACACCCACGGTTCATACATTAATTGAGAACCATTGAGTGAGTGCGTGTCTTACGTACTGATTAAAATATATTTATAATCATATAGTAAATTATTCTACGAAATATATGGTGGGAACATTGCCTTTTTTCCTCACTACTACAACATTTTCGTTGACGTCATATGACAAGCGTACAATTGTGCTGTTTAATTAAACAGATTTATCTCCGTTTTAGTGATTTTTTGTGAATCGTGACGTGGGAATTAACGAAATAAAACCCAATCGAAGTTTCATTTTTCAACTTCGATCAATCGTCGTTTTTCATACTTTGAGTTCGGTCGTGAATTATTTTGTTTACTTTCCGTTGTTTTTGGTGAAGTGTGATTAAGTGTGTCCTCGATCTACACTATAACATTGGATTACTCGACGTCCCAAATAAAACGAAAAAAAAAACAACATCCGTACACTCACGTACAACCAGATTCTGTTCAAGCGTGAGGGAAAACGACTCGAAATTATCACGCGACACAGACGCTGAGGATTATTATGATCGAGTCATACGAATGAAACGTGAGTAGTTGACTGATTTTTTTTTTCCTTCATCGTTTGTGTGATTTATTCGGCAAATGATTTTCCGCTTTTCAAATGTCCACTGGTGCAAATTACAACGATTGTACAAAATACCAACCGACTATTTTTGCATTAAATCGTCATTTTTTAAAACTCGTATCTATTTTTCAATGATAATTTAACGATTGTTCGAAATATAATGACGTATTGCCTGATAACGATTTACTTCGAATTCCACAACGGTTTAAACAAGTAAATCGCTTCGTTCTTCGAGACAGAACAATCTTTTTTTTTTTTTTGTTAATATTTCATTTCGTGAATTCTTCAATTTTTTAAAATTTCTTCCAGTAACCAATGAATATGTTCCGTTATACCGTTCGAAATATATATTACGATAAACACAATAAAGAACTCTACGGTCACTCGTTCTACCGCTGTTACGATAAAGTGTGTTTGTGTTGACTGTTGAACATGTTCGTGTACCGCGTGTGCATATTTCTCATATTGTGGCATATTTGACTTCGTATATATACACATACAGATACATTAATTTATATTTGTACAATGCAACGCGGCACAGCTGACATTCTGTTGTTGGACGTTCTCGCATCGTAACTTAACCGAACTTGGGCAACTATCACATACCAAGCACACGATGAGAAGAAAGTTTGCCACTAACCGGCTCGCGATTTCCATTCTCTCGTTTCTCTCAATAATCCCAGCATGTTACTTACGATCGTCGTTCTATCAACTCTCTTTCACGGTCGAGAGTAGAGCATTTCTTTCTGTTTTTTTTCTCTCTCTCCCTCTTATTATTATTTTTTCTCATGGTTCAACATTTTTGCTATTTTTTTCTCTATCGTTTGTTTTCGTTGTTGTTTTTTTTCTTTCATATACTGAACTCTAGATTTTTTGTAAATCGTTGATTCGTTGAACTTTTCTTATCACGAAAGGGGCACAAAAAATTCGAGAATTTGCAAGTCGCTATATAACGAATATATTTGGCCAAAATGCTATTTAGAAAATTCTGGAAATCGTCGAAACTTTGTATTTCGAGAGTTTCTTCGAACATTGCGAAAATATATTTTTGCAAAAGAAAAAATGACCTGAATCCAATACTCATTTGACTTGTATTGAAATTCTGCACCTTCTTGTTTGAGTGGAAGCTTCTCATTGAGCAATTATTAGCAGACAATAGTTAGCAATAAAACGATAAAAGGATTTTGAGCTAACCCACTTTTGCTTCAATGTGCTTTGTCTTTCGTGTAATGCTGTGACAAACTGGACGTCGCTTCGGAATGACTTATATAGAGATTAAAAAAACCCTTCGTGAAGTCGTTGTTACGGACTCGAGGAGTTTTCAATACCATAAACTTCCAATAGATTCATGTTTTTAGTTTTTCCAAAAATAATTCTTGCAAGCATAGAATTCTGAAAATTTCCAGGCATCGAGCTTGAAATGAACTCTTGGAATTAGCAATTTAACCGAAGGCTAATCCGAGCAATACGAAGGACTGGTCAATAAAAACATAAAAGAGATTATAAGAGCCCGTATTTGAATAATGAGAATAAAGCGTCTTTACGAATATTCTCTTTTTTTAAATTTACTCCCGTTATCGATAATGACTGTAAATATTATTTAAAAAATAGTTTTTTGTAGCTATGATTATTAGTAAAAATATATTTTATTGATTTTCCTCGAAATAATAAATAATTAAATATTTCGCTTGTACTGAAAAAATGCTTAGTTTTCATTGATGCAATTTTCATATAAAAATGTTGATAAAAAACATTGAATTATATTTATCTTTATGAAATTATAAAGATATTTTGTAAAGGCGTTAAAATCTAGTACTTGAAACGGGAGTAAAGAATTTTCGTTTATTTGTTGAAGGCGAGAGCTCAGAGTTCAGGTAAAAGGTGTTTGGGACCCTCGAGGTTCGAAAGTAGCGGGTCTCTTTCTGTCCAGGTACACAGTTTAACCGCTGTACAACAAGGGGGGAACCTTATATATCACTCTTTCTCATTTTGTCTCCTTGAGAATACGAGTGAGAACTAGCTTTCACAGCGTGTGACTCGGCCTGTCACTCCCGTTGACGAAACGCGAATCCTTTTCTCTACCATTTCTTACCACTCGCTTAGGTTCATCCATTGCAGGCCATTTACAACGCTACTGTACTACACATTTCAAAAAATCATTCATAGTAACGGTACGAAAAAAAAAAAAAATTCAACGATAATGCGAAAACAATAATAATAATGATAAAATCCCAAAAAATAATTTTTTTTTTTTCATTTCGTTTTATTCTCAATTCAGCGTTTTTTTTTTTTTTTTTTTGTATAAAAATCAATCGAACATTGAGAAATATTTGTTATTTACTGTTGATTGTGCAAATTATTTTGCGATGATTTTTGTCACGAAATCATCTAATAAAAATTATGCGAGTTAAACGATGAATGTATTTAAAAAAATCGTATAAGAAGATAGACTAGCGAATGGAAACAACAACAAAAAACATTTACACAAAATGGAGATTTAAATTAATACTCGACTTTTTGAGAAAAATATAAAATTTACCAACTCTATCAAGAGTTATAATTTAATAAACGAATTGCGTTGGAAAAAATGGAAAACGAGAGAAAGAGAGACAGAGAGAGAGAGAGAGAAAACGATAGATAAATAAGTCGTGGATAGATAAATAAGTACCGAGCAAATCAGACAGAAAGTCACGTTCACCGCGTAATCTTGGGATCCCTACAGTAGGTCACACAGTGTATACATATGTATGTTTGTAGTGCGCAGACTCACCGTGGCGTGGAGTTTCGAATTTTTTTAGTACTCCAGTGCCTTTGAATAAGTAAAAAGAAAAAAAAAATTCAACAAAATATTTTATTCTTCTTTCGCCGTAACTCTTGGAGTCCGAATTTCGTTAGAATTAATAAGACGAATGAGACAGGAGCCAAGACCATTTGAGGATGCTGCGTTGCACACTTTTCTATGTATATATTCGAGGAGCAAGGACAATCGATACGAGAACTCGGGACATCCCTCAGTTCTCACCCAACTCCAAGGGGAAATAAAAGAAATTATGTCTCGTTTACAAAAACACCGTTCAATTCGTTCGAAGAAAACCTAAGCCATTGTGTCACGGTTGTAAAAAAATGATCCCTTTGTCAGGGTTGAAAAAAAGGTTGCAAAACATTTGAAATGATTTTCTCAAAGTATCATGAATTTTCAATTTGTTATTTTTAATATTTTAAAATGAGAAATGATTTTTTAAGTTTTGACTAACCTCCCACGAACAAGTTTGACAGTCGCATTTTTTTTTTTTTGTAATACGCGATAAATTTTAATGTTCAATGATAAATTGATATTGAAAGATAGTATTTCGATAAATTGCAAAAATTTTCATAAATTATTGTGAAATTATAACGCTGGATATTTCATTCTCGAACGTTTTCGATTTCGAAGAAGAGCACCAAACTACTATACTATTAATATCATGTACCCATCGCGTGTCTCATTACACTCGCTACGAAGATCGATATTTTGGTAACAACGAATAAACGTCCGTTAAACGAACGCGTTCCCATTTGTACGGCGGCCGTTTAGAAATTTCTGTGGTGTTATAAAACCTATTGAGGATGTCAGGTGTATATAAAGAGTAAAGCGGAATGCACAATCCAATTCTCAAGGGTATTGATATCGTTATCGACACTACGTAATCTCGTTCTCGAGCTTCGTGCCTACAAACGACGTCTCTATCGACGTACTAACATTTAAAAAACTGCAAAACTAATATACACTTTTTTAATGTACAGTTTGCTACAACGTTGAAAAAAAAACTCACGAACTCTCATTCTTCAAAATAAAAATAAAATAAAAAAGAATTAAAAAAAAAAAAAAAAAAATTTTAAATCAGAATATTCATGAAGTTTTATTATTACAGTTAAGATTTGAAAATAAAGTTTTCTAATTTTTTTTATTCCGCTTACTCATCAGTCGGTGATCGTATTAATTTATAACACTAAATGTTATATTTATATTTCTTCTTATAATAAATATATCGATAAAGACTTATAATTGTATAAGAGCAGTAAAGTACTTTGGTATAAGAGCAATGCTGGTATTACAGATTCGTTAAGATAAGCCTAATTGTCATAAAGAAGCGTGAGATAATGACAGAGAGGGTCGTGAGAGTTTACGAGCTTGTGAAGATAAAACGATTTTCAGTACAGCCCTCTTTAGCTGCCCCTTTTCTTTCCAGTAGTTTTGTTTTTATTTTTATTTTTTCTTATTTCAAGTACTATCCTTAAGAATGTATAAGTTTACAAGAAGCAAATGTTGTTTGATAAAATACACGAGATACCAAATAAATTAAACTCTTTAATTAATTCCTTTATGGGAATAACAATATTTGATTATTATTATCGAAATTAATGAAAAATCCTTTATTCACGTCGTTCTCACTCTCAAGCATTTTCTTGTTTCGTATTTTGATTTTTTTCACACTTACTGCCCCTAGAACACCCTCTTATTTATCGGTAATCTACTCGAAACGATCGCGATATCGCGCGACAGTTGGCTCAACGATATACAGTAATCCGATAACACGATATATCGATGTGAATGATGACATTTGTAATACAACGTCATATCCTTAACTTTTAATATAATAACGTACTCGATAGAATCGGACACGCGAATGAGGATGTTACCAGAGCTGAGTTCATCGTCTATTAATTACCTTGGTGTACGAGTATTACTTCGTCAATGCTCATAAATATATGAATAAATGTATGAACCATTCAAGGACAAATCGATTGTACAAACGTAGCAGAAAAATAAAAACTCAATAAGACTCGCACCAATTGACGAGATCGGAAATAAATTCTACGAATGTCGTCAATCTCGTCACGAAATTATCGTTATCTGTTTGAGCCGAGAGGAAAGAAACCCACATCCGGATTTATTTAATATTTTAATTTCCTCGAATGAAAATTATCTAATCACTTGGAAACTTATATAATTTTATCGAAATTAAGTTTTTTTTTTTTGTCGATTCTATTCATATTTGTCCTTAATTTTAATCATCTTTTTTTTCTCTCGGTCTCAATTGATTCGCATCGTACAAATGACTTTGTTTCGGGTTATATTATGCACAAATGTATCGGAATCAGAAACGTTGACATTGACGAAGTCCCTGAGCGAGTAAACGTCTCGAGGACATTTTTCTACGTTCATGAGCATTTTTTTTTCGGTCATCTTGTTGGTCAAGGACAACAGTTCCTTCGTTTATCTTCTTTTTTCCTTAAATTATTTCTAAATTATCCCATTTTTTAATAAAAACTCGTGAAAAATCATTTCATTTTCCAATTTGTGCAAAATAAATAATTTTAGCTTCCCAAAATGTTTAAAGAAATTTTTATTTTTTCATTAAACTATAATGCTGCAAAAGTTTTAGTTGTTCAACTTGGAACCCAGATACGTTAGTTATTATCTGTTTTTAAAACTGACCCGATTAATCTTTCGTGCCAAAAATTTGAAGGTTTATTCAAACGGAACGTATCTGCGTGTCACCAGATATGGTAATTTCCGTATGTCTCTCATATGTTTTCTCGTCGAATGACTCTATTAGATTTTCCACATATATGACTGATATTTTTATACACATACTATATTGTTAACTGTGCTACTTTGTTCAAGGTGAGAAATGATTCGATTTTTATGAATGCTCGATGGCATTGTATAATCTTTTCAGATCCGAGATAATATGCTACAGCGCCATATTGAAAATTTATCTCACTATATTATTAACGACTATGAATGCAAATCCTGTAGTAACGATAATTTGAAAAAAAAAAAACTATTTTTCCTTCGTATTGTCCATGTAAATATTCTAAACACGATATTTTTATTCGTTCAATTGACTGACAATTCCATGATGAATATTTAGCATATTTGTGACGATTAAAACTGTGTCAGTTGTTAACAAAATTCAAAATCACGAGATTATTGTTGATCAGTCGAATATTAAAAAAAAAAAAAAAAAAAAAAATGAATCGAACTCTCGTTACACGCTCAATCGTTTTTTTTTTCGAATTGCGAATCTGTTGACATTCGGTATAATTTAAATAATAAACATTACCCTCACACAATTGAAACTCTTTTTGACGGCAATATATTTCGAAACCAACACCGATCGCTGAAAATTTATTGTCGTCAACTCTCGAACGAAACGACAATTTTTCGCTTCTTCTAATGAAGTACATCGCGCATGCGCGTATATTCACGTTATAGTGTGCACCCGCTACGTTTTACACGATTCTTATTAAGTAGCGTGATAGTTCAAGTTCGCCACGAGCGTTTATGACAATAACAGAAAACAGAACATTTTTTTTTTCAACTTCAACTTCCTGATTATTTATCAGTGTTTATTAAAAAGAATTATTGCTGGTCTTCAATGTGGTTCCGAATGAATTTGATGGTATAGAAGTTTGTGCCCTTGAAAATCAACGAAAACTCGTCTTATCCGATTCCAATGTCCTATTTCCTCTTTTTTTCTTCTTATTACCCAACATTTCTGCTCGTGGCTTCGTAAAAAAGTCATTAAAAAAACGTTCCACAACTTATTCGTAATCTCAAGCTGCACACAATTGTTGGATAACATTTGAAAGAATAAAAACTTCATTGCAAAATAATGCAAATTGCAACATTATTAAAAATAACTCGTAAATGGTACAATATTTCTATTCGAAGCCAATTATTATGCGATGTTGGAGTTCGTATCCTCTGAATGCAACAAAATTCCTTTTTTTTTTTGCACACCTGCCCAATATTTGTTCGTAAATAAAGTAAATTGTCCCGCTATATGTTTGGGATCGTAAAGGTCGATAAAGAAATTAGAACGTTTTTGTAAATTTATAAGTTACTTCATAAATCGATAGAAAATCGTTATCTTTCTACGATGCAAACGTCGATATAATTTTATTGAAAATACTGAAATTTCGTTTTATTTGTGACGATCTGTTACGAGCGAACCACCGAAAGAAAGTAACTCGCGTTCGTTGGCTCGATCTATCACAAAGTGCTGTATTCCCTCTGTAAAGAAAAGACAAACGGTCTTATGCAGACGCGGCGTTATGACGAGGAGCGATGGTCAATCTTTCGTTGGTACGCGCGGTCGCATTCGCGCGATTACTATATTCGTGTGTACGCGTGTCGCTATCATCGATGTCGTGTGTCTCTCAGCGGAGTCAGCGCGCGAGGTCGAGTCGCGGGCGCGCGCCGTTCTACCGGAATTTCATCCCCCACTCTTTCTTTCCTTCTCTCCATCTGTCTCTCCTTCTCTTCATCCCCACTACTGACGTTTCTCTCTTCGTGCACCTTTGCACCGGTACGCGATCGCAAAACCGCCACCCACTTGTCAGCGGGAGAGCGGCCTGCGATATACCACATTATGTACTTCTCTTCTCTTCTATATATTCGCGCCCTCGTTCAGCTTTAGTCATTTAATGCGCGTAGAATCCGATCTCATTGACCCCTTCCGTAATTACGTCGCGGATTAAATTCTTTTCTTTTTTCTTAACGCAGAGAAGCACATTTTTTATTAAATGAATTAGTTCTTCGTGCGAATAGACATAAAAATATGATTCGTTAATGGTACAAACTCGTTCTCTGTTATTCCAGGGCCAATTTTACTTAAAGTTTAATAAAAATCGAATAAATTCAATCTTTTTGTTTATTTCACATAAACGATTATAAAAAATGCTTTTTCTATTTTTAGAAAAATCGTTGTTTTTTCAGTCTTTTTTCCATCGTTTGCTTTAGAATGGTCTGCGATAGATCGCAATTACGTAGTTTTTTTTTTCAACTTCAGAGCTCTCGTGTCGACTCTGTCAACTGACAGGCGTGAAATCCGATCTCATTGACACTTCCCCGTCATTACGTTCTGGATTTCAAATTGCTTTCGATGTATTCTTTATGAAAAGATGAAAAAAAAATTGTTTACTCACTGAATTACTGTGAAGTAGAAATGCCAAAAGATTGAGTAAATGAAATAAAAATAATATTCTTTCCTATTAATTGATCGAAATTGATTAGATGAGAAAAAAATAAAAACAAATAAACGTGTTACAACACACGTATGATTGGTTTACGTCAATTTATATAACGGTTTAAGGGAGTGTGTAGTAAATACAAGAGCATTTGTATGAGAAAGTTTCCAGATTCGACGACGATGCCAACGAGGTAATATCTCTCTCTCGCTCTTGCTGATTATTGCTCTTTGCTGTTTTGCTACTGCAACAGTTTTTTCAAACAGAGCCAGATCACTGCTCCCTCACTGTTTCTCTCAACCGTCGTGTTGCTTCCGTGATTTCTTCATCGACCAATCACCAGGACCCCTCGACAACGATACACACTCACTTGAACCACACCACCGAAACAACTTTCTCCCGAATCTCCTCCATGACGAAGTACTCTTTTTCTGCATCGTCGAATATACTTGTCACCATTGTATATATAATCGAATCCACGAATACCACTAACATTCCATTATTATTAAAACCATTTGGGATCAAAATAATTAATTTTAGAGCACCATCACATTTTTGGGATTCCTTGAACGAAATTCTCGATCGTGAAAATCATGTAATCATTTATTATTCAAAATTGGGCTTGTCGATGAAACTAATGAAATTTATAAAAGATTTTTTCAATTTTAATCGACAGTATTTTACACAAACTAACAAAAAATATGAAATTAATAAGTTTTTACAGTTGGTTTTCATAATTAATTTCGATTTTCACTCTAATGTATACATTTTATGTTTCATTTCATCGGATTTATCTCCGGGGTCCATATTGTTAATCGCTACCCTAACAAACAAGACGTTTTTTTTTCTCCACATTATAGTTTTCACCATTATATCGTGTATCTCGAAAACCGAGAGTATCGTTGTACGAGCAAAGAATTGTAACATTGCTTTTACAACTCGGGGGCGTATACGTAACGACAAGGAAATGCAATCCGATGGCTGAGAAGTCTATGCATAACAAGAAGTCACGCGTTAACTGAGACGTTATATGCCCGAGGAGACAGAGACCGGAAATATACGTATATATCCAATAAATTTGCGTCGAGTATTTCTGGATTTACGAAAAAAAAAATGAAAAAAAAAAAAAAAAATGACAAAAAAATTGCTCATAAATTAATTTTTGCAGTTGTTTTGTTCCTAATTGTCGATTCAACGAGGTCTCTTGTGGAAAATAACAAAAATGGCTGATACGGAATTTTAATTGTCATATTCCTGTCACATAAATATTATATATACATATATGATTGTTTAATGTGACGTGTTACGCGGTATTATTATAGCAGTATTGTTCTCTCACATATTGCGCTATATGTATTTACATTTCAAGAGAACGATTTTTATTACGCAACTCTTCGTACACATACCGCATTATGCAAATCACTCGCTTCGTTGCATAATCTGTTTGTTACTTTTTTCTCATTTTTTTTGTCCTCTGTCATTCTTATTTGTTTTTTTTTCTGTATTTGTGAATAACTTCTGATACGTCCTCTTCTTCCCTTCGCTCGATTTGACGAACCGAATGAACTATAACACTACTTCCGGTCTTCGTTACTGTGACATCCTACCGGTCCATGTTTCTTTCCTCAACCAATCATTTCGATGGTAAATTATTTTAATTTTATTTTTCAAATAGTTGACATTCATGTTTGACAGTCGTGCAATTTTTTTTTCTTCATCTATCAATAACCCGAATGTTTATCGGAATACAAACAAATTTATTGATTATATTCACATGGAAAGTCAATTATTTCATTGACCTTGAATTGATTTTTATTTCTTTCGATATGGACTACTCTCGAAAAATATTTTGACGGACGAATGCGTTTGATCAATTCAATTGTCACGTGTGTTCGAGTAAACTTTTGAAATTATTGAGCAATTTGATGGAATTTGTAGGTCAATTTTTGATATCGAATATTTGAAAATTTCTTAAGGAATACAAAATGTGTAGGTCGTGTTTTGTAGATGAAGATTTTTTTATTTTTTTTTCAACAACAGGCTAGAAAAGTTTCGATGAAGGGTGAGCCTTCCTCCGAACTACCCTTATACCCACTGAATCATTAATTTATAAACCGGATGTGGCTCTCGCTACCATAGAAATTTTCTTTCTCTCTCTTACTTTTTCCCTTTCACTCTGGCGTTCGAAATTCTTGAAAAAATTTCTCAACTTAAACTATTTGACTCCGAGTCCGGCAGTGAAGCAGATGTTATTTCCGTCCCTCATCGCCCGCAAGTTTTGGATATACAGACCGCACACGGTCGGCATACACCGCAGTCCCTGGCACCCAACATATAGCTTCGTGCAACACGTGTTCCGTACTACAGGAATTTGGGTATTTCGGGCACGCATGCGCTCGACTCTACTTATTTTCTCCTCTTTCGCGCTCGCTCTTCTATTTCGTCAAGCAGACCGTGATAAAGAGAAAAAGAGTGGGGAAGAAATCGAGGGGGAGTGATATTTTCGTGATCCTTATTCGAACTTTGTTCTCGAGGGATGCTGGAATAGACAGAAAAAGAGAGCAACATAAAAAGAAGGAGTAAGAGGAAGAGAGAGAGAGAGAGAGAGAGAAAAGTTAACAAAGCTTCTTCGTACTGTATGGAGTTATTTTGGTAAATTTTCGTCTCGCCTCTTCCCGATATAGTATCGTTACATTTATAGCTAGCAGACGAATCATTTTCATTTCAAATATGGAGCATACCACGAGGTCTTAGTTGCCACCCAATTAAAAAAAAAATAAAAGGTTTTCTTTTTTCGTATATTTTGAGCAAAAAAGTTCTATGACTTGATTCAAGTTTACAAAATTCACTCTGATAAGGATTGTGCTAAATGACTGATTAAAAAAAAGAAATGTCTTTTGATAGAACTGAAGTTGATTATAATTTGATTGAATTATAATTATTGAGAGAGAAAAGTCATTTCGTTTTGTATACTTATGTCTTCTCGATGATATTTTGATAGAAGGATTTAAAAAAATATATACGTATAGACGTTGGCGTTTAAAAACTCGTTTTTCACGCGCTCAGTCTCGCTCAATTAATTCAACGACGTCGAGATCTCGTATCAAAGGGGACGAGAGCTCAGCGTGATTATCACGTTTGAAAACTTCATCTTGATATACGCTTTGCATAGCGAATGAACCGATAATATCAAATCTTGTTCTGTTTATTGACAGTATTGTGACAACTAGTTCAACACTGAGAACGAACAGTTGTCACCTATCAATTGTGTGAATTGAATTAAAGTCAAATTCGATGCCAAAGAGCATAAAACTTATTATTTATTGCGCTCTTCGTTTATTTTAATATTCATTTTATTAATTGATCAATCAGCTAAATTTATTTTATATTGCAATTTATCGGTTGTCATTAACGTCAGTCTGGTCAAGAACATCCATAAATTTATTTAATCTTTTCTCGCAATAAATATAATTTATATATTCGATTTAAAATTACATCATTTACAAACTACAATTCAGCAAACATTTGTAAAAGAGAGTCTTAAAAATTTAAATGAAGAGTAAACATTTCATTAGATATTTTTATCAATTTGTTAAATCGAAGAAAAAAAATCGTTGAACTCAATATCACTATCAAAATGAATATTTCATCACGATTGTTATGATTATTTTATTTATCAAGTGATTATCTCTGAAATGAAAATGACGATAAACCAGCAAAGTCTATGTTTGTGATTTTAACGTTACGTTTTAAAAGCTCTCGTGACACATAATCCCTACTCTTTATTCCATCAAATATACACAAGAACTATTCCTCGTAGTCTCGTTTTACGACTGCCAAAATAAATGTCACTTTTCGTCATCATCACGAAACGATATGATATTATAGAGAATCGAGCCAAAGTTTGTTCTCATAGTCGATATAATATGCCGTCGTCGAAAATAATTTACAGGCTCTCTTCTCTCTCCTTCTTTCTTTTTCATCTCTCTCAAGCTCGTATGTACCGTGTCGTATATAAAGCGTCGCTTTCGATGTCACATCATCGGCCTCGCCACGCGATCTCTCCCTCTTCATAGCTCTCTCTTTCTCTCTTTCGGTCTCTCCCTTTGTCGTTTGCTTCTTGCTCGAGAAAGAGAGAGTAGTGCCCTCTATACGAGTTGACGAAATATTGACATCCGAGAATAGAAAACCCCTGATGGCCCGGGGGCCTCCTGGCACAATCTTCGAAGCAAAGGGAGAACCAAAAGAGAAAGAGACAAAACGAGAACAACTATATTTATATCTATTATATATACATATATTTTTTTTTACTCTTTGTTTCGAATCTACATACGTATGTATATTCATGTAAAGAGAGGGAGACAGATTGTCTATATCTATACATGTGTATACGTAAATATATATATATATGAGTTCAATAAAGATCGGTTAGCCGCCAGACTTTTAGAGAGTGAGATAGATCCGTAGAGACCGTCGAAAGAAACAAAAAGAGCTGGAGTGTGTCACGTGAGGACAGGAACAACGACGAAGGTTGGGTCAGTCGAGTTGCATTCAATACGATATTAAGGTGGGGGGGGATAAAGAGTGAGAATAAACGAGAGTGGTGTGTAAAAGAGAGAAAAAGAGATGAAAATAGGGTGAGAATGAAAGAAATAACAGGATGGAGGGGTAGGCCAGTCTCGATCCTTATGCTTCTTCTGCTTTTGCTGCTGCCGAGGCTGCTGCTCCTGCTGCTGTATATAGATGACGTCAACCACCAAAATCCCACACGCAGTCTACCGATATCGAATTTTATACTGCACACGTACTAGCAAAAGCCTTTGTCCTCAATATTTACTCTCTTTTATCCCCTCTTCTCACATTCTCCCTCGTTCTATCTCTCTTTCTCTCTTTATCTCACTTAGCGATTGCCAAAGCAGCAACTTCTGTTCTATCCCCATTACAGATTTGTTTGCCTTTCAATCGTTCCGAAACCCCTCTATCTTATATATATATCTATATATATATGTATATATCGAATATATAAAGTTTATATGTATTTACAGGCATATATTCTTATATTTATATGAATTCTGCATGAGCCATGTTATATATATGTACAAGCCATAAAAAAGCAACGAACCTCGTAATATCGAGCTGTATTATCGCAATCTATAAAACACCCCGTCAATTAAACGCTTTATAAGTGCACCCATTTCAAAAAATGTTTATACGCTGTTTTTTTCTTTAACTTCAAATTCTTAGAATCAAATATTCGAAGTTAAAACTCATTTACTCGTTAATTTTGAAATATTGAAGGCAATGAGTTATTAAAAATTTCTACGAATATTTAACCGAGTAAAAAAGAGGCGCGAAAAAATTGAACGAGCACAAAATAGAAGCGTCGGATTATTTTCCCACACGTTGGTCACATTCTTTTCCCAGTCCCGATATTCCCTCGAAAATATGCTCAAAAATGTTCCTCCGTGAAATCCCATTTTATTCATCTCTCCAAGGTTACGTATCCTCGAAGTCGTTGTGTTTGTGTATTCGTGGCAGGCGTTTTTTTCTCTATACTGCTCACAACTATCTGGAAAACCTCGACCGCATCTATCTCGCTGAAAGTCCGCCCCCGTTGGATTCTCCCTCTCTCGACCCTTGCAAGCTTGTTCGATCGATCGCTGTCTCTCTCCTTTTTCTGCGTCTTTTATCCCTAAATAAAGATATGCTGGACAATCGAGAGAATTCTCTTTCATTGCCTCTCTCCATCGCCCGTCATTTATAAATATTCCAAGACCTATTACCATGCTCAATCTATAATTTAGGAAACTTTATCAGTATCCACATTTTTTGACAATAAATTCAATAACACGTCGTGGAAAAAAAATAATCCAAATAAAGAAAAAAAAAAGTGATGAAGAGAAAAAAGTACGACGTAGGTTCACACATTCACGATAAAACTATTGTTTACCCATACAAATAAATACACGTACACAAATAATTTGTGCGTGTGTGTGTGTGTGTGTTTGTGCACAGTAGCGTGTTGAGCTGAGCTCCAGTAGGCACTGCATTCTAAAAGGGGCAAAAGGAGTGTTGGGGAAGCAGGGAAGTTGGATATACTACTCGTTGGCTCGTTGTGTGAATAGCGAGCACGTGCATTTCCCACAGAAAAGCAATGGGGCTCTCTTTTGCCGAGGATTCTGTGTGCCACGGGCCCCGCAGCTGGGTTGAGTGAAGGGAGAGAGTGCCCATTCGCGCTCTCGTACATATTATATACTTATGTATTTATGTATACATAATAAATATATACAAGTAAATGTACATAAATTGTAGTATGCACTCTGACGACGTCTAGCTTTTTAGTATAATATGAGCGGGCCCAACAAGCCTCATAACCGAAGTTTCGAACAGGGACAATAAGAAAGAAAAAAATATGCCAACCGATCGCAACGGCAATCCTCGAAAAACGGTGACGATCCGATCATACTGCGTCCTTTTTTCCTGAAAAAAAAAAAAAAACCCTCAAGGGCTGGGTTTTTGTTTTTTTCTTCTAACTTTTCTCTCCCTTTCTAAGGCCAATTCGAATTTTTATCCATTCCTCTTCGTCAATCGCACACTAATATTTGATGACAATAAGCTCCCGCGTAGCGATAGTGCGGACAATATGACGAATTCACATTTTTAATCGTAGTTCGGCGAACAACGAATTTTTAGATTTCTTTTTGTTAGATTGCAGCATTTCTGGGGAATCGACTATTTTTTTGCTTCTTGAACTTTCAGGACATTAGAAATTTTCAACGTTTTAAAATCATATTCGAAAAAGTTTACAAGTTAATTGAGAAAAAACATTAATATCTTCGAGCAATTGTTATTTGAAAATCGCGTATTTTCTCAGAATATGAAAAATTCAATCGTCAAACCCGATAAATTTATTTAAAAAATATCTGTATATTCGTATTTATATCTGTAAAAAAAATCTTGAATACAATTTTTCTCATACCGACATCATTTTTCATTCTTTCTGTTTTAGGAATTCTCGCGGAAATTTCGTCAGAACGATATTCCGTGAAACACCTGGAGGACGCAGGAAAACGTAATTCGCGTACAATCGCTTTGTGTTACGGAAGATATCTACTCTATTGACATTCCGAATTTTCATCCTATCGTGAAAAAGCGCGCGGTGGTCACCACCCCGTTGTGGGGGTGGTGTTTAAGAGTTTAGTGCCGCGGCGATGGTGGCAGCTGCCACCGCTACGGCCACCGCCACCGCCTGTGTGGTGGCCATGCAGGACCGCCAGGACATCCCCACGCAGTTCAATCAGGTAGCATTCTAATAAATGTTTAGATGTTAACTCTGACCTTCTAAACCGGTGTTTCTTCTCCTTAATTATAAATAAGTGATATTTAAATCACTTAAATAAGATAAATTCATAATTAGATGCAGAGCCAGCATGGAATTCCCCACCAGTCTTACAATACTGGTGGATACGCACAAAGAGGACCAATGACGGGTATGGGCCCAGTTGGAATGAGTAATTTCAACGGTATGAGTTCGATGGGTCCGTCCGTACACTCGATCAATTCCATGAACACGATGAACATGCATCCAATGACGATGGGGGGAATGAATGGTATGAACGGCATGAACGGTATGAACGGTATGACGCCTATTAATTCGATAAACAACATGGGCAATATGGCGATGAACAATATGATGGGAGGCAACAACATGCAAATGAACAAAATGAGTATGCAGGTGAGTTATTCGTAGTACATTCTAGAACGAAAAATATATACAGAAATCCAACTTTTCCGAAAAATCATGATAAAATTTTTTATTTCACATGGATTGCTTCAATTGGTTACCACTAATTGGCATATTTCTAAATCGTGATAAAAATATTGATTTTCAGAGAAATTATGGATTTATAGCTGAAGAAGTAAAGTAAAGAGTAAGAATAAAAGAATTACAGTTTTGATGCCAGGAATTTGATTTTTTGTTAGAAAAAACAACATTATTAGACTAATTATTAGGTTATTAACTGATTGAATAGAAAAAAAATTCAATCACCATTTTTCGGAACAGTTGAACTTCAAAATATTTAACAGCAGGAACAAAAAATAGATATTATTTTAAATTATTTTAAAATAATATAGATATTATTTTATTTTGTTTGTTTAAAAAAAAATAGCAAGCCCAAGCTCAACAAGCCTATCCAAGAAGACTGGCACCTTATCCAAATCCAGCGATGCACATGGTCCAAAAAAGACAACATCATCAGCAACAGCAACAACAACAACAGCAACAACAACAACAACAACAACAACAGCAACAGCAGCAGCAGCAACAACAACAACAACAACAACAAATACCTTACGCCGGGGCGAATCCTGCGAGTATGCAGCCTGGATTTAACAATATGTCAGCAGGACAATATCCAAACAATTATCCAGGAGCAAGAGCAAACTTTCAGCCGCAATATCCGTCGATGCAACCCATGAATCCTGCGGCAACGGGTTTCGGGCCCGGTGGTATGATACGCGGCACTAATATGAGACAAACCGCTCCAGTTTACAATCCAGCGAGCTCACAAAATGGTCAATATGGTTATGGCACGAACGTTAATGTCGTACCTGTCAGTATGGGACCAAATACCGCTGGCAATCAATTTGTCGGTCATCAGGCAAACCCCGGCTACGTCAGTGGCGCCAATTCTTATCCGGTCGCCAGTAGTCAGTACCAACAGGATGTAGTACCTACCATGAGAACACAACCGGGAACAAATATGAATTATCAACACAGTCCCATTCCTGGCAATCCCACACCACCTCTCACTCCTGCCACTAGTATGCCACCTTATATTAGTCCCAATCCCGATATTAAACCCAATTTCAGTGAAATCAAGTCTCCCGTCAATATACAAAGTGAGTACACTTCTTATTCCTTTTTTTCATATTCAAAATTTGACGTTTTGAAACATGAAGAAATAATAGTATTTGTATAATTTTTGAAAAATACTTATATCGTATTACGTTTGTTTTTACAGAAGACGACGAGCTGAGATTGACATTCCCAGTCAGAGATGGCATAATTCTTCCACCTTTTCGCCTTCAGCACAATTTGGCTGTGAGCAATCACGTTTTCCAATTAAAATCGACGGTTCATCAAACGCTAATGTGGCGCTCGGATCTTGAGCTTCAACTTAAATGTTTTCATCACGAAGATCGACAGATGAATACCAATTGGCCGGCCAGCGTACAAGTTTCCGTGAACGCAACGCCTCTCGTTATCGATCGAGGAGAAAACAAATCATCTCACAAACCTCTCTATCTCAAAGATGTTTGCCAGTCCGGAAGAAATACCATTCAAATAACCGTTTCCGCTTGTTGTTGCGTAAGTATAATAAGAAATTGATTAATAAAATACTTTTTATTATTAATAATTGGAACGATTTTTTAATCTCTTCTTTTTTCAAATTTTTTTTTCCAGTCGCATCTATTCGTCCTCCAATTAGTCCACAGACCAAGCGTGCGAAGCGTTCTTCAAGGCTTGTTACGAAAAAGATTACTCACAGCAGAGCATTGCATAACAAAGATCAAGCGAAATTTCAACAACACGATGCCGAACAACGGCATGCAAACAGAGAAAGACGTTGTAGAGCAAACGGCACTAAAGGTAAGAAAAAAAAATGTCTTACATTTTATTGTTAACAGCGTTGAAGTTTCAAATCGCATTCATACAAGTAACATTACAAACTCTACGAGAGCTTCAGATTACACGAGTTCAATGAATTCTGTTTCAGGTATCTTTGAAATGTCCAATTACCTTCAAACGTATTACGCTACCGGCGAGAGGGCACGACTGTAAACATATACAGTGTTTCGATCTTGAATCTTACTTGCAACTCAATTGTGAACGTGGTTCTTGGAGATGTCCGGTTTGCACGTAAGTTGAAATTTCCATGGCCCTTGTTTGTTTTTTGTTTTTTTATTTTTATTTTCCAATTTATTTAGATTTATTTTGAATGCTTGTCATGCTTACTTTACCTAAATTTATGAAAACAGTAAACCAGCACAACTGGAGGGTCTCGAGGTTGATCAATACATGTGGAGTATTTTGAACACAACGGAAAGCTCATCGGACGTGGAAGAAGTGACGATAGATCCAGCGGCGAATTGGAAGGCGACAAAAAATATGACGAGTATTAAATCAGAGGAGGAGAGCAACGATTGCAAGAGAATGACTAAAGCAATGTCACCAGGGAGCATGAATATGCCAACGATGAATAATTGGGACATGACACAAGCCATGAGTCCTTACATGGCACCGGATATGAACAGCATCGTTAGTGGCTCGATGATGAATAATTCAACACCCTCGAATTATCCAAGTAACAATGTTAATCATCGAAATACAACCAGTAGTTACGATATTAACGCTGGTACGACAACCACAATTACCAATACCACGAATACCGTTAATAACGAGTACGTCAATGGATCCGGTCCTCTTTCGCACTTGAGCGAATCAGTCAATTCTCTCGATCCTCTAAACGCAATGGAAAAATCATTGAACGATCAGGTACGTCTCACCACCACGTAAATCTTTCATATACATTTTTTTTCTATTATATTATCAAATGAAATAATTTTCTTACAATCATCATATGCTAATAATTGTATTTTCCAGATGCCTCATACGCCCCACACACCTCACACACCCCACACACCGCACACACCTGGCGGTGGAAATAGCGGTCCTCCAAGCGTACCGCCAGCATCTCAAGAATCCACTGGAAATCACAACAGCTCTGGCAACACGAGTACAAATATCAACAACGACAGTGCGGACATACCGTCTGACTTGAATTTCGATCCTGCTGCCGTTATCGACGGCGAGGGAACTGGTCAAGAAGCACTGAACGTAAGTACACAGTAAATAAATACCGTTCTATTTTCTTGGAGAACTACTTTCCAGAAGTTTTCAAACGCAGTTTTACTTTTTCATTTATTTACAAATTCATTCGTTTTATTCGAAAACAGAAATCTTAAATAAACGGATCATAAATTTACTGATAACGAAAAAAAGATCGTAGATAACGATCGACGCAAATAGTTTCATGTGTTATGAAAAATATTAAAACCATTTCTCGAATAGAATTTTTTTCCATAACTTTGATAACTTTATTTTATGAACAAGGAACACAACTATAAGATATCGTTCTTACCTTGCAGCTTTTGCCAGACAATGTGGTGGACCCTATGGAACTTCTCTCGTATTTGGATCCTCCGGACTTGAACACACCGCCGAGTAGTGGAGCGAGCAGTGGTAATCCATCGTCGAGCGACGATATATTAGCGCTTTTCGAGTAAAAGTACATCCACAAGAAAAAAGACACTAAGTTTTTCGTTTCGGTTTTTCCAAGTCTTCGTAAGGAGCACATTGCGACACACAAACACACATATAAAAGAAAAACAAACAAACGTATAATCAAATAAGAATTACGAGCCTCGAATTTGGGGCGTGGAAAGAGATATAAAAAAAAAGCAGTGACCTTCGCGTCAATCTTTTTAATCTCTGATATACAACATGTTCCTAACTTTAGCGAGGATTCTTGTATATTATATAAAAAGAAATAAGGTTGGGAGACTAGCGATAAAACGTGAGACTCGCGATGTTTGAATGAAAGATGATTAATTAAATGAAAACGTAAAATAGGAAACTTAGAGAGTGAGAGAGAGCGAGAGTGAGAGAGAGAGAGAGAGAGAGAAAGAGAGAAAGAGATATGTTATGGAGGAACGGGGTCACTCTGGGTGCTCCCACCTAAACAATGGTACAAACAATCTTAGCTCTAATAGTAATATTCCTAATGACGAAGATGGGGCATAAAAAGAAATAGGTTTAGAAAAATGGCCTCCGATCGTATAGCGCGAATCACACGGACCTATTCCGTCTTAGTGCTTTCTTCATTCATAAACGCACGCATACACACGTATATATACGTATATACGCATATATATGTATGAAAATCATTTTTTTCTTTTTTTTGTATGAATTTGTCTATGAAGACTATACCGCAATGGACCAGATTTTACATGAAACAGCGAAATATCAATCGTTCGATGCCCCCCCCCCCCCCCCTCGCTCCTCCCCCAGCGGTCTTTGAGTGCGACCAAAAAATCAATTGTACCAATTGTATCTTCTTTTTTTAATATTCTTTTTATTCTATGCTCCAAAGTAGTGAAAATCACAATCCCTCTGTGCTATGGTCTTTATAACCGAAATGAAGGAAGAAAAAAAGGAATAACACAAATTGACCAACTTACAACCGGATAAAAAAACGGTCTACACGTACATTCGAGGCTATGAACGACCTACAACGCGAGGAACTTGTACAGCATAATTTTTCTTTATCCATTTTCTTGTTTTTTTTTTTTTTTTTTTTGTAATTTGCATTTTTTTTTCTCCCTGTTCTTGTAAATAATTTTAACTCGGTCATAGATCATAGGATACTTCAAATGTAAACCACAACTTGCTTATTGATGGATATAGCGCATACGGTGTTCCTTTCCTTTTAGTAGAGAGAAAAAGTGAGAGAAGATGGGAAAATAATGATAAAAAGCAACAATAATCGATTCAAGCACGTAACGACCACTTTTTCAAGATAAACATTGTTCGCATCAGGGGTGTCCTGAACTTGAGGAAAAATTCGAAACAAAAAAGAAAAACACGTTCATTTGAAATACTCCTAAAAGCCGTGAGTCGTGAATCGTCCAAAAACCCCTCATCGAAAAATTGGCTTTTTAACAGAATAAACTTAAGTTATTTACACTCTCGCTGGAATTGTTCCCATGCATATTTTCGGTTCCTTCCTTCCGTTCAGAGGAATTAAATGCACTAAGGTAGAATGCAGGGGGAAATAAATAAACAAAAAAAGGAACCAATTCAACCAGTATTATAGCTGAGCCGTAAAAATAGCAAAAAAATATAAACTTATAAATTCTGTCACAAGCAAAAATGATTCTCTCTGATTTAGAACCTAAAATTTCGGGAATTTTTTTGAATTGAGAAATAGAAACCTCGGGTAGTTTTAGGAATTTTGGTTGCGGACCGTAAAACATTAATGTAAAATATAAATACGTCAAACTCATTGTGTTGAGATAAATAATTATTTGAAATTCAGTCAAATTGTTATTTCTATGATCGAAGTAAAATTTATTTTATCCTCGTAATGATTCATTTTACGATGGTAGAAATTTTTCTTTGATCAGACAAATTTCGAAAAAACTTGATTAAAAAAATAGTGTTCTCTTTATTAATTTCGCTATACTCAGTTGTACAGTCTCAGTCGTATTGATTCGAAATAATTGGGTAAATCGATATGAAAGTGAAATAACGAAAGATGGAGAAGGTTTTCTGTACAGAAAAATAAATCGCAAAAAACAAGCGATACTTTTGTTTGTTAATTTTGATACTTGTCGAAAAAACATCGAGATTAACAAAAATCATACAAAGCATTTTGTTCTCAAAGCTGATTCGTGAACAGTGCACTAAATATATTTATCGTTTCTAATTTGTTCAATCATTTTTATAACAATTATTTGCTGTAGTGTCAATAAGTCAAGAGGGGGCTTCCAGTCTTCGAGGCGAAATGTTAAATCATCAGGATCGAAAATAAATATGAAAAAAGTCAAATTATTTAAAAAAGGATTTTTCCTGTCGAAACATATTTTTTCTGGTTTGTGATTAAGCATTGCAAAATTAATTAAATTAGCATTGCAAGATTAAATTAAAGTCCATGTCGCCTGGAATCCTCGGCTTGAACAAAACACCGGAGAAAAAGTGGTCTGATGAAAAAACAAAAAAAAAATACAAAGATAAAAATTGATCGATGAAGGACAGGTTTAACACGGAATCGTTAGTGCCTATCCCACCCGAACGAATCAATACTTGGTACTGCCAGACCTAGAGGCACCGCCCACGACATCCCCTCCGCTTGTGTACTAGTTATTACATTTATATCTTTTGTGATTATAAACAAAAAAGAAGAAAAAAAACAACAACAACAACAACAAGGAGTATTTGAAGTGATTCACGTAGATTATACAAATTTTATACAGAAAAAAAAAACGAAAAAAAAGGAGAAAATAAATAACAAACGAGACAACAACAACAGCAACAAAAAAATAAGTGTATTTATATTCTGAAGCGTTGGTGAATAGCGCACGAGGCAGAATTCGACGCGGTCAAGTTTCTATTCATAATAATTACATTATACATATAAATATATACATATACATCATTGCGGCTAGATTTTTAATATTACGCGTAGACACTAAGGGCGATAAAAAAAAGATTGTATATTATTTGTATATATGACAAATAGAATAATAATATAAGAAAAAAAAGTGGCAGATACTTATTGGCCAGTTATAATGGTATAAAAATGAAACAACAACAAAAATGACTTTCTTAATTATTTCACAGAACCAAAACATGCGGGATATGTATATAAATATATATATATACATATAATATTTGCAAATATATATATATATATATATGTACGAAAAATAACTTGTCCTAGATGAATAATAATAACGTATGCAGAAAATGTGAGAAACGCGATAGATCGATTCTTAACGATTGTCAGTATTGACCCTCGTCTTGTTCGATCCCAGTAGTAGTATTACTTATCTTATTACCGACTTAACTACCTTGAACGAATGGAAATAAAGAAATGATAATGAACAACAAAACAATACAAAGTTTATCCGAACTGTAAGCTTTACGTAAGATCTTCAAGAAGTAGCAAAAACTCCGATCGCTTTTCGAGAGTCTTCATAGGCAGTAACTACCGCACTACTACTACTACTACTACTACTACTATTATTACTAATACTACCACTACTACTACTTCTACTACTATCCATAAACCTACATAAAATTATTCTTAAAAACCCACGTTCTAACGTCCTCTGGTTTAAAGAAAGTTAATGAGTTTTATCGGTCATCTGGAAATAACGTTAGAAATTTCATTTGCACACTCGGTAATAAGATTTAAAGAAAAACAACAGAGCAAATCAAATATAATAACAATAAGATATTACTTTAAGGACATAAAATTAACTTGAATTAATGGAATATTTGAAGATGAACAATATTTGTTTAAAATGAAAGGACATACATTGCAAAAGGATCGATAAATTATTGTCGAATAAAAGAAACATTGATCCAGATTCCTATAGACCTCATCGGCATCACGTAAATAAATTAGACATTACTTTTACTATCCTACTGATCATTAGGTAGACTGTATTTCAGACTTCACTCCGAATCAAAGATCCAGTGGGCTATTGAGATAAATATCTTACTAATAATTAACGGTTCACGAGGCCCACAATATGAGAGATAAAGAGTGAGAGTGAAAGCCTTGATTGAAAATTCGAAAGAAAGATATGATTTAAAAGAAAAAAAGTAGTTGTAGAACTTTCGTTCAGAAAGCAAAACAAGAAAGTCACAGTTAAAAAAAAAACAACTTATGATTTTTGGTTGTAGATTGAACAACAAAGTTTTAATACCCAACAAAGACCAGTTTGTAATATATAAGCCAAAAACACTACGATGATTTCCAATTAACGATTTAGAAAAGAAACGAAGAAAAAGAAAACATGAAGAAAACGTTGAATAATAAAAATATGTGAAAAGATTTTTTTTTCATTCTTCATGATAATATACACCCTCGTCCTCTTATGCTTTTATTCGATCGCAACTTTGAGACTTCTTCTTGCTGCCTTCGGTGATCGTTCACTAAAGAGGGTTCAATATCAAATTAACATAAGAAAGGGTATGTATAAATTATTCAAATATATTTTTAAACAAATGTCAGAGATACAGTTTAGGTATGTACATAGAATTCTGACTCACTCCCATGCGAATACACACTTCCACAGCACTGGACTCACTTCTAAATAATATAATATGATATATGTGTCCATATGTACACAAATGCATTTATGGATACATATCTGGATGTGCCATTTTCAAAATTTCATTTCTTCTTCTTTCCAGATATATTCATTATTCACTGGTGAAAGAAAAGGAAACAAAACTCGTGAAAGATTCATGATGAAAGAAAAATCCTCAATGTTACTTGAGATTAAACTGTCCTAAATCTCTCGTCACAATCTACGGTATTTTTGTTGTCGTCAGAACTCATATCTGTGACGAACATTTTTCCAAGTGTAAATTCAGACTTTTAGAATGAAAGTCGAAAATAACACACCCATTTATATACGTGAAGCATCTGAGCAACGCCAGATCAGCTACTTACAATTTGGTAGTAATTCACGATATTTACAAAGAAATACAAACAAGATATTTTTATGGTCGAAAATGCTGCACTCTCACAAAATTTATTACTTTGAGATGTTGAAATGTTTGATACCGAAATATTGTATAAGAGTTGGCCATTATTTTGGAATTGATTTGCTCGACTAATTAATTATCTTAGAAGAATTTTACATGATTTTTCATTGCACGGTTCGTCGGGATATTGAAAAAAAAATTCACTTTTAGGATTTGACAGACGGGATCTGAAAACATGTCTTCTTCGTTGCTAAGATATTCGATCGTTACAAAAATCTTCGGTTTACATTTTTTATCCGAAAATATACAACAAATTTACAACCAATCGCCCCAGAATACCCTTCTCCACGTATTCCCATTAGGTTTCCATAGTTTTCAGAATTTTTAACATAGATTGATAGAAATTACGTTTAGTAGGAGAGAAATTTAATTTGAGAGAGATGTAAAAGTTGTTCATTTTTTCAGCTAACTAAAAAGCTCTTTTGATTATACACTACCGTCATTTTCATTTGACTCAAAGAAAATGTAACAGCAATTAATTTTTAATAAAATGCATGATCATTCGTTCATTGGAAAAACTCGTAAATCACCATCCAATCATCGGTAGCTGAGCTGCGTATAAATGCTTCATTAAAATAATGTTGGATTTCGCATCGTTTGAACGCAACAAAATAGTTTTTTTTTTTTCCAATATTCCCAGAATTTTGGTTCGTTCGCAGATATAGACGACAGTAGATGTCAAGCTTTTTGGTGACTCTTATGAATTTACAGAAGATTCAAGACAATTTTTAACCATGAACTGTAAAAATTGAAGTATATTTTTTTTCATTTTGATTCAAGCGACGCAAACTTCAATATCATTTATGAAAACGAGTCACAATCGTCGTAGAACTTGGAGTACGCGAAGCGGACGTAACAATTCCAAACGACTTATTGGTCATTTTGAAGTCCGCAATTAATTAATTTTTTCATTTAATTCTACGGTAGCATTGGTTGTTGCGAAGAGGCTGTGATGTGACGCAAATGTGAACGATTGATTCACATTTACACAATTATTCTGCCGCGAGACAACTATATCCCGCATAGATTTATAAATTCATTAAGTTCATACCTCGGTTTTTTTTCCTCTAGAATGTAAAACTGTCATGCGAAAAGTAGATGATAAAAAAAAGTTGTATCTTTGGAAAAGTTCAAGGGTAGTGCACTGACGCACGATCATTTCGTAGCGTGTCACGTTTTACACAATGGAGTTTTTGATGAAAATGAAGTATTTTTTTCTCCTTCTTCTTCAGATAGTTCACTGTCCAAACACAATGTCTCAGACATTGAGAAAATGTTCTTGGAACGAGTGATATTTATAAATTCAACAATGAGTGTTGCTGTAATATCTCGAACAAGTCAAACAACGAGCTTCAAGCAGTAACGTCAACATATTGGTGTGACGAAGCTACGTAATGATCGATGAGCAAACGAGCCGACATGCTAGCGGCGAGAAAGTCTTATTTTGTTCTTTCTTCTCTTACGGACGCTATTTCTTCATCAGTTGAAGTGAAATTTAAATTGGAAGGGTGAACCACCCCCATGGAACTCATGGAAGTCACGGAATTTTGGGCCCGAGTGCATTCCTGATTCAGGATCAAGAGGATCTTCTCCTCTATCGAATCTTGCTCTCTTGTCCTCGTCCGTCAAAACCTCCTTCGCTGCGGCAATGTCGATAAACTTTTTCTCTGCCTGTTTCTTCGCAGTCCCTTCTTGGAAATTATCTGGATGCCATTTTTGCGCCTCTTTTCTGTATGCCTTTATGATTTCACGTTTTGTCGCTGTTCTTGGCACGTGAAGAATTTTGTAATAGTCACGGGATTCTGATATCTTCTGTCGTTGCAGTGCTTTCTGCAGGAGGTCCTTTGCTCTCTCCGAGTTTGGATCTATTTGTTGGGCTTCCTTTGCTTCTCGTATTGCTGGATGGAAATTAAAAAGTTCATAGCCATTATAGTATTGTGCTTCAAAAACAATTGAACATGCTAAAGAAAGAGCAACTATTGCAGTTAAAATATTTTAAATGTGTAACATTACCATCGTCAAACATTTCCGCATTTAGGTACGCTTCAACGCTGTCACAAAGGATATCGGCATCTCGAGTAATTGCCAAGGCTTCCTTACAGTTACTAATGGCAAGAGCGGGATCTTCGTCTTTACGATAACATTTGCACAACAATTGATACGCCAGAAAACGTACTTGCGGGTGTTTGTGCTCGTTAGTTAAAATGTAATTAGCTGCTTTGGCACAACCCTCCGTATCACTTGACTCGTTAGCTTCGATCGCGTCACTCAATTTTTTCGCTATTTTTTTCACCTTTTTATAGAAAGGGAAACATTCTTTGTGCTCAGGATCCAGTTTAAGACATTCGCGAATTTCCCTAAATTGAAGGAGAATAAATAACAGCGTTAAAACGAGTGTTACGATAATTGTTGTTGCGAAATTTATCTTCCCATTCAATATTGAAAACTTAAGAAAATGAGGGATAATAATAATTTCCAGAGAGTAACGATAATAATTGCGAAATATCATGAAACATACTTCAAAGATTCGTCGACGTGTCCGATCCGATATAACATGGCTGCGAGTTTGTAAAAACCTTCAGTATTATCCGAGAGTAACTTCGTTGTCGAGCGTATATCGGAAATGGCGTTCATGTAGTCGCCCGCTGCTGCATTTGCCTCAGCTCTTAATTCCCGTAGGAATGGTGACCAGGGGCATACTTCAATAATATTGGACAACATATCGACCGCTTCCTCGTATCTTCCTTGCTGAACTAGAGACTGCGCCAAATAGTAGGACTCTCGAGTTGGCTGAATTTTTGTATAAATGCTCGCTGCCTCTGCGTTGTGAGGTTCCACAGCCAGCTGAACGCAAACCATATGGTAAATGTCAATAAGAACACTCAGCAAAGTGATAGACAAAATTCATCTTTTTGAAATATCATTTGATAGACAAAAAATCATTTTACTCCATTCTTCTCTACTTACCACATGCACAATGTCAATTTCAGCCTGATCAAATTCAGCCTGCTTGAGAAGAATGGTCCCCCTTTGTACTCGAGCGGCTGTAAAATCTGGCTTGAGCTCCAATACTTTACTAAAATCGAGCAGAGCTAATTTGGCTTTACCCAAACCAAGAAATACAGTGCCTCGTTTGTAATAAGTCAGATAATTGTTGCGATCCCCATCTGTAAGTATTGTTTTTATCTATAAATTCATGTTAACTGGTAGATGATAAGTACAAGTTTGAGAAAGTAACACTTTTCAAGCCTTGAAAGGGATGCTGTATCAAACAAGTTTTTCAGGCAATTTTAATACCCACAGTATTCTTCTCAAACGACAGCTCTGACTCTCTAGTTTTTAAAATACTACTTGTGATGAGAATTATCATATTTTGGTCTAAAATATTGAATTGCAAACACGAAAAAATGACTCAGAAACCACAGTTTTTGGCCATCATAATCAAGGTCTGCCACTGAAGGGGTGAGTTTAAAAATTTTCTGATGCACTTTACACTATAATACGAAACTACAACATTTTTTAGCGCAGTGTAGTTAACCCAAGAAGAATTTTAAGCAAAACATAGCAAAGGTCGAAAATACCATTTGACCATATTTTATTAATTCCGTTTTTTGTCATTAGAGATAAATGTCCGAAAAATGTTGAAAAAAATTAGACTCACCAACAGCAGCATGATAATGAGTTAGAGCATCCTGCAATTGTCTCTTAGCAAGAAAATCTCTGCCAAGCTCCAAATGTCTCTCAATTTCAGCCTGTGAGACACCCCCGACAGCTTCAAATTACAAAGAAAAAATTTTTTTTTTAATTTGTAAAATGAAAAACATAAATATTTGTTCACAATTGAGTGTACGAATTACGATAATGTCAATTAGGTTATGTCATTGACTTACCGTCCAACGAGTGATACAATAAAACAATTAATACCCCGAAGTGATACATTTCAAAGCGGATGACCGAAACAGTTGTGTCTCCAAATTAGTTAATACATATGACAAAATTCACAACGATCTTTCTTCACAGGCACGACTATCTCTCTGATATCACAATACTGGCTGATGACACCGCCATTGCGATCGTGGTTTAACGCGATTGGTCCAACGCACTAGATATTGGTTAAGTTACTCAACTGTGTACGTGTGCACGTGGGCACAATTCCAACCTGCTCTATTCGGTCGTTTTCGTCGCACACCCATGCACACACTTAAAACTACGCGAAACATATGTTGTATGACGTATGACTGCGTATGGCCATAATCGAATGGAAATTTGATAGTGTAGGGTTAAATATCCAGCAAAACAAGGGGTAAAATGTCCAATTATCATAATGACACTTTACCAGGTCGTTCAGTAATCTCGAATTGCCGGTAAATCAGATCGCGGTTACTTTTCGACAAAAAATTATAAATAACAAAAAAAGACGACACACTTGTAGCCTACTTACCCAAAAATATTTGTACCGAAATAAATGTAAATATACCAGAAATAAGCACTATCTTGGAACAACTCTACCAAATAAATCAAGGTCCGATACAATTCAACTAAACAAAAATTAAATATATGTTAATTAACAGGACTACTACAAAACATCTCTACCCTATTCATTAGTTACATGTTGTTCTGTCATTGAAAGAGAATAACGTGTAAGTCTTCTTTTTGTTTAAATACCAAGCGTGTCCGAGACGTCCGAGAACAATATGTATGTACTTTGTTACCGACCGAGAGACTGACAGATCACCTCAACCACCTATTGAGTGTTCGTTTGCTCGAGTTCGAGAGCTGTTCGGTGGTAGTGCTTTTTTGTTCTATAGCCATGAAATTTGGTACAGTTTTTTGGGGTAGAGTTGTTATTTCTTTAGAGATGTTTCTGATAGGGCTGTGAGTATGGAAAATAGAGTACATACAATATTCGGTTATTATTACATTAGAATTGTCGGCAAATTTATTTGTAACCTAACTTTTGGTTTCTCTGGCTTCAGAAATGAAAACGTCCGGTGTTCGAGGGTTGTTCAAAATTTTCAATCTCATGATCTGATCTTTCAATAATAAGCTCGCACCGTATTATCGGCTGACCCGCTATGTCGGTAAGTCAGAAATTTTAATGTTATACCTTTTGATGATTTTATTTATGCGATAAGACTGAAATTGTACGATTTCTCTTGTTGAATGTGTTTCCTTTTTTTTATAACGTATTTGCGATAATTAGGACAGTTTGTTTCAAAGATCCATCTGGATAATTCAGAACAAGAAGACAAACATACGAAAAGCCACGTAATCCAGTATGATAGTGATCTTGGCGATAGTTGCAATACATATTAACCGTTTGATATCGCGCTTGTTTTTAAGCTTTAATTTCGTTTGAATTTTGCAAGGTCAGTACACACGTAAATAGACTTGAAACTGAATTTTTTTCCAGTCGGTAAACTCGTTGTACCCGTTATAAACTATTTCGACATACCCAACCCCTCTAAAGCTTCACTGTACATGTTGAAGTACATGGAGCAGAGAATATCGCGCCGGCAAGATTTTACAGGGAGACGCGAAAAGCTCCGAATCTCCCATTCCACGATTGGCACTGATTTTTCTTAGGATTTTCTATGATTGGATAGTCCGAAACGGAGAGTGTCTCCCGTGGGGACAGTACATCCAAAGCTTTACCACTGTCCGGTACAGAGAGACGTATCATTCGTGTTGGCGGACATTCCGTGTACTTGTTTTTCGCGCTTCGCTGTATATACGTGTATTTTAATACTTTATTAAAGTTCGTCACGCAAATAAGGAAAATACGATGGCATCCGGAACACAAAATCTTTACAAATGTAATAAAGATTAAGTACGTAGTAGTCATAATAACATGACAAGAGTGATTATTTTATCACTTTGACGCGAAAAAGTGTAAAAATAGTTTTTACTGACGATATTATTACATGCGTTAGCTGAAGTGTGTTTGAGGCAAAACGATATATATATTTTCGCAAAAATTCATGTTTTAATGAGGAATAATAGTGGTTGTAAGTATTTTGTTAAATTATAATTCCAAAGCAATTTGTAATTAGAACGTTCGAAATGCCGCGAAACTTAGAGACTCCGAGTGATTCGAAAATATACGTCGTAATCTTGTATTCTCGCGTTTCTACCCTATTTTTATACGATTCATATGTATCTTTACGAGTCTAACCGTTGCAATTGAGTACACAGTTCTAGATTTAACGGTGATAATTGTGGCGCGAGCACAAGAGTGTGGTGAAAAACAAAACGCTGACTCGTATACGAGCAAAAGAGCGAGCGAGATAGTTTCGTATACAGAAGAGATGGGCGAAGTATAGTAGCGCGAAAATAGACGCTCTTCTTCGTCTTCTCCTGCTCCGTGGCGTGTGTGTCGCGGGATTTTCTCCTGACTCTCGTGACCGTCTATGGAACGAGAATCACGTGCATGCTTGCGAGACCGATTTATCTTCGAATTTATTCCTATCATTAATTAATTACGAATATAATGCTCGTTTATCGAATAGTAAAACATTTTTTCTCATCTTTTTATTTTTTTCCACAATAATTGAATTTATAGATTATGCGACACTGTTCAAGAAATCACAGATCCTCGAATGTTTCGCGATCTTCTCTTACAGAAAAAAAACCGAAAGGGTTGAACAAATATAATAACGCCGTTCATTTTGCATTTTAGTTCCGGTTCCGCGTTTTTTTTCTCGTTATCATCGATTTTTCTAATTTATCTTTTTAATATTCTCTCATTTTTCGCAGTCAATTCTTTTTTTATTTTTTTGCAATTATATGCGAATTGTTAAAACATTGTTTTGGTTTCTCAACTTTCCATTAAAGTTATATTTACCGACGATTGGTAATGGGAAATTTACAACGACAACTTGTTATTTCACGGTCAATTTAAGCAAATTTAAATATTTCATGGCTTCCAATTCTAATCATAATATTTCATCCATTTCAAACCCAATTAAAAATTCTCGACATTAACACTCATTTTAATTGAACTTACACATCAACATACTGTTGTCATGACCGATTGAACACGAACGATCATTCATGAGTGGTTCCAGAAATGATTTTTCAACATAAACAGAAAAAAACTTTTTGAGTTCACGTTACACGTTCAAGCTCAGTACATAATTTTTGAATTACTGGTAGGAACAATATATTTTGGAAACTTGATATTTTGCTAAACTTTGTCGATTTTTTTTTTTTTTATACTTTGATTTCATGGTCGAAAAGTTCTGATAATTATTATATCTATTAAAATGACAATTTTTTGCTACATTGGAAATTTTTATATGTTTTCGTTCGTTGGATGTAAATAATTAAAGAATAGAATAGTTTTTTCTTTTGCTTGTCCCGCCAACCTCTACTCATCTTTACTACTTGACTCATACCCCTTGTTTTTTTGTACGAGGCGAGGCGCCATCAAACCCCACTCCGTTGCCACGACGCCACACTGACGACGTTGGTGACGACGTGCAACTACATGCACCCCTTAGTATAGCATTAACGGTTAAGCATTGAAACATCCTTTCTCCTCAAGTAGTACGTATTTTATATTTTGCACGGAAGCAAAATAATAAAATGTCGAAAGGAAAGTTATCATTGAAATCAAGAAATTGACTTTGTTCACAAAAATCTTATTTCATTTTTTTTTTCACGATATTTCATAATGAAATAAACTTGTAGAGGTTACTCCATTTTTCGGATAATTTATCAATAAAATATTTGAAAAAAAAAAAAAATTTATTTCAATAAATTTCTTTTCGTTAAAAAAATCATTTAATGGGGAACAAACTTTGCAGAATTAAAATTTGTTCAGATGTCGTTCGCAGCTCACGTATTATTTTTATAATTGAAAAATATTATTAAAACATTTTTTCGGATCGATGATATTGTACTTTGCATCGTTGGAAAGCAAAAAACGTTTCTTTGGTTTCCGATGATCTTCCGGATAAATTTGCCTTTCAGGTTTCAAAGTATATATTTGAGCCTTTGACAATTTAGAATAACACAATGCATGAATTAAAATGGAAAAAAAAACTGTAAATCTCGACTATGCAAATGTCAATAGCATCGCAAACAGACATTTCTTTCAGTCCGTCGTGTTTATCACGAGGTCAATTTCCGATTCTATGATGAGATTCTGGATGAGAAACAAAAGTAAATAAAAAAAGACTATGAGGCTTTTGAACCCTCTTCGCTAATGTAAATTCTCAGTGTATATGAGTGTGGGCCTGTAGGAGATGGAATACAGGGTGCAATTCCCTTGTGATTGAGTTTAGTATCACCCACGCTTTTGTGTATGTGTAAAGGGAAAAAGGTTTGTCGGACAGGGCGCTAGGGGACGCGGAAACCGTCTCGTCCACCCCCACCGAGTGTGGTCTCTATCTCTCTTGTCGTTGATCAATACCGGGAGCTTCCGTAAAGAGACGAAGCCGGCATCAAAACGGCGTCGTTGCTGGTTGTGGGTGCCTGCGCGTTTCGCCATCCACGAATCGCAATCGCGAGGTGTGTGCGCGCGTGCATATATATATATTTTTTTCCCCTAAAAATTACAATTTATCAGGGCGACCGTAAAGAAGGTAGTGCGTCGAAAAAAGCGCGATGAAAAAGAGCGGTGTGTGAGAAAAAACAAAAGTACGAAGGAAAGAAACAATAACGTAATGCAAGCCACGATTATTTGCGGAATTTGCGTTGCAACGACAGTTCCGAAAGAACGGGGGAGAAAGTATTAGTGCGCGAGAAACTCTACGTAAGTGGAAAAGGCCCGGAATTTATAATAATAAATAAATTACGAATAGGAAGAAAAGGAGAGACAGAAATATAAGGAAAAAGGATAGTTTGTGATTCGTGTACAACGAGAAAAACTGCCTGGATATTGGAACATCGACCAACCCTCAAAATGGCAAAGGTAAGTCATGCTCTTTCGTTAAAAAATATTCAAACCTAATGGCAATTGTGAAGAAAGCTTGAAAAGTGGTTTTTTTTTTTATAAATATAAAGAACATTATGTTTTTGGATATTCTCGTAAAAAATCATGCGCGAAACTCAATGAAGGTTTTTTGTAGTCAACTGAGCCGGGGGTGAGTCCACTAGGGGATGGAGCCCAACCGAGATATTCAGAACACAAAGTTTTCTCTACTGAGAGCTTGCGTTCTTGTAGAACAATTCATATTGAAAAAGCCATCAAAATTTTCTATAAAATATAATAATAATAATAATAACAATAATACAAGCTATTATTAATATCCTTAAAGCATTTCCAAGCTCATATTCTTCCATATTTCTGTATATAAGTATCGACAATACGCATATCGATGTATTGAAATCGAGATATGAAATTTATGGTGATTAATTTTCTATTCACGTAGCAACAATGAAACCACGGGCTTAATCTCGCTAAATTATTTGCCTTATTTTTTTTTTTCTATCAAAGTTTGCATATACTTCTGTTTACATCTGTATACTGACGTCCGTGCAAACGAAGCAACGATAACCAAAGTTTGTTCTCAATTATTTTGCAATCATAATTCTACGTATTTACGTATTGAGGAAAATTTCAATGAACTTTTTTTTTTCCTCATAAATAGATGCATGTCAGAATCTTCTACAAATAGTATCGTTCAATTAGGGATTAATATTAATCAAAAGCTGGACTTTGGAAGTCTGAGAATAATTAGATCAATCTGAAATCTCCAAACTAATCGGCTGCTGAATGATGCTCAAACGTAGATACATTTATTGGTATGTTTAGACGTCCAGCATCAAGTCAAAATAGCACTGAATTATTGAGGAATATGATTTATTCACTTGAAGCACTGTGGACTGTCTAAACGAGTGGTCAATTATTTAAATTGCTTTTACAGTACTTGATCGATAAATCGACCGTAACGCGTAATGACTTTTACGCTGTCGTGTTCTATTATCTTCTTTAGAAAGCATTCACTTTTTTCCCCGTAACCACTAGGTGCATTAATAAATAGGAATTTTGGATTTGTCACTTTGTTTAACTCGCGTACAAGCCACGCTACAATTCAATCACTCCGAACTGAATTAATTTGAATGAATTACAACCAGAAATTACTTTATTTGTTCATGTAGAATATTGGATGACAATTTTCAAGGAGTTTACAATATCACAGTACAATTGTTGAATACTTAAGAATTTTTTGTAACTTTATGAAAATTTTAGTTTTTTTTTTTTTTTGAGACTGTACACGTTCATTATACATAAAGATGCACTTTCGTGCGGATAATCAAACAAATCGAACTCAGGTGTTTCGAAACATGTCGTTATCGTACTACGGTGATTAAGATTCTTAAAAATTCCAACACGAAGCGTGAAAAATGAATTTTGAATGGTAGGGGAAACTTGGCATGGCAACCTAATACGTATACAGAGAGTTTGTGTGTTATATATGATGGGAGTGAGCGAACAGGTGAAACGCGATAAGCATCGGTCGAATTATCGATAAGAGGTAAAACCGAACAATCGTTGATGTATAAATGAGTAAGAACGTACTACGAGGACAACACAGTTGATCTTTCATTCCGACATCAACGGTGTACATCAATATTTATCTGTGTGAAAACGTGCTCGACTATAATATTCGTGGCGAAGACATGGATTATTTCATAACAGTGGTTACGGCTCACGCTTCTCGTCTCGCCGTCTCTTTTACTCTTCGTAACGATACAACAGGTACAAACACATGCGAAATTAAATCGCCTATCAATTTAAGTGGAAAACTATAGTGTTTACGATACATATTTTTATTATCCTCTATTTTAATCGTCTAGACATTAAAACAATCAGAATTCTATTTGGAGGCTCTATTAAAATTAAATTTTCGATATTTTGCGTTTATTTCACATTTTAATCGCGGTCTTTATCGAAATAATTAATGAAATTTTGAAATGTTCGTTCTCTTACCTCGATTACAATCTCGCTAATTCAAGACGTCTATTTTATCACCGGTCAATGAAATTCTTTTAAGCGCACGTTGCCACTTTTCTCCTCAATTCTTGATTATAAATAGATTAATGTTTAAACGATCAGACTGCTTATTCGACCGTAAAATATATTGAAGGAACCATTGAGATTCTCAAGGGTACACGTTGCCACTCTCGATATTTAAATATTTTTTTTTCTTCCCATTAACAGACACGAAAAAAGTAGTCTCTCGTTGAGAAACTACTTTTTGATCGTGAGAAAACAGTTTTTTTTTTTTTTTAAATATTCCGAAATTGTTCACGTTAATTTTTCTACTTCGACTTATTTTACGAATTTTGTGTTTGGTGAGATCATTATATGCACGAAACCAACGCGTTGACGTCTTCCAAATTGTATGTTCTTGGAAAAAAAAAAATGTCAGACTTTTTTTTTTTATGATCAACTTACGCTCCTTCCATAATACAATACACAATGTTTATTTCTTTTGACTTTGCATATGTACTCGTGCAATTTGTGCTCAGGAACGAAGGACTGACCTCGATTCTATAGTTTCCACGATGTATCTGTTATCTCACTATTTTTTTTTCTATATCTATACCGGCAGTAAAGTGGGAATATACAACGGAGCAACGTTTACAAAGCTTGCTCGTGTGGTGCACGTGGGAAAATAAGAATTCTATGCAAACATCGTTTCGCAATATTCCTATGTAATATATATACATATATATATTTATACAGTGTCTTCTACTTGTATTGTTAATCGAACATATGTATGACGAGAGAATAAGCTTAGCTTCGTGGCTTGTGTCCTCTTTTTTCCGTCGATTTTTCCCGAGTTTCACGAGATATTACTGTTGAACGCATTTTGACCTCGTCACGCGATCTCTACTCCTGTTGTGTGTTATCGACCTCGTTTCATCGATGCATGTGATAAGTTTGACACAGCAGGCACATTTTATATCGAATGGCTATGATTTTCTCTAATCATTTTTTTTTTTACATTTTTTTCCTTGTAGTTACAAGAATAGTCATATAATTAAGAAAATTTCATTTCCAATAACAACATACATTAAAAATTATGATAATATAAAGAAAAAAAATCAGAAATTTGAATAAAAATAACAGAAAAATCAATCGATTTCTTTGTTAAAAGTAAAGTGCTAAATTGAATGAAAAAAAAAAAAACAAAGAATTGATCTCCTTATTATTATGTCTGGAACATATTTTTTTCATTTTTTTTTTTTTTTTCGAAAGAACTCTTTGACCTCAATTTATATATCTCGAAGAACGAGTAACAGAATTTGTTTTTTCTTCCAAAATTGTCGCTGATACGACAAATATTTGAAATGTTCGATCGTTCCTAATCCGTCAAGTTGAAGTACAGTCGAGTTTTCTGAACCAGCAGATAATTGGACACGTGTGCTCGTTCCTCGAACGTCTGTTTGTCGCGCAACGAAAGGTTAGAGGTTTTCCATTTCATAAAATGAGAAATAGTCTGAACTGCTGCGTTTCTACGCCGGGTAATTTCTTCGAGTTTCATATCCGGTTGATGATACTCTCGGATTTTTGAATTCTAAATACGGCGTAAAAGTGTATAAACGGTAATAAATATATGAACGATGTTAAATATTCACTATGAGCCTCGGCGGATTCACGGAACGTTGGACTTAAAATCTACGGACCGGGTTAATACGTAATTCGAAATGCCTACCACTCATACTCTACATTTTGTGTATGTGAATGTTTATGTATATAGTGATACTTTTAATACGTATACACATTCGTAAATCTATATACATTTATAACAGTATGATCACTCAGACGTAGTACCAACTTTTTTTCTCCCCAGTTGCGTCATCGTTTGTGCATAGTGCGTAGCGTAGAAATATAGTTACATATATTCAAAAAGACCGCGATGCGTGACTGCTGAAACGTTTCATTGTCGATACAGTGGCATATACCACTGGAGGGAAAGGTCGAAAGTTGCAGTCGAGACCAGTTTTATTTTTTTTTTAATTTGTTGCCAACAAAAAAGCTGTTGAATCATATTTCATCTTATTAACACATCATCGCACATATAAATTATTAATTGAAAAATTGCATGCTTCCTTTTGGTTATGGTTTTTTTTATGTCGCTTTTAATCCCGTGGATGAGAAATAACTTTCTATTATTCACCATTAAGAGCGACATTACTGAATTGATAAGAAGATGGTTTTTTCGTCCTTCGTTGTCGACATGATTTATAATTCATTTTGAAGAAAAAAATATGGCAACCGTGGAAAATTCTCGTGTGGGATTTCCTTCATATAGTCTTTTTGTAGAGATTATGAGAGTCAAGGTGCTTATGTCGATATAAACGATTATAGAATGGGAGTGTCGTCGTCCGTGACTGTGGCGCATCTCAATCGCCCCTTTGATCTTTCATCTTTGACCATGTGAACCTCGTACGTAAATATATAACGTTTGAATACTCCACTAAGTTCCTTGGCATGCACTGATAAATTTGTAGTATTTGGTATACAAATTTTTGGAATTTATTTTTATGACGATCAAAGCCATTTTTCGGGTTAACTTTCACTTATGAATTATCAACCGAAAAAATTTCATATGCAAACGATGGAATATTGAGATTTAATCGGCGTCCAGAAAGAGGAAAAAGAAATCGTGATCATGAAACTACTTTTTTTTTTTTCAACTAATCAATAAGGAACTTATTCCTTCATTCACATTCCATTGAATACAATTTTTTTCAGTTTGATTTTGAAAAAATTCTCATTTACGAAATAACTTTCATATCGGCGATTTTCTGCTACGCAGCTCTCGAACAAAAAATATCATATTTACTAATTTTTTTTTTTTTTTTTCAAATCCACGATCCGTCACGATTACGCTGCAATTTACGATATTTCGAATCGCGACCCCGACCAATGGGCTATTATTTGTGGATAGTTATGTCGGGGACGTAAACGATGGGGTATGTCCGTGTAACACGTATTCATACTACTGATTGACCTTCCAACCAGCTCCGGTTTGCGCTTGACTACATTCAATTCCATCGGGGACGCATCGGTGACTGCAAATCGAGCTGTTTTAATGCTGTATTTTCTCTCTCTGATTCCTTCGAACCACGCTCAGCCCTTTTCCGGTTCTCTTTCCGTTCAATTATTATTTTTTTTTTCACTGCGGACAGGAATCCTGTAATTTCCCGATCACATGTCTACGTATAGGCAAATTATTGGCTACATATAGGCAAAGGGTGCTGGATTATATCTTTTGTTTAATTTAATAAAATATCTATTTTTTCATTAATTTTCGAAATTATTGATCAGTAATTGATGTCCTCCATTGTTAATTAATTATTTTCTCCCACACCGCAGCATTGACGTTTCGGTCGAAATTTTCATTCACGTTCAGTTCCTTCGAATCGCTTAGTATTTCCCGTAAAGTTTGCAAATACCTTTTTGAAAATTGCTCGCCCATTGGATTACCAATTAATTAGTCGTGCAGTAATTATTAAAAAAAAAAAATAGATCATCAAAGAATTCAGCCTGAACTCGGACCGCTGAACGGAAATGAATGAACGAAGGCTTGGATCGGTAAAAGGTGCAAAAAGTAGTACAGAGAGACGAGCAAATGAGACTCCCCCGTCAAAGTTGATCACGTCGAGTTTGCTTCAACTACTTAACTAGAAAGCAGACAATGGGTACAAGGAAAAAGATAGGAAAACAAGGGAACGTTCGATAGTAGAGAATTACCGTTAATTACCATTATCCGACATGACAGGAAAGGGGTTTGAGTGAATGTTTTTTTTTTCTCTTCGTGCTTTGAGGTTCAATGTAAAAGTTAGTATGTAATTAAGTGTAATGTTATTTTTATATTTTTAAATGATCGTCTGTTGCGACAATCAGTTTATTGTGCAAAAATTTTGGCACTTGTGATCGGGCGTTCCCTTTCAAAAACCAAGCGTCAAAGGTATGCGAACAATGACAACCTCAAAACGGTAGTTAGGTGTGGGCGAGAGGTGAATTGACGCGAATTAAGCTCCTAATAGAATCAAATTATACCAGCTCACAAGTGCGTTCGCTTCTATTCTTCCACGCTTGTTATACATTGATGCAACTTGTGTTGCGATACGTAGGAACAGCAGAAGCAGCCTATATAAACGCTTTTAATACGCGACCCACACACTACGACAAATATAAAACTCGTTGTTATAAGATCTCATCTCCACTCTTCATCCAATAAAACACGCATCTGCCTACATTACTACCGATACAACGAGGTCATTATGATCAACCGTAATCTTCGATACTTCGAACGCCATTGAGATGTTATCAATTAATGTTTTTCCAAAAAAAAATCATTTTACCAGTCATGAAAAATAATTTTTCAAACGTCATATCCATTCATTAAATGCTGCTAAATTTTCTTCGAAATCAATACATTTATTAAAATTTTTAATAAAAACAATAACTGCAGTATTCGTTTTTTTTTTAAATGTTATTATTAGAATTTGACTAAATTTTGTGCAGTTTGTACACGATGAAGAATCGGGGAATCATAAATTAAAAAATTGCAATAGAAAAATCTCTTATGATATATTTTAAAGTGAAATTGATAAAAATGATAATTTTATAACAATTTTTGCATTTGAAAATTACATTGACGTTTTCGTTATAACATTGCTGAAAAAAAAACATAAATATTGAGGATCTGGAAACTTTAGTAATTCCGTTAAATGATGGCGAAAATTGATCCAATTTTGATTGACCAATCATGACTGAAATTGAACATTTTTAGAAACCGATTGTCATGATTTATTTCAAAGTTTTGATATCTCAATGAAACCGTCAAAAAACGACATTTCATACACGAGATATGAATAATCAGTCGACGAACTGAATGCAAGAAAACGTTATTGACTATTCGACGAGACAAGAAAAAGTATTAGGTGATGCGCGTAGTTTGTTGGAGGGAGAAGAAAAACCGAGTCGGTTTCACGCTACGTAGTTTTATCGCGGGTCCGAGAGCGCGGTTCGTTCTGTTTGTGTGGCCAGTCGTGATCGAGCGACTCGCGTAGCGAGTAGAATTCTCGTTTTGTGTGCACCCGAAGATCAAGGATAAGTGTAAATTATAAATTCGAATACGAAAAACAAACAAAATTAATGCCAAAGTGTATAATCAAACATAACAATTTGTTAAAATTATTACAAAATTCATCGTAGTGAATGACTTGTGTCTATAAAAATTATTGCAATAGACTCTTTAATTGAAGTGCCTTCGATTTTACGACAGCAATGAGGAAATGTTTTTTCTATTCAAAAAATAATGGATCGAAGATTATCTCCAGGTGTGATAAACTTTGATTCCAATATATTGTACGTGTGTGAGTGTATTTTAAAATCTTAAGCTACGACTGTATATTCTGAATATTAAGATATCTTTCGTCAGTGAATTGGATCTTCGATCCCCTATGAATCGTGTCGTAAACAACGGTATTAAATTCGAAAACGATGGATAATGATTTCGACGATTTTAGAGAGTCTTCTTTAACGTGAGGTGTGTAAAACCAAAATTTCATTGGAACGAATGATTTATTTCCATTTTTCATTGGGTCTAGAACTTGGGAGTTTTTACTACGCGCAGTAAACGATATTTTCTTTTTTTTTTCAAATTCTTTCCTCTCGAACATTAATAGGAGTTTTTATAATAAAATTTTCGTGATGATTCTGTAAGGATGAAATAAATTCTAGAATTCTTTTTTTTTTTATAGACAAAGTCTTTTTTTTTATATGATCGTTATATAAATGGTGTTTTTGTTATTGTTCATTGAATTGATTAATTAGAGTGATTTTGCGTCTTGATAAATGAACGGTATGCGTAAAGCACACACTGGAAGCATTCAAAGTATAACCCATTTCTCAATGTGGCGGCAAACACTTTGAGTATACTAGAGAAGAAACTTGTATCGCACATTTTAACTGGATCGGTTGCGGTGAACGATCTTGAGGAATACCCTGTACTTGACTATACGCACGTGTGTACCCTTGCGTGTATATATGTGTGTATGTGTGATGTATAGAGTGATGTGGCTGTATCGTTTCCAGTAGCGGTACTTATACTACTGATATAGAAATACTTAACATACGTTTACACACTAATATGCAGTAGGACAGTGGATAATAGTGAAGAACTAGTACATCACGTATTATCGTTATATACATCACGGTATTTGTATATGCAGCCCGCGTGCTATGCCAAAAGACCAGAGAATGTTTAGCCTACGTGCTAAATATAATGAGAAGAAAAAATATACGTAAAGAGTAAAAAAAAAAAACGGATCTTTTGATTTAAAATAATATTTCGATACATTTTAATTTAAATCTGGTAAATGTTTTAAAAGTTTTTCACATTTCCATTTATTCGCATTACGTAAATTTAATATAATGGAATAAATTGCATAAACTCTAGCAGAAAATTGGAGAGATTCTGTTTTTTTTTTCTTTTATGAAACTTTGTAATTTCTATGTAAATAACAAAGATTTGGATTTAAGTGAAAAAAATTCCCATTTCGATCCAAGTTTACAATTTAATTTTGAGAGGATTGTAAAATAATAATAGTTTTATTTTCACTTCCGCGTTCAATGATGCTTCAAATATACCGTTTGATATTGCGAATGAAATTAAAACACTTGGGACGGTAAAGAATCTCGGTCGATTTGAGGTCTAGCGGTTAAACGAACGATTTCGAGGCTCGTTTGTGTCTATGAGAATAGGGCACATAAAAGAAAATCTCTCTGTGCGTTTGTAAGATGGTGCCGCGAGCTATATAAAGTCAATACTTGTTAAAACTCTCTAGCTATGAAGCTCTACGAAGAACCATTCGAGATGCTATACAAACTAAATAACTTTCTCTGAGTGCCACCTTTCCAGCTTCTTCACTTCAAATCTCGCGATATCACTGCTCGAGCTATCTCGGACACGCGATTCTTCAGTCAATCGTTTTTACTATTCCTTTGATTTTTCCGAGTTATGCCCACGCTAAAGAAATCTGTTTTTTTTTTTTTTGGTAATACACTTTAATGGGATAGAGACATTCTCGATTTTTTTACGATCTTTTAATAATACATAGAAATTTCTTGGCTTTTCGTACATTCAGGAAATAAAACATAAATTAATGTTATAGGCATTCGAACAAGGCCATCGTAAGAAAAATAAATTTTTCTACAGTACACTCTAAAAGGAATGGAGACTTTTTTGTTCAACATTTTTAAGAGTTTTTTATGGTATTTTTTGATTTTTTTAAAATTTATTTTAGTTGTTTATTTTTGAAGCTTCTGGAGATGACTGAACGACGAATGAGCTGTCAAAATTAACACCGTAGTTTCAAATTGTATTTTGTATTGATAGACTTAGAAATTGATAGTATTTTCAATTAAATTGAAGAAAGTGGAAACATTAAGTTTTTATTGAAAGTGCATTTTTATTTTCGACCGGTGCTTACGATTTGCATTGGATAATGTAAAGGAGGAATGCGTCATGTCCAGATGATTCTGGTATTTTCTTTAAATCGTTGATGCTTAATTTTCGCGTGTCATTCGGACTCTTTAGTTAGTCACTAATGCAGTAAAACTCAGCGAAGGCAAAACAATGTATTTTTCACGCAAAGCAAAGTTCTTCTAGAAAGTATGAAGCGTGTAAGGTCAGGCCGTTATTTTTCTGTAGAAATGAAATTAAAGTTTATTTTATTCGCGCGACGTTCTGTCGCGTTTTGGCCTTAATGTAATCGAACAATCTTATGACTTGAGGAATAAGAAATTTTTTTTTTTTTACCATTCGTACGCGCGGATGAATTCTCATCGGAACGGAGAATAGAGAGAGATTGAAATTACATCGATGTGTAATCGATCTTACAGGATCGCATAATAATTGTTATGACCTCACGATCCACGGAGAACGGCATTTGCTAGTGGAATGTATAATGTAACATATACGCGGACTTTTTATTATAAAAAGCCCGTTTACGATTCGGTTCATTATTTTTTTCCACTCATGTATCTTTGTATATTCTTTTCTACTTTTTTTTAAACCTTGAATCAAAAGGCACCTGGAACATTGTCAAGCTTTCTTGTACATCGTGCCAAATGATAACCTTTGCGAGATTTTTTGTTTGTTTACTTTCAAAAAAATCAAATAATATCAAAGTTAAAAAGTACTAAGAATTATATCTAGTGATATTTTGATTCACAATGATGATTTTTGAACAATCGAAGACATTGACGAGAATTAATGTTACGGTAAGAACCGAACTGACATGGAAAACCCGTTGGATACGTAGCCATTATTTTTTAGTCTGTGACAGGACTTTGTACGATTATAAACCAACTTTTAATTCTTTCCATTCGAATATTATATTCGCGATGTGAAGACAATCGATCCTTGGAGAATAATCATTGACCGAACAAAGCCTCATAATACTGCAATGGTTATTTGTATATGTCCATAAATCAGTCAATTTGGATTACTTTGCTGCACTGGGAGCTGCTCGGACTTTAGTTACGTCACAATTAAATATGATTGTTTCAATTCTAAATGAAAATATATATCAAACTGTCAAAAGTTACTTACGACTTAACGAGAAACGACTTATATAGAGTTACTCGTATTTTATTGAAATATTCGCTGATCCTTGACCGTCTCGAGTTAACGACGAGTCTTCTGGAATTCGATATTTTAACGATTGGCCATTGTGTATATGAAAGAAAAAGAAAAAAAATAACGTGTTATTATGCAGAGACTGACTTGGGAGCTCGACGTGTCGGTTTTTCGATGTCAAACTCGCTACCTGCATTTTTTATGCACGCAGGTGCAGTTTTTTTTCGTTACGAACGTGTCAACGGAAAAAACTTTTTGATGCTCGATAAAAAGCACACGTAAGGAGTAAAAAATTCAGTCGTCGTGTCCGTTATATTGATTACCGTAAAGTTTTTTTTAATCGAAAACTATATTTAAGTTAAAGTGAATCGAGACGTTCTTATTAATTAAATCGTCGAAAAATAAACAGCGAGTTATTTTAGTTTATCGAAATTTCACTATTCATGAAAAATAAACAAAAGTTTTAATGGTGTTGATAAATAAATATTCTATTATAAGTTTCCGGGAAAACGGCCAGTGGCTTATCTTTTTTCAATTGCTCATGGCCGTGACCTTGAGATTCTACGACTGTTTGAATCGTCTTGGAAAAAAACCACAATCTTGGGTAACAAAAATGTATTGTACTTATTTGAAAAAATTATGTAGACTTTGAAGACGTGACTTAGTTCGAATCGATTTCGGGACACTGTGGATTTCGATCGAGTTTTAAATCGTGTCGATGATTGACCTTGATCAACATCCGGTACATCGGACTAGGTTCGAATTTTTTAAATAAGGATCCATGATTTAAAGAATGAAAAAAACTACACGAGAAAAATTCTTTCGATTTAACATGACCACGGCCTGCCTTTGGTCGATACATAATCAATAAGATGTTGATAATCGAGCCGTGCATACCAAGGATACGTTATGCGATAGGCTGCTCATAACACGTAGTGGATATACATTCGTTACCGTAACAATAGAATATCGTGTTCAAAGATGTTGAATATTCAATGTGACGTTCTATGAGTTCATAGGATTCGTAGTAAATATTTTTATACAGTATAGAAAAATCTCTTGGTATTCTTAGCTCTAAAGTAATCTGAAGATTCGAGAGAGAGAGAGGGAGAGGGAGAGAGAGAAAGCGAGAGTTTACTTTATTTGATTTTTCAATTTATTGATTATTCGTTCCGTTTATTTTTATACTATTCATAAATTTATGGTGTTTTTTTAGAAATTTTATAAAATGTTATGAAATTCGTTGGATATTAATCTTTGAATTGAAAAATTCTAGTTGTGTATGAAAAAAAAAAAAAACCACTTGTTTTCTTTCGAAATATGCATATCTCGATCGTTTATTTTTCTAAAACTTGTATTTTTTAAATAAATAATATTTCAGAACACTGGTGAGAGCAGAATCCCAGTGCCGAGAGCAGTGAGACCGTCGTTTCTTCCGAAATCAAGACTCGTCGGATCTTCGAAGATCGGCTCACATCATCAGGGTCATCGAAGATCGAATATTTTGTCCGGTTGTTTGACATTCACGGAACATGACGACGGTGGAGCTTCGACCCAGAGAGGAAAGTTCCCTGGTGGACTTTTTGCATCAACACCGTCCGCGAAACGTAATAAAATTTTCTATAAATTGATTTAATTAAATATTGCTCATTAAAAATCAACCGATAAGTCATAAAAGATCAATTGATCTTCTGTTCGTATAGAAAATCAGTGAAAAGCTTTCTAGAAATCTTGAAACTTCCAAGCGCATTTTCAAGCCATTATTATTAATTGTAAACAATTAAATTTGCATTAACTTACGGAAATGGGTAATTTAATAAGACGTTCAATTATTCTAGAAAGTATAATGAAAATGAAAATTATGAACTAATGCAATTTTTCTTCTTCTTCTTTTTTTTTTTTTTTTAATAATTTAACAGGTAAACTAGCAGATACAACTTTCACGTTACCTCATTCTGTGTGGGGCGATAAAGAGCACGATGTCGATGACGCGACGTTTACGATACCATCTGTATGGACAGTGAAGGAAAATGATGCTCAGGATTCGCCGTTCCTCGAGCATAGCGAGGACAAGATTTTCGGGTAGATAAAAAAAAAAGAAAAACACTCGTACCAACATTTATTCTTTTATTATAAAGATATAAACAATATTATTTATTGAATTTAGTACTTTGGTTGAAAAGCCAATATACTCTTAATGTTTTTATTTTATTTCGTGAGCATTGATATTTAAAAAATGTTCACGATCGAATCGTGATTGGGAACAAAAATTATACGCCAAAAAATTTGATTGAATTCTCTTTAATTTGCAAATATGTATTTCGAGATCCCTAATTCATAAATTAATTTGCATGTTTTGCGGTAAAATACGTTTTTTTAAATTTCTGAATATTTTTATTTTCAAAGTTTCTAGTTAATGAGGTTCACGCGCCATAATTATAATATAAAATCATGCTATACAATCTTTTCCAAGATAATTTTTTGAAATTTTGCGTCAATCTTCTTGAGCATCGTATTATAATGTGTCAAAAATTTGAGAAGGTTTCACCGTCTAGTAATCGAGATATTGAGTGTTTAAAGTCGCAACTTTAACACGAGGTCTTGTGGAGGAAGTTACGAAAAAGAAGATTTTTGACAACAAATAACTCGATTTATAGACGGTAAAACTTTATCAAATTTTACCCACAGTTGCGTATTATTGTTAAGAAGGTTCATACGAATTTTAAACAATTGAACTTGGAATTCGTCTAACGCATGCCTAACGCGTGAACCTCCTTAACACGACACTTTGCATTCTTTCTACATAATAATTGTGGTAATAATGTAATTTTTCAGTAATTTACACGAAACGAATCAAATGAACATAATCGAGGACGTGGCTGAAAGTTGTCTGCTCGATCTGAGTCTGGGTCCGTTCAACGAGACAACAACACCAGCATCATCGACGCCTCATTACTTGATGTTGAATCAGAAACAAAATTCATTCGAGCACGACGAAAGTCTTGGTATATTAACGCCCGATCAGATGACGGACTTTACTTTGGGTACGTTGGGTTGCTCGAGGACACCGTCCTGCGAGAATATAACGGGTGGTTTGATCGGTGGTTCGCGTTTGGGTTCGACTCGTGGATCATCTTCGAGGCCATTGGAAACGGAAGTTGTGTTGACGTCACCGGAAAACGGTGAGCCGACCGAAGGTTCTAGCGAAAGAACACCCTCGCCAGAGGAATTGCCACTCGATCCAAAACCCATTGAAAATTCAACGAGAACGGTACCCTCGAGTTTCGTTACATCGGTTACGAGCATAACCAGTCTCGAAGCTGGTTATCAAGGTGACGGCGAAAACTCACGACCGGCAAGTCGTGGTGGTGATCCACCCCAAGACGTTGCAATGCCATCAAATATGCCACCGCCCTGCCGTCAAGATCCAATGACGGATTCTGACTTTTTTACTGAAAGCGATGCTGACGCTCATGAAGAAATTGTTCGTGGCGATCGTCGCGCTCAGGTTATCGATGGCACACTCTTTTGCGCACCTGGTGGACGAAGATGCCCAAGTTTCACTGGCGAAGAAATGGACTCCAGTGGCATTTATTCCGATCTCGAAAAACGTCAGGACGATATGAATGTCGAACTTATACCTAGTGAAGATCGAACACCTGATACTGTTGATACCGAAGTCTCACAGAGGAGCCAACCGTCTCCTGTCAAACCTGAAGTCATTTTGAACTTCTTGCAGGTATGACCAAGAAAACTTATTCATTTCCTAACGTCTATGGTGACGAAATAACCATTCAAATGGTAAAATATCTGAATGGAAGATATAACATCGATTTTTATTGTTTATGAGTCTTGTAATTACTTTGACTGTCAATGATTTTTCTTGTAAATTCAGTCGAAGGTCCTCAAAAAGTCTCACATATATTCTCAATGGATAAAGTTTTCGTTCTTTACTCCAAACAGAAAAGTATTTCGTTGCATTCTGTCAAAACAAAGTTCAACATCTTAATGGAAACCTTGTCATCAATTTATTATGAATTGATAATTGAGTTTGTTTAACGTTCGATTAACTATAAATAATATTTATTTCTGATCTTTTTATTAATTAATTACGTTTCTAATTTACAATTATTTCAATACTTTTACTGTCGTCAAAGTTTTTAATCCTTACTTTTGCCCCCTTGGCGTGTTTGTATTTTCGTTTAATCTAATTATTCAATGATTATAAACGCAGACTCCGAAGCGAGATCTGGATGGTTCCGGTGATTCGAACGCTTCGAACGGAATAGTTGAGACGACAGTTATAGAGGTCGTCAACGAGACGTCATGTCCAAAATCGGTGAGCAAGCAAGATCCAGCGGCGTTAAAAAAATACAAAATGCCGAAGAGAAACGTTGTTTCGAAGATAAAAGCGATGATTGAATCGGGAACGAAGGAAGAGAACGAGAAGGAACAAAGGAGATCGGTCAGAGCGCCGAGAAAGAATGGACGATGGGACGCTGTTATGAGTAAAATCGAGGCTGGCAAAAATGAGCAAAGATCTCGACCCATGAGGAAAGAGGTCAAGTCTCGTGTTTTACAGAGTTTAGGACCATCGTCATCTTCTTCGTCTTCTGCAACGACAGCTTCAACCCGACGTTCACCTGGCGATGCCAACAACAATAACAATGCCAATAATAAGGACAAAAGGTCAGCCATCACGAATCGTCTTTCTTCAAAGTATCCTCGTTTTCATTTTATTTCGCAATATCTAATTGTTTTTCCACGGTGGATACATTAATAGTAAATTTTACGATAATAGTAAAGTTTACGATACTTACAATAGAAAATTATCGCGTTACATTGACAGGTAGAAAAAAAGAGCTTAAAATCATTTTTATTACTGATTATAAAATACAAATTTATTTTAAAACCTTAGAAAATATCAGTGCAGTAGTTATTTTTGTCGTAACGCATGAAATGGTTATACCGTGGAATTTGGACGATGATGGATCGTATAAATTGCGATACAGGTGCAGTTTTAATTGAAAATATATTTTTTAGTTCCTGAAATTTCAAATTATAATAATCTTGACAGTTTGTTCGTTCCTTCGTTTGTCACTTTAATTCTCCAAATATAATGTTTCTAGTTTTCTTATATATTATATTAAAGTAATGGTTTTTTTTTCGTAGAAGAACGAGAACACGACAAGGGCTCAAATCACCCAATCAGGAAACTGCACGAAGCTCCGTTCGAAGCTCCATGACCGATCTCAGCAGCGGTCCCAGCAAAGATGCCCCAAGTGAGTACATTCATTATTTCAATTAATTTTTTATAGTCACGATTAAATGTTTTTTTTTCTCTCTTATCCAATGAAAGAATTTATGACTAAATTTAGTTCATCAAAATATTCCATGTCATCAAACGTTTTTCGAGGCTATTTTTAGAAAAACTTAATAAGAAAGCAAGACATAAATTATGAAAAAAAAATCGAGCAATTACTATAAATTAAATTTGCATACACAACTGGACTCGTTGATAAACGTACACTACGAACAGCCGGATGCGATTGAATCACGATAAAGAATTAAAAATGATTTATCGAGCGACGCACATCCAGAGACGATAAAGCAGATGAGGGATTATATCAAATGTTGTTTATTCTGAGACCGAGAATCAATCGATCATTTCTCGTTTGAAAGAAAATGAAATGCCTCAGTTTTATGATCTTTTGAATCTATTCGCGATTAACTATATGAAAACATTTCGCACATTGATGATATTTTGAAATAATTTCGTCATAAAATCTTTATTTCAAGCGAAATTTGAAAAGATAAAAAAATATTCTTATTATGACTAATTCAGGTTAAATTTTGATTATCGTGGTACTTTGAAAAAATTCACTCAATTTTTTCATCAAATTCCGTGTGAGGTAGTGAGAATAAAGTCTAGCTAACTAGCTCGAAAGAAAAAAAAAACGAAAATTTACAGGTTTTATTAAAAAACTGTGAAAATTCTTTTGTTTGCCTGGTATTTGGTTTTGATTTCTGTGAAACCATAAAAGATCGACTCTAATAGATGTCTACGAAGAATTAAACGAGAAAACGCCCCCAATAAGATGATTCAAGGTCATGAAGACCGGAAGTCAGGCCCTTGATGTAAGTAGCGACCAAAAGATCCAAAACGACAAAAGTCTAAGCAGAGTGAAAGTAACTGACTGGAAAATGTGAAGAAAATAGAGGGCAGCCTCCTTAAATTTGAGGTAATGTGACGTCTAAAGTGTGTCTACGATTCTGAGTCAGCGAAGAAGATAAAATTGTCCTCATTCTCGTGGAGGCTTTTGCCAAAATGTTTGTACGTAATGTGAGATAATAAACGATGTGTAGGGCTGTGTATAATACGGTGTATTATTGGTCGTCAGCATTGAGAATGGTTGTAGGTCGTTTTGGTGGTTAAAAAATATATTTCTCCGAAGACGCGTGTCCACTTATATCTGCATCACTCGGTTAGGGTGGATTCGTCATCAGTGTCTCAGTTTTTTTCGACCTATATATAGTGAACGTTAAAATCTGAAGGGGCGGCAAGATGAGGGAAGGGATGAGTCGCGACAGAATGTCTCACGTGCGCCGATCCGTGAGAGGCAACAATCCTTCGTATCGACCGGCAGGACGATATATACATATATAGAGACATTTATAAAATACTGTAACACCAACGCTCCCTTTTCGGACAATATTTTATAAAAAAACAAAAAAAAAACAAATATTTTTCTACCTCTTGGATCTTAAAAACAGAACAAAATTGAATAAACATTTAATCATGTTTTCCCGAATAAAAAAAATGTTCTCGTGGCTATTTAAAGACGAAGACAGAATTCTTGGTCACAGACTTGCTCGTATCGAAGCGTACACGAGAGCGAGCTTTCAAAAACATTCGTTCGCGGTACAGTAGCACTGTGAACGGTCGATGAAGCTGTGCGGCCCATTGTCGGTCGTTCTTTACTCGTGCTTCTCGTTCATACATACCATTGGTGGCTCGCGTTCCAATTCTCTTTTTCCTCTTTTCGTTGATAAGATTTTCGGACAATGAGACATTGAGTTTTTGTGAGTAGCAGAGCTAAGAAAAGTGGACAGTTTGGTGGTATATATATTGAAAAATTGTAGAATTTTGCATAGGAGTGATGTATGCGAGCTTACTGACCCGGATGTTGTATATTTGCGGAAGAAGGCACCCTCTCCCTTGGTCTATTGGAAGAGCAACATCAGCAAAGACTGCAATATGATCAGCAGCATCTTTCTCTATCTCTTTCTCGCTTTTTCTCCTCTCTCCTTCGCCTTCTCTCTGTTCCGAATGTTCCAGGATAAGACAGAGGGAGAGAGAGAGAGATAACTCTCGGGAGTTCTCGGCGTCAATCGAGTTTTCTCGGTCGCCATATAACCGGCTCTAGGTGTGTGAATATGACGATGGAGCACAGGCTTTATATATATGTATAATGCACTAAAACCCGAGAGAAAGAGAGACACACAGGGACTGCATCTCTCGCCGGTTATTCAGTCTCTCGTGCTATTCGGGTCACCGGGTGTGCGAGACAGACCGTGCTCTCTGAAGAGCGCTCACTACGTTCCCGTCAACCGCGACTTTCGAGAATCAAGCTCGCCCTCGTTTACTCCGATCTTCCTTTTTTTCTTCTTTTCTTTCTTCATCGTCTTGTTCCTTCCTTCCTTCCTTCTTCGTCCTCGAGTACTAATGGTACCAGTGACATAGTGAATAAAATTAACAGGACAATTCAGAGTAACACAATTATGGTAGTTTTTTTTCGAATATCGAACGACGTCGATTCGGAGTCGACATCATCGCGATCGTGAACGTGTTTGAATATCAATTGGAATGTATTACGAGTGAATAATAAATCGACAAACTTTTTTTACTTCGTCGTGTTGACTTAACATTACTCGCAGTAATCAGCTGATCAACGTTTGTGAAGCCTTTCGAAGATTGTTTTTTTTGTTCCTTCTTTTCAATTCAATATTCTTTGACGTTCGTAATAAATTTGTGAATAAGTATAGTGCTTCTTCTCTTCTCTACCGATCCGTCTGTTTTGATTGATAAACGATTATGTGATTGCTAATTATGTTCACGAAACTTTTTCGAGGCTCTTCGTTTTTTTGTTTCTCTTTTTTTTTCAAACTTCTGTGATAAATGACTGAGTAAATATTGTCCCTGTGCCACCTGGTGTCAAGATCGCTCACACTTTAGACGCTATAACGATATGCGAGGGAATGAAAGGAAGAGATTAAAGAAGACCTTCTACTTCTTATTCTTCTTTTATACTTGTTTCGTCTTCTTCTCACCCTCATTCGCTTTTTCTATCCTTCTCTATTCTTTCCTCTCTTTCTCTTTCTGTCTCTGTTTCTCTACATACGTGAACCAAGATCACGTATCCTGAAGAAGCCGGTGAACGTGCAACGAGAAAAAGAGAGGGAGAGAGGGAGGTCAACGGCATCCACGGACGACGTTTATTTCCGGCATTACCTCCTTTCCTCTCTGTCCCGTTCACTCACCAAGTCTTTGGATATTTCTTCCATCTCTCTCTCCTAGTCCTTCTTTCTCACTCGCTTTTTCTCTCTTTTTCTCACCTTCCTCTTCATTCTCTCATCTTTCTCACTGTTTTCTTCTTCTTCTTCTTCTTCTGCTTTTTATCTTCTACCTCGTCTCTTTGCTTCACCAATCCTTCTTCTCTTCATCCTTCTTTTTCTCTCTCAATTTTTTCCTCCCCTCCCCACCGTTTCTTCTTGCCTGTTTCTCTTTTTTAATCTTCCCCACACCAAGCACGTTGTCGGTTCTCTCTTCGTTTCGCTAGCTTTTACCCCTACACACCTATACTTTTGACTCTGCATGTATTTCGCTCCCCTCCAAATAAATTCTCTCGGAACGTACAGCATATAAAGAGAAAGAGAAGCGAATTGAAAAAATATTGAGAGTAAAAGAGAAAAAGAGATTGGAGATAGAACACGCGGGGGGACAGGTGCACACCAAGCAACCACGTGCTACTCCAAGGCCGACGACCACCGCGTTCCCAAGCGACATAGCAGCCACCACACCATCGTCACCACCATCGTTCACACTGTCTTGTTGCCTCGCGTTCTCTCCAGTCCCTCCAATATATACTTACGCAACTTTTATTTTCCTCTCTTTCTCTCCATCTCTTCTTTCTTTCTCTTTCTTATCCCGTTGATGTTGGCTCGGGCCCTTACTGGATCTCAAACTGTTTTCCGTTTCAGTTATACATCTCCCTGACTATCTAACGTGACCGCGATGTAATGTGCTCGTGACTAGTGGAACGGTACCCGGTAGCTCTAACGAAACAAGTTTTTTGTTTGTTTCTTTTGTTTTAAACAATATTTTGTCATTTTTTTACGTATACGTTTCTGATAAAAGTAGTGTAACATTCCTATGGATAAAATGGTGAAAAATACACACGTAGAAAAGCAATGAAAGAGAGAAAATATTGTTCTGTGTTCTCCAGGATAATCTGATGAACTTTAAGTGGATGTTACAAAATCTTCGATACATTTTACTTCGTTTCGTGAAGTGATATTTCGTGTGATTTTCATGAAATAATTAGTCGAGTGAAATGGATATTCGATTTGAAAATTCGTGACTCTTGAGAAAACTCATGAAAATTTTTCTTAAAATTCACAACAGTGCGTGCATATTTGAACGATGAAAGAAACGACAAACGAAAACGAAAGAATTATGATAAAACGATGAATACGATGAAAGGAGGAAAGGGGCTTAAAAAGTTTATAAAACTTTCGACGATTTCGACACGAAAACGCGCATGAGTAGATGGAAGATAGTGACTTCCGGTCTTTCCCTGGTCGCGGATGCGACTCTCGTCGAACGCGTCGTCGACGTCGCCGTCGTCGTCGTCGCCGAGAGTCTCGTCTTCGCGTGCCTAAAAATCGATCACGAGTACCGTGAAAATATGGAGTTTGGTTAACGAAACAATGGACTTCGTGAGTTTAATAACGACTAAAGTGCAATAAAAGTACATTTGAAAATCAGGGAGGGAAAAAGGAAAAAAGTTAAACATGGGGCAGCAAGGATCGAAAGGAAGGCCCGCACTGCGAGCTGATTTTGTACGTGATTCAAAAATGCGTCTCGGCAGTTTCAAACGAGGTAGTTTTTATATTCACAATTATAAATAATCTCGAAACCGAACCATATGGTCTTCGTACAAATGATTGAGAACATAATGTTAAGATAATTCTAATTTTAAGTCTATAAACAATTTGATGAGGCGAATGATTCGCTAGAAAGATCAATAAAATGATCGATCAATACAATGAAGAATTCGCCACGTATTTTTTCGTGTTCGTGCAAATTCACGAGCTACACAGTTACGACTCCAACGTATAATAATAATAATAATAATAAAAATGCTCGGTCAACTGTAAAGAAACCGGCCGGCAACCAGAGACATACGTCTATAGATATATGCAGTCTAATGTCCTTTCTCGCTATACAGAAACACTGGACACTCTGTTGAAACGAGTCCCTCGTTAATGTATACAAAAAGAAAAAAAATATATGACGGAAGAAACGCACCAAAGTTTTCTATTTGCATTATTCCTTAACTGCACTCCTCTCGTGACCTAGAGAATCGGAAAGTCAATGTATAAATCTCTCATGAGATTTAGTTTACCGGCTTCGTGTCGTTGCCTCTACTACGGACGCATTTATATGCATTTTCAAGTTTAGGTGACGTCCATCTTCAACTTCCATATTGAATCTCTAATAACATTTTTCTCTTTCGAATACTAATATTTTAAATCACCTGGAATTATAGAAGTTTTATATAAAATTACAAAAATCTCAAAATATAACGTAATAATTATGTTTTTTTTTTTTTTTTTCAATTTTTTTTTTCATTTTACTTCGTACTGCGAATGTTGGTAAAAAATCGTTTGTGTCGTTCATGCAAAAGTTTGAAGATCTATGATAAAATAGTTAACTCGTTAACCTCAATATTTCGCAGCTCCCTGATTTTGGAGTGGGCAGAAAATTGGGTCTGTCGAGATCGTTTGATGCTTGCTAGCTTCTTGAAAATACGGGGGCTCATAGAGGCAAGAGAGAGCTCTCGATCAACACCGCAACCAGCTTATTTTAGCCATGAGAGTGCAAACGAGATAGAAAGAGAGGAGCGAGGCGTGCGAACGGAGGAAATAATTTCAACGCTCTCGTTTGCCTCTCGTAATTCATGTTTAACGAGATTGCAGGGATCACTATCGAGCTTTAGACTATGCCCTGTGCTTCCGATCTCGTGTATCATCTCCATGTTACGTTTAACGCATACTAATCCAACGTGTTTTAAAACTTTCAATGAAAAACAACAAAAAAAAAACACTGGTTAAATATCGTTGTGTTATATTTACCCGTAGATGTGGATACACATCGAAAATCGTGGCAGTCGAAATTGTCTTTTGATATAGTTATATATAGCATGAGGCGTCTGGAGAACCACGTCATGCAAACGAAACACAAATAGAAAATATAATGATGCTAATATTTCAGCCTCAAGATTTTTCGAGGCTAAACATGATGTTAAATTTTCGTACAGAAAACCAAAACATTAGTCTATATTTGGTTATGCGTAATGCACGTATTTTTGGCTCTGGATATTGATATATTTCTGACATTTTTGGAGAATCGGAGTAAAGAAAAATAATTTTTATATCGACCGAATAAATGATAGACTGCAGGGTAAAAAAGAAAATTTATAAAGATCTGGAATTGATACATTTTTTTATGACTATGAAAATCAATATTCATAATTTAAACTAATTGTTTTCTCAAAAGGAATCATTTTTACTTATTAAATTACGATTAAAAACATAGATAATGTCAATCACTTAATTTTCATCGTTGTTTTTTGATGGTCTGTCAACAGAGAGATCGCCGACAACAGGGAATCAGCCAAGACGAGTTGCTAACGGTCGTACGAGTACGAATAATCAGCAACAAGCACGCATCAATAATTGCGATCCCAAGAAGAGTTGTCCAGAGGTCTCGACTCTCAACCTTGGTGAGTAAAATTTGTACTTAAAAATGTCGAATTAATTGGTACGATCGATCGAAGCACGTAATTAACGACCTGATTGATACAATGATTTATGGTGCGATAAGCTGATAAATATTATCACTTGACGAGTCATCGAGTTTAATTCTTGTGAAGGAATTACTCACATGAGCCATTAAGTGTAATAAATTTTTAGGCTTCTACCCGAACTCACTTTATAGTTATTTATAATCGTTAGACTTGCGACTTTCTCAGCCTCATCTGCTTGCTCGTATATACTATAGTTTCAAGCGTAATATAATTTGTTTTCCAACTAATGGGAACATTATATAGATGGCACAGTTTTCAGGCCAGTGACTTCCGGCTATAATAGACCGGATGACGATGCACATCGTGATATATATATATATGTTGAGCCACTGTGTACTCCATTATACCTTCTATGAGGTCTACCCCGAAAACTAAACTGTGCTAGTGTTTCTCTCACGAACTATTTCTCCATCGTATTTACGGACATACACATATGTGGCACATCTAAAATAAACGATCTCATTTTCTCATGTGACTCGTTAGTGTCAACAGAAAACGTTGATAATGACATTTTTTACATTCCGAGCTAGTCGAATTATATTATTACTTACAAAATACCCATTTCGTCTCTGCTTGGCTCATTTTTTTGCAACAGAATTATTAAACATCCAACCAACACTATTCAGCTATCAAATTTTATCGTATTTCGCTTCTCCATCGAAAGAGAACGAATGGTTCTCACCCCAGCTATTATTTATACTTTTTTTTCTTACCTCGCTTCCTCTTTCTTCTGATACCACGCAGATTCACCTCAAATTGCTACTTTTCTCTTTACGGATCTGGAAATTAACAATGAAGCGATATACTTCAGACTTCTACTCGTTTTCTCTCCTTCATTTCTATTTTATCAAAGATCTCGCGAGAAATACGCTTCTTGAAACTTGCCACTGTATTACCCTCTTGCTTTGTGTACACCACATCTATTACTTTTCTGGTACAATGACTTCGAGCGCATACGCACACAAACGTTGTCAGATATTTGTGGGTCAGATATGTAAACTTACGATGTAGCATTCGGAATTAGTTTGTTGTTCCAAGTATCCCTGGGCTTTTAAGCACGCTCGCTTTCCCCCTCAATTTTCACAATCCTCTGTGCCTCTCTCTCTCTCTCTCTCCTCTGCTCTCTTTCTTCAAACAGTTTTGCTATATTTCCGACTTGTACTTTAACCGGATACCCTCGCTCGATCCTACAGGCACTTTTTACGATCCGCCAAGTGCTCACATCCGTGATTTCAAACCGAACGAATTTGCCGACGTTTATTCGACGCGAATGTACATTGCAACGAGACAGAGGCTCCCACATACGGACAACATGTGTTTCTTCAAGCTTTATAAAGCCTCTTACGTTCCATCAAATTATGTACTTTCCTTACACTCTCTTTGAGGAAATCTTTGCTCCGAGTTTTGTTCATTAATCAGAAGCCTAAAGACTTCGATATTTCGAAGAGTAACTGGTTTAGATAAACTCTGGAACTTGAAAAATTCTTCGGCAGCATCATCAATTATTGAGAAAGTCATTTTTTTAGTTTAGTACAAGAAAATAAGTCTTAAATCTTATAAAACTCATCGATAATTCTTATTTTTATTATTCGTAAACGCGTGACTCATCGATTCTGTTGAAAATTTATTATAACGTACGCTATCGAATTATCCTGTGATTGTGAAACATATTTTGTTTAAGAAAAAAAAAAAAAACTATCTCTTACACTTAAACTGTAACGATAAAATTCTCGAACATCGTTAATAGCGGAAAAGTCGATTTTAATTGTGAATGCGAAAATACGAAACTATCGTTCCGTGCTTCCGGTCACATTTTTATAAGATTGTCTGTGATTCGGTTCCCTTGAGAAAATCTCGTATGCATCTTACTTCACCTTATAATACTCTCGTACTCTCTATATCGCGATTGTTCAGAGCGAGACAAAGAAACACAGATAATCTTGCTGGGAAGGCAATCCTCGAGTAGCATTTTATAAGTGTCAGATATCTTCCGTATTCAAATTCGTAAAATTTTTTCCAAAAATCTTAGCTCAGAAAAATTTTTAAATTGAAGAAACTTCATAAGAAAAACTAACGAAATGCAATAGTTTATTATCACAAAATCGTTTCTCTACAAAGTGTCCCTCGTCCTTTCATTTAAATTCGGGGATGGGATTAACAGCAGGCCCGCAGCCCTCACAGAGCAATGTTCTGATTGTTACGTCCGCTCTTGAAAGGCTCTCGCAATATATTATTACAGTATTGTCGTCTACTTTATGAACTTATTATTTCCGACCATCAAATTAATATAACGCCGGGGTGTCTTGGTCGGGATGGAACTTTATTTGAAACGACACTATCTTCCGACCCGTTTGGCGTTTCGTAATTCAGCGTGTAACCGTTAAATTTGGACAATGAAAATCCACCGTATTATTCTCAGTGATGATTAATACCCTAGTTACGATTTGAGAATATCGAATTTCGTTAACAAACTTTTATAATAAAGGAATCGATACAAAAGTTTGCACAAAATCCAATGCACCGTTAACAATATTATTTTTGTATAAAGTTTGATATTGGAAACGATTAAAGTTTTCAAAGAAACACTTACGATTTCTGACTTACGAAAAAAAAAAAAAAAACACACGTCTCGTTGTTTGAATTTTTGTTTGGTTTCTTTTCGATGAAATGAAACTTAATCGATAATGTTTTCTCCGATATTATCATAGTTTTCTTTCGTTGAAGACGCTTTACGCCTTACAATTATCGGGTGATTATTATTTTATTCAGACGCGCACGCAGCAATCCGTGATGCCTTTTAACAAGATACGATAATTACGACGATATAAATGTATCTACTTAGTATATTCGTTAAACTAAGCTAGAGAGCTGTGATGTTGATCGAGCTTGAGAGAACGCATGCATTTGTAATCATACGGGACAGTAGCCAAGAGATAAATTGTCGGGTTGAACATACACAAATTGAAAAAAGCGAGCCTTTAAAAAAATTACAATGTAAATTCACAGCGATCGCAGTGTACCTCAAATCTTTGGTTACAATGATAGGTATTTACGAGTACACACGAGCCGACGTTTCTCGAGATGAAGATACGAGAGTAATAATAAATCTAAGTGCACCAGACCTAAACTGTTTTAATGATCGACCTGCTTTTTATGGTACTTTTGTATTCACGCACAGATCCGGATAAAATCGAGTACGTATAATAAAATGTACCTTCGTATGAGTGTACGGTGAAAATACCGGAATGAAAAAGAAGACACGTTTCTGATTTATTGAACTTTTTCATCGTAAAACTTGATTATCGTTACTTATAGACATCAGCTGATTAATAAAAAGTACACGTCGTCGATAAAAATGATTATTTATTAACACGATCTTATATTTATCTTAGAGCTTGATTAACGCACCAAAAAAATTCGAAATCTGCTACGTGACCTATAAGTTTTGATGACGACGAATTGCTGAAGAGATTTTTAGGACTAGGCTTTGGAATTTAGGTCTTAAGCAAAGAATTAAGATTTGCAAAATTTAATAAAACTGCATGATTCTCATAATGAGGACTCGCAAAGGCTGTACAACCGTCGACCAACAGCTGCAACGATTTATCCGATTTGGCCCTTTCGAAGCTCATCTATAGTCTTGTGAACATCCAAAGATGGCGCCTTAGGCATTCAGAAAATGGATAAGTTGCGAAAAGATTTTGATGCTGAACACGTTGCAGGCAGTTTTGAAAAATTGTCAATTTAAAATCATAGCAAATTAATACTTGCAGGCTGTTTGCTCACACATCGCAATTATTTATGATTTCTAGTCTATCAGGAAGTAGCTTTCTTAATTTCCAATAATTCTCAAAGAAAATCTGACGAATGCGGAAGATTGCTTAAGACTACGCGAGCAAGTTTCGTTCGAGTCAGTTCTTCATAATTCATCGGTTAAGAAACTCATTGAGTTTGTTATATTTGTCAAAGCATTTATAAAACGAAACGTTTAATTATTGAATTAAATCAAAAGACAAATAAAGATCGAATCCAATTAAAATGGAACGAAAAAATTACCTAATTATTCATTGGTACTTTCTATTCGTTATTTATTACAAAATAACAGCAATTCGAGGGTTCGTTCGAGTAGAAATATAAACTTTATTTTAGAAAACTGCTGTTGCGACTATCCTCGAGACTTTTGATTTAATTATTTTCTTATAATCGCGCTTCAATAATCAAAAGCTAAGATGAGGTAGTTTCGAAAATTTGCCCTTTCGTTTACAAGATTATATCTATTATCTTCGAAATAATGTCCTCGAATTCGCTCACCACTTGTTTAGTCATATCTCACGAGACAAATAACAAAATGAAGTCTCAGTCTCAATTACAAGCCTCTTCTGGAGCACAGCTGTAATTTCTCGACTGAAAGAATGATCGCAAAAAAGGTCAGAACCCGTGGGTGTGTGCAAATGCTGTTGAAGCGGTCACGATCGCGCGTGTCGCATTAATAATAATCGTTCTTTTGGTCATAGGGTTCTCGTCGTCGTCGTCGATGCACACGTTTCATTTCTCTTCACACACAACGATACACAACTTCCGGTCTAGGACAAAACGTTGTCCGAGTATTTTGCATAGCCCGTGCACTTTAGGATGAAAAATATTTCAAAATATTTCGCTGACCAATTGATTACAGTTACGTGTTTAAAAAACACGAATTATTCCCGAAACTTCATGATTTTATAATGAAATCGTAAAAAGTTTTGATCTATAATTCTCCGTAATTTTTTATGAACTAAATATATTTCATTATTTTAGTGTATCATACAAATGAATTTGTAATCTTTCGTTTTATTGTTTTATCGTTAAAACATTTTTTTTTTGCAATATAAAATTATTTAAGGTTCATAACCAATTTTATCGGCAAGAATGCAAAAATCTATTATGAAAATTTTCTATTTTTTTAGATAAGAGTCCGACACCGGTGAGGAAAACGGTATCGACAGGACGAACCGGACCGGTCAACAGTCTCAATGCGAAGCTTCACAATACGAATGCAACGACAACGACCAAAGGTATGTATCAAAAAAAAAAAGAAAAGCAGAATCGTTTCTGTCTTCTAGAGTTAATTTATCATTCGTTTGTGTCTTTTTCTTTCGACCTCGTTCTTGTATCGAGGCTCGAGGCGTTTTTTGTCCATGAATTCATTGATAAATCGAACGTAAGTAGGATTAATGTCGGAGAATTTATTCTTAATCGATAATTCTAATGGAGTTGTGGTTTTTAAATAGTTTAACTTTTATTTGGTATTGAAAATAGTCGCACGAAGTTTTGACAGAAAAAATTATATTATAGCTGATTTAACTTACTTTCTGGGATTTTTCACAACTGGAGAAAAATTTTAAACTCGTATCGTAAATTTAAAAAAAATTTAAAAAAAACCGGGTACATAGTAAACGTTGAGTATAACGAGTCGACTCGTTGATAGTTCCAAACTGGATCTGGTGTGTGCACGATGAATAAAATAAAAGAGTTAGCAAACGTGAAAAGGAAACGAGAGATAATTGGTCTCGTACTCGGGTTGGAAAGTGGCTCGACGCGTCATGAAATTATACCAAAGTCTTCTTCGTCAATTCTCCCACCATTATCACGCGTAAAAGTAGTTAATCCAGCAGGACAAATGCGAATGAAAAGAAAAAAAAAACAAACGAAAAACGCTTCAGTGTCATTCGTGGAGTGCGACAAGTTTCTCTCGTTGCTTCAATCGCGCCCCTCGCGAAATATCTCGTTCGATTAGGTTTGCGCGGTCTATAATCAAGAAAATATATGAAGAGATAGGGACTCTCACTTGTCGGTTTAGTGTATATTTGATTAATAAAAAATATGAAAAAACTTAAAAATTGCAGTGTATAAATTGAGAGAAACTTTTAAATATAATGCAACGCAAATCAGTCTTCGGATTATTTTAGATAAAATTGAAATAAATATAATCTTTTACTTGGCAGTGCATGGCAAAAAAAAAGTGAGAAAGAATGAATTTTTTGTTTACAACATCTGCAACGATGCAAATTTCAAGTCAAAATATCATCAAAATAAATCTCTCAGCTAATGAAAGAACTGCAATAAGAGAGATCTTGTGATTGCCAAAAATCTTCGAATTCGGTGAAATTAGTGTTCTTGTGACAAGAATAATCGTTACATAGAACTCGCTCGATGGGACAGTCGTAGTGAGAATTGCAATAGGGAGAGTATGTCGAGGAGACTTCGCTCGGGACTGTGTGTCGATGAGTTATTTCGAGACGTCGAGCTACGAATAAATCTCGGTCTTGTCTATTTGGTATCGAAGGGTCTTGTGAGCAATCTTAAACCAAACCGAGTAACCGCGTAATATGCAAGAAGAATGTCAGAAAGAAGGGAATCAATTTTATTTACCAAAGCAACAATTTTCTTTGCCTCGAAGGGTCTTCATAACACAGGTTTTTTTTTAAATAAACCTTTCAGTACCTAAATTGATTAAAATGTGTGTTTTGATAATGAGACGTCTACAATAAGAAGATGAAACATTTATAGAAATAAAAATGATACAGACATTCAATGCTTTATGAAAGGGAAAAACCCTTGAAATTAAGAAAAACGTTTAATCGATTTTGAATTTTAATGCATCGTTACTTTCTCAATTTGTGGTATTTAAAAATTTCAATAAGGAATAAGACGCTATTCTATTGTAAGCTCCAAAAGAATTGTTTTTCGACAACTCTCGATCAGAAATATCGAGTGATTATCATTCAAATGTGTCGAAGAGTCGAGACTTTATTTCTGTTTCATCGTAAATTAGGAAGAACGACAATTTCGTTCTTTCAGCCAAAAATGGTGTGCATCACAACTCGTCAATCTCACAACGCATTATATAAAAGTTGTAGATCGTTTGGGAGTAGAAATTGCAAGATTATATTGAGGGAGGTGGCACGATGAGGATAATCGCCCGTCCCAGAGCCGATATTTCCACACATATTCTTGGCAAATGCATCATTTTCATTCGTCCCGAGTTTTGAAAAAGATTAAAGATCCCATTAGTGAAATTTGCGCAATTCAATCAAGTTCTATTCGTTTATGAAATATAAATCTTCAAAAAAAAAAAAAAAAAAAAAAAAAGAAACGCTTCACGGTAATTCGCAATATAAATATGAAGAAAATTGGAATTAAAAAATGAATCCGATTTCTTAATGAATTATAGCACTAATTGTCAGGTAATAATAATTTCTGAGGGAACACTTTTCGAGAATATTACTAACATCGGGTACTCGTCAGAACAAAAATACAGTTATAAAATGATATTCTCACTTCCTTTTTGCTGGTATAGCAAAAATCTTGTATAAGGAGTTCCAATGATTGTTAGAGGGCTTCGTTGTAGGATACAATAGATTTGGTAGATTCAGGTATACGACTTAGGTTCATGCAGAGGATTATGGTTTAGTCTAAACACCATTATGTACGAAAATATAGGTATATGAATTATTTGTCCACTATATCTTTATATAGATATACAAACCTCATACACATACATTTTCATAGTTAGAGAACATAGGAGAGTAAGGTGGAGGTGAAGATTGCAAGCAGAAGTAGGGATAAACTCGGCCTTACCTCGTTTGTTGCGAACCATTCGTGTATTTACTCGGTCGTGAGACTCGAAAGCGTACGCACTAAATACTACGAGTGTTAACGTTGATATCCTGTGTCTCTAGTATTAAAAAAGAAGAAACAAAAAACGTGACATCCATGTACGTACGTAAACGTATATAGTTCGTGTTGAATAATATTTTAAACACGCCTATATATACGTGCTCTTCAAGGTCTCTGCCTTGATGGCACCTCGACTTTTGGCTCGTGTCATCGAATACTTTTGCCACTCCGAGACTCATACACATACGTAGTTTATATATGTGCATAGACGAGAACAACCGATTAAGACAAGTTGGCTCGACTATCGACGCAAAAATCTACGTACAAACTATATAAATAAAAAGGAGGGAGAGAAAAAAATCAGGAAAAACATACACATTTTTCAAAAGAACGAACAACCGCGAATCACCGTTCACGTAAAAATAACTTCAGTAACGTCAAGCTTCTACAGTTGTAAACACGAGGGTTGCTTTGGTCGTATCGTGTCTTTTTTCACGTATTCTTATTTTCTTCCCTTGCTCCACATTGTTGGAAAACTTATCATCGAAACGGAGTCAAAGGCTTTTTTCAAGGATATTTGGAGCATGAATGTGCGCGCGTGTGAACAGTGAACATGTCCTCGGCGTAAACATGAGGATTCATCGTTGAGGATTGTCGTTTTTAATTAGTGTTGTTGGTGAACTTTTTCACATTGCTCTTTATCGTGAGATTAAAATGTGGAGATAGACTATTTCAGAATAATGGCCATTTTCACTGTCTGAGAATGATGAAAAAGTTGTTACGTTCGAGGAGCAATTTGTGCTTGTGAAGAAATCGTGATTTGAATTCAGACAGTGACTTTCTTCATACCGGAAATGCCATAATCATTGTTGTAGCATTATAATTCGCATTATTATCTCGTTGACGAATAAAAAGTAAAATGAACGTAAAGTTTCGTTGGTTCTTTCCATTGAAACACTAAATATATTTAGCAAACAGTGGATTTTACAGTATCTTCATCACCATGACTGTCTTTTGTACTCTCAATCCGGATGATTTAAGTTCCGGTGGTGAATCTTCATTCTCGAGTGACAGTAGTGATTTTTCTTCCCTCTCGTTGGATAGCTTGAAAAATAGCCTACAAATACCTAAAAGTTTAGATATCTGTGGACACAATGGTGTTGTTAATAATTGTGACGAATGCGGGAATAACGGTGACGTTACGATTATCAGATTCATCGATGAACATGTGACGAACAATGCTAACGCCGGGTGTACTTGGAACGATAGGGATTCACTAGTGACAACCAACAATGTTGATTCTATTGCAGATCGCACAGCCAAGGAGAACAACGTTAATGCTAACAATATTATTAGAAATGTCCCTGTTCACGAAACTCGTCATCAATCTGCTCAAACTGATGACAGCTACGAGATTCTACGGGAGAAAAGAGTCGATGATACTATCCAGGGACTCTCGATCACTGTCCAGTATCTTGCTCATGAGGTGAATTTCATGAAAATTATTTTTATTTCAATTTTAAATTTATTTCAAATAAGCAGCTACTTCAAAATTGTTTTCACTGAATCAAACTGGCGAAAAATGTTTTTTTTTTTTTAATTTGTATTCATAATGAAACGCATGCTCTAACAAATGTCTTTGTAGCACGATTTTGTTTTTTTTTTTTTTTACAATTTTGAAAGTTATGCATTTAAACATTTTTTTAATAATCAATCAGTATTCTTCATATATAAAAGATTCAGACAATTGATGGATTCTTTTGTTAAATTTATGATTTCTACATTGGAAAAATGCTGTTCTTAGGATTTTTCACACTCCATGGAATTAATCATTGAACCGATTAAAAAGAAACATCGCATTGATTCAGTGATTTCAAATTTGGAACAAATGTTTTATTTTCTTTTTAGTTTAGAGTAATATTGTTTGTAACGAGCATTTTAAAAGTGCGATGCGTTAAGACAGCAGTTCTTCAGGGAACGAAGCATCTAATGAAAATGGTTATTGTATTTGGAGCGTGACCACATTAATTTGTATTTACAGTTGTAATTAGCATCGTCGTAGCTCGAATTAAGGAAATGAAATGATTATTGCCAAATGCGTTATTCATGGAAGTAAAAATACAAATTTTTTTTATGAAAAAAAAAAAAACAGAAAAGTTCTCGCTTTAAAATATTTCTCAACACGTAATTATTAATCGAAGATTCAATCATTTGTTTTCACAAAATTTATTACAAAAAAATTAGCCGCACTCTTTTTTTTCTGACGATGAAAATAAAATATTTTTTTTCGCCTCGTTTTTCTTTTGACGACAAAAGCTGGATGGATTTGCGGCGCCGAGGCTGAGAAAAGATTGCGAGAGCATGAAGAGCGAGTGGCTAACGGCACGTACCGAAGTTGAGGATTTGCGAACGAGCCAGGTGAATCTTGAGGAGAGGCTTATAGCCGAGAGAGAGGATCATCGACGAGCTCTTGAGGAACTTCGAGCAGAGCGTGAGTGATGAAAATATGATAAATTGCTTCTTCGATCTACGAAATGAATTTTCTTGCTTTTTTTTTCAATGTTTTTTTATAGTTTTCTTCGAAAGTTCAAATTAAAAAGTATCTATTAATAGCTTGTATCAATAATACAAACTTTATTAATATTAAATTTATTAAATTAATTAATTATCTCATTAAAAATATTCCAACTATGAATTTCTTACTATAACGTTTTTTTCTTCACGATCCAGAAAATAAAATCTATTCAAATGCAACTGTTGACATTGAAAGTTTTTATTGAACGATTTAATATGTTTTTTTTTTTTTTTTTCAAAAGTATTTAAACGAAATAATTAAGATTCTTCAAATATTCTATGTTTTAATTAAATTGTGTTCTTATGATCATTGGATTGTTATTTTACGGGTTTGAAGCGTAGTTCTACCAGTTGAGCAATATCTCAATTTGCAAGTGGACGGTGTAGTGATATATGGGGCACGACACTAATTCGTTTGTAACATTCGTTATAGCAGGGGAGATATAATGGGTTCTAATCGTCATAACTTAACGGTGCTATACCGGTATAAACATGTGAAGCAATGATTAATTGTAGCACAGAGGGTATGCAATGGTGTGACGGTAGAAACGAACTCATAGGTATATTACGCGGAGCAGAGTATAATTCGATACGCTTCGAAACATTTTTTAACTGCTCCCGTACCAAACAAGACGCATCAATACTAATGTAAACAAATCTAAAACACGTATTATATGATCATTAAATAGTTGTGTTTAATTTATTAATGTCGATTTATTAATTTGACATGGAAGATATTTCACGTTTCGTTCGACGAACCAATAATTAATTTCAACATTTTTTTAAATTTTTTTATTTTGCATTATTGTAAAGCAGCGAAATATCTTTATTATATTTAGAAACCAAAATACAAGCACTGAAGAGAAAATTATTGAACAATGAAAAGAATCTTGAAATCGATGAAGAAAATAAATTTTTTATTGCATTTTCTACGATGGAATTTTTACGATGCGTTGCGTTAATTAATTAAATTTTCCAAATGCTGTGATTAGATCATTATGAGGAAACATTAATCTTGCTGCAATATATTTTGTATGAAATAATTAATAAAAAGATGTTTTTCATTTAATTGCAGTTGAAGCAAGACACACTGAACGCGTCGACAATTTGGAAAGCGCCCTAAACGAGGAAAAGACGAACTTTTCGAAACGCCTTGAATCGGCACTCGCAGCATTGACAGCGGAGCACGAGGCAACGATCGCACAATTGAAAAGAGAACATGAAGCTGAAATAATTCGACAAGAGACCAAATCCCCGGAAGAATGTGTCGATCAAGAGAACCAAAACAATTGGAACGAAGAGATAAACGCGGAGAAGCATGAAGATGAAGAAGAAGAGGAAGAAGAAGAAGAAGAGGAAGAGGAGGAAGACGGAGAAGCGGAGGAAGAAGAGGATGTGAACGACGAGGAGGAGGAGTCGTTTGAAAAATCGAGTTTACGGGAACAATTACACCAAGCAAAGACTGCCCTGAATTTAAAAAATCTCGAGTATACGAAGCTGCAAACTGAGAACGAAGAGCTGAGAGATCGTTTGGAAGAGAAAAAGATTCTTCGAGAGCGAATTGAAAGCCTTCAGTGGCAGGTGCGAAACACATTAAGCGAATCGCGCAAAGAACATGTGACGGAAATGGCGAAACTGAGAGCGGAATATGAGGCTGTACTTGAGAAGAGAGAGAACGAGAGCGATCGAAAATCTTTCGTACACGATCAAGGAGCTGCCCTGAGGGCGGAGGTTTGGTCATTGAGATCGGTCCTCGAGTTAAGAAGCCAAGAGAACGCGACATTGAGAACGGAGAACGACAGTCTGAGACGGGAGGTCGAGGGCAAAGAGGCACTCGAGCAAAGAATCGAGTGCCTTGAGGCACGATGCGAAGATTTAAAAGCACAGCTCGACAGTAAAGAATCTTACGAGAGGCAAATATCCCACGAGAATGAAATATTGTTGGGATCGTTTCACGAGGTGTCGATGCACAACAAACATTTGTCACAGAGAAATGAAGAATTACAATGGCGTTTGAGACAAAAAAATGAAGTGGTCAATGTTTTGGCTAATCAATTAGCAACGCCGCCACAAAGACTGTCCAGATCGTTGGGACCTGAACACATGGAAAATTCTTTAGACCGTAATTCAATCGAACAAACTTTAAACGGTGACGAAGAACAGCCTATGGCTAGTTCGATGGTTAAATTTATGGTTCAAAAGGGTGATTCCGTATCGTGGACATTGGAAATCGATGAATCATCCGACAGCTTAACCAGTGCACCAACACCCACTGGACCAACTGTTTCTCGACAAAATTCCTTGAGATCAGCGTCAAGAAAAAAAGTCGATTTACGCACGAGATCCAAAAGCGTTTCTATGTCCGAAAGCTCGCGTGATCAAGTCTGGAGCCCTGGCTATAATTCAACGCCAGTCTCAGCCAGACGGCGACCTCGTAGTGATCCCGCACAAACTGCCAATGAGGTTGTCGTTACTGCCACCGTCAATGTCGATACCGGCTCCGGACCAAGACCACAAGAAGCTGGCGGTGAAGCCATGATTTCCGAAGAAACTTCCGCCACCAGCAGCGAAGATGAATCATCCACGAGCAGCGATATTCCTCGTTTAACTATGGATTTTCCATGGAGCAAAGATAATCAGTAACGCTTGCTCGAAACTTTTCTCACTTATCGCAAACGACACTCTCGACGTACAGCATTTTCCACCATCTATTTTCCCTATTGAGGGCTTTGCACGAGGCAAGGAGACAAGATTTTTATCTCATCTTCAGCCGATTATCAAACGAACTATTTTTCCTCTCAAACTTATCCATTAATTTAACAACAACAGAGGGACAATATTCAAATTGCCACAAACTCTATCGTAACGTTTCAACATTTATTGTGGCGTTTACACTTTTTCATTCCGGTTCCGGCAATAAAAATGTATCGAGCCTTTGAGCTCGTTTATCGATCAATTGAAAATCTATTGATTCGAGTCTTCAAGCTTTCAAACGAAAATGGAAGTCTCGCAACTTGTTGGGTATGTTGGAATTTATAATCAATCAATTTGCAACTACCAATCAATCGAGCCAGAATATCGATCGAACGAATTCTCAAAACAACAACGTTTTCCATCTTCAGATATTTCAAGTTTCATTGATTTTTGATTGAAGAGAATTTCAGCAAAAATACATTGATACTTTTTGGAACTTGATTATTTTTTATTTCTTCGTCTTGATTTTTGGTGACTGAACATCAACACTTTGCACAATAAAGATTATCGAGTCTTCAAGAATTAATTCATTATCGTTCGAAGATGTCAGGTTTCTTTTATTTGTTTTCCGATCAATTAAAACGTTTTTGAAACCGTACGACGAGTTGTGTGTGCGGAAGTTATGTTTTCAAACGGCTTTCGTCTGTTTTGAGCAGACTTTCGAAAGATTCATACAATTTTATTTTATATGCTATTTATCTTGTTAACCAACCGATCGCGGCAAGATTATCGAACGAATAAAAAAAATAATACAATGGCAAGTTTCTCAAATCTTTACAAAACAGTCCACGGCCTTGGGTTGTTGAAAATTTTCTGATACCAAACATCAACTCTGAGAGATACGGTCTTCTCTATCTTTTTTATAATTATCGATCGTAAAAGTGATAATCGATGGATTAAAAAAAAAAATCAAAGAAACATACTCGAGAACAAAAAAACTCAAATTTGCTCGAAATTTGAAATCAATGAATCCCTGCAATGGTTTTTTTCAATCGGAGCAATCACTCATTCTATAGAATAAAAAATCCGAGGAGCGACATTTTTCCAATGTGGAATTCATTAATTTAACAAAACAATCCATCGCTTGTCTTAATCTTTCAAATGTGGGAAATACTAATTGAATAAAAAATTAGTTGAAAATACATGACATTCGAAATTGTGAAAAAAGATGGTGTAGATCATTATCACAAAAAAAAAGCTTGTTTAATGATGCAGTTTTTGATCAATGCAAATATTGAAAAAAAAAAAAAAATTGGTCACTTTGACTCAATGAAAACAAATCTGCGATAGTTGCTGAATTTTTAATGATTTTGGAAATGTGATTAAAATTATTTTGATTGAGTTTACCTCATGAACAAGATACTGAACAGTGACCGTGAGCCTCATGCTGTTATCACTTTGAGCAGATTGATGACAATTAAAGAAAAAAAAATGGAAAACCGAACCGCAACCTGAGTTTCTCATACGCTTGAAACCGTTGCTGGGAATTTCGATTTTTGAAGAGAAATAGCGGTGCGGCAATTCGATAATATTATTCAGTTGCAATTATTTAAAAAAAAATTAATTTAAACAAAAAGCCATTTCGCGAAGATTAAATTAATGAACGTGGCTCGCACATCGAATGCTCATTTCGATCTCTCATAACCGATCTGGGGATTCCAGAGCTTTCGTTTCACTGCTGGTTGTCAAAAAAATTAAAAAAAAAAAAAAAAAATCAACAATTTAATGAGAAACCCAAAAGAATTATTTGAGAATAACTTGGATTTTTTGTTCTCCGAAACTCGGCGTATACCACGGAGAACAACGAGAACGTTAACACTTATGTAGTGTCTCGAGAAAAGAAAAAAAAATAAACAACTGTCATACGAACCAAGGAACAGTTGAAATTTTGTAGACCTACTTTTTTTTGTTAACTTCCGTTTTTAACGATGATTGGGTACTGTGTGTGACGTTTGTTTTTATCACAAAAAAAAATGTACATATAAAAATGATAAACTATTGAATATAAAAAGTCGATAGCGATTCGCATTATTTATAATTAATCGTGTCTCTGTCTGTAAATAGTTGAATGAATGATGACGAGGAAAAAAGAAAAGAAAATGATCGAATGAAGTTAAAAAGCCACACGTGATATAATTGAAAGTTTTCTTTTCTTTTTTCGTTATGGCGAAAGTAAAAAAACTTGTCGCATAATTTATACTGTAATACCGAATCAAGATACATATATATAAATCCATATATATATATCGTCATTGCTCCTCCTCTTCCTACTCGAACTTTGCATTCTCAAAACCATTAATAGTATTTAATATAAATATATATACATAAATAAAATTTTAAAAAGTAATAATATATAATGGATCATCGTCGCGTCCACGTTATGTATGTATATCAAAGACAAAAAATCGCGCTGATTTTATATTCGCGCGTATCGTTTTTTTATTCATTCGGAGAAAAATTTTCGTGGCTACTATAAATATATATATTTCGCATAAAGCGTGGATTTCATGCATGTACGTGAGAGTATGTATCTGCGAGTGTGAGCTCGGCTATTAAAAAAAAAAAAAAAAAAAAACGAAAACAATATAAAAAAGAAATCATTAATGAAAAAAAAAAATTAAAAAAAAAAACAAAAAAAATGTGAATTTTGCTCGATTCGCCCGAAGGACTTATCGGCAGCTATTTTAGCTTGTAGAAACGAAAAGATTTATATACACGTTGGAGTCACTTATATATAGTAAACATGGTGCATCGCCGGCCGAAAAAACTACCGATAACACTCGACGGGTGCAAAGAGTGGAGTGTAACGACCTATTTCCAAATTTGAAAGATCGAATATGTCAAATGTCAAAAGTAGGTTTAGCAAAGAAACACGAAATATTCGCGAAGAGCAACTTTTTTTTTCTTAGAGTTGTATGATGTCGCGTTGGACACGTGTATGGATGGTCTAAATATCGCAAAAGCGATGAAACGCGAATTATTAACAATAATACAAATAAATGAGGGATATTGAAAAAAAATGAAAAAAAAAATGAGAAAAAGAAGTATTAATCGCCGAGAAGTGTGTGTTTCACCTACATATGTTGGAAAATTCAGTGTATTATATACTTAGCAAATAAAATACCATGTTATGAGCTGAACTCAGTCTCCATTACGTTTTTATTCTTATTTTACCGTTTTTTGACAAAATTTAGAGAGTATACAATTTTCGAGGTTTCATGACCAATCAAATCGTTGGGTATCCAGGACGATTTAGCGTCTTCTGTGTGGAAATAAATCTTCCTCGTCGAGGCCATTTGCTATACGACGAAATTCAGTTGTACTCAACGCTCGTCTCTTATTTTCTTTATCATTGATCACATTTTTTATTGTACTCGTTACAGAAGATTGTGTTACTGCGCTTTTGGCACTTTGTCGACTGCATAAACTTTCATTGCTGACGTTAGACTTGGTACTCGGTTCGCGATTTTTTCTAATCGAACGTTTGGAATGTTTGCTCGAATTTCTATCGCTGCAAATACTTTCAGCATCATTTTGTTTCTCCAAATCATTTGTATTTTTATTATTTTCACTTTTTGATGATATTTTGTTGTTTAGCTCCTTATCGTGGTTCACTGGTTCATCAATTCTTATCTGATCGTTATGAACGTGCGAACAACAATCATTGTTTGAATTTTTCTCTTGATTTGATGCTGTTTTCTTAATTTTATTCATTTTTGACGTTTTGCTCTTTGAAGACCCTATCGCCGTGCCAGAAGTCGAAAGTACTGGCTGTAAAAGCGATGATGATTTAATTACTTAATTACTCGTCTATTATTGTACATTTGATTTTATTATACTCACTAAATATTCAAATTCAACCTCAGTATGGGGTGGTTGACTTCGGATTAAATTTAGGTCTGTCGTCTTCCTTTTTTCAATGACACCGCTGTGAGTAATTAAAGGTACAGAAGGAACGGGGTACTCCTTGTATTCATCCTCCTTTTCTAGCGCAGGATTTCTGGTGTGGTTGTAAGGCGGTAAACTAATAGTTAGAAAGTATTTAATTGAATAAAAATAATAATTGAAAAAAAATCAATAATGTACATATAAATGTTATCCACTAATCATATCGTTAGTCAAATAGAAAATAATATTTCATCTAGATAACTAGCAAAATTACCTCATTATGGCTGCAATATAATCACATCAATAATTACGAAACGAGAAAGAAATTGCGGAATTTTGAAAATCTTGATTAGTCAATCGTATGGTTGTCGCGAGATAAACTTTTATTTTTCCATTGGAAATTTTGACATGCCAGAAATCAGTCATTGATCAAAAAAAAATGACGCTCAAAGTGAATATTTACACTACAGATAATAATTTTAATCTTTAATAATAAGTAAACGAATCGTACCAAATAAAAAAAAAAAAGTAAATTAGTATAACGAGCACAGAAAACTACTGATTCGATTCTTGAAAAAAATCAAAACTTCATAAAATTTCAATTTTTATTTTATTTATTTGCTTTTTATGTCAACATAAAAATGTGGGTGAACGGATGATTTCGAATAATTGAAAAATATCGTCAGCAATCCTTCTTTATAGCGTTGTAGAAAAGTCCACCATGATTAATGACCGAGGATGATGGACAGCAACAGGATTTTCCTTCACGAGCACCTCCCGCTCCAGAAACTTGTTGGCAGGAAGACTGAGGGGCAAAATTGGCAGATCCATTGCTGCAACTAAATGTAGATCCTTGTTGTGGAGGGCAACAGCGAGTTACAGGCGGTGGTGGAACACACATGGGTGGACATTGAGGAACAGGCTCGACGAGTGGACATCCAGCACTTATTCAAAGAATTAAACAATAAAAATGTGTTTTTTTTTTTTTCAAAAATGATGGAAATTTGAAAATAATAATAATAATAATGATGTCCACAGAGCTAAGATAATTGAACAAATTGCAAATTGTAAATAATAAAAACTCTATAAAGTTGGCTTATAAATGAAAAGACTTATGTTATGGATTTTGTAGATTTTCCAGTTTCCATGACAGAATAAAACAAAATTAATGATTTTCTCACCGTTCCATAATAGCCGCCAGAGTTTCTTTGTCGTACGGTCGAGAGCATTTAACCGCAACGGACATGTTTCATTTTAAATTAGCAAGATAAAATTTTTGATTTATTTGTTGATAGTACGATTTATTTTTTACAAGAATTTTGAGATTTTAATCTACAACGAAAAGTGACAATTGTGTCAAAATTGGAGAACGAACTGAAGCTGAAGTTTTGATTGAAACAGACGAGAATCGTTCCCACGATTTGGTTCTTGTTGTTATTAACTCATAAAATGAAAGAACGATGAATGCTGATATTTTCACGATGTTTATATTTTACAGACTTTTTCTTATTGAACAGGAACTACTGTGAAAAAATATATTTGGGCTTTGAAAAAATGTATATGACTAATTAATGCTTCGAGCGATTTCCAGCAAATGTTTGAGGGCAACACGCAGTTGTAGGACACGCGTAACACGCCGTACAGGGCAGAGGACCCGAGTGTGGCACAAGATCCGGTGGACAAATTTCTTTTTCTGTTTTTCTTGTTATATTGCATTTCGGAGGTATTCTTTTGCAGCAATCCCAAAATGGGTCGCCGGAAGGTGGAATGGGATAACAGCAAACCGGTGGACAACATGGATGACAGCTGTATTTTGGATATTGATTTGAGATCAGCACAAGAATACGTTTTTTTTTAAATTTCGTCTGAGGTAATGGTTGATTTTAAAAAATCGATGTTTTTTCTCACTTAGATCCCTTGAGACGGTGGAAGCACACAAGATCACATCTTTTAGGATCTTTGATTATAACTGCCATTTTTATAACTTGTATTTGATACTAAAATTTGATTTGACGAAACTTTTACTAAAATCTATTGACAACCAAAAACATGAAATTTATCCGAGCGATGATAAACGTCAAGAATTTTTCATTGTTCATTTTTTTCTTCTATTTTCGAACCATTTAATGATTTTCACGTTGAAGTTGGTAATATCTCGAAATGTACTTCAATTCTTCTCGACATAATATCACTTTTTCAAAGATGTTTACAGCCGTTAAAATCCGATTAGAATTTCTTTACTCATTTCACATTTGAACAAATGTATAAAATATTTCAAATATGAAAAGCTAAGTTAATTATGTTTTATTAAATAATTTGATACGTTTTGACGTACGATTTTATGTGTAAAAAAAATAATGAGTTCATTTAAGTGGAAATTGCACTGTTATTATTCACTTATAATTATTTAGATAATCTTGGTAAAGATTGACAAGACTCGGAGGAGTTCTTGGTGTAACGATCGAGAATGCTGCTTTGAAATGTTCTTTTGTAATGGTAGTAGCGTCGAGACTTTCCTCCAGGGCTTTCATCGCCGCTTCATGACAAATAGCTTGAACCTCAGCACCGGAATAACCTTCTGACAGATCAACGAGATCCACCACATTGACATCATTAGCTATGGGCATTTTACTGAATTTAATTGAAAATATTTCACTCCGTGTTTCGGCGTCGGGAAGTGGAACGTAAACTATTCTGTCGAGACGTCCTGGTCGCAGCAATGCCTGTAAGTTGCGAAAATGAAGAAATTTGAAAATGAATTGTGAGTAAAAAATGATCAAAAATTTCGAACAGATAATTCCAATGAAAAAAATTGTATCTTCTTTATACGAAATTTTTTTATTTTTGTTCGATATTCGAAAAAAAAACTTTGGAAAGTTTATTTCAAGCGTACCTTATCGATTCTGTCCGGTCGATTTGTCGCAGCGACGAGTGTTACGTTTCCCAATGCGGTAACACCGTCCAGTTCCGTTAATAATTGTGCGAGTACACGCTCCTGCACATTGCTACCAGCAGAACTCGATGAAGATCCCCGCTCGCCACCCAGAGCATCGATTTCATCGATAAAAATAATTGATGGTGCGACCTGCCTTGCTTTACGAAATACTTCACGTACTGCTCTTTCTGATTCTCCGACCCACTTTGAAAATAGCTCAGGACCCTAAAAATCATTCGTTCAATATATCAAATTTTTTTAACGGGATGAAGTATTCAATTGTAGTTTTATGTAATCCCATTTACAGCTTTGTAATTGATACTCATTTTTGTCGAAAGAAAAAAAAATGAGATACTTTTGACGATAAAATGATAAAAGTACCTTTATATTAAGAAAATTTAATTTACTCTCGGTTGCGAGAGCTTTGGCTATCATCGTTTTGGAACAGCCTGGTGGGCCAAACATCAAAAGACCACGAGGAGGCGTTATACCAAGTCGTGCAAAAGCTTCGGGATGTCTTAGTGGCCATTCGACAGCTTGTTTCAATTTGAGTTTAAGACCTTTTTGTCCACCTACTTCTTCCCACTTGACATTAGGAACTTCAACAATGACTTCTTTCATAGCCGATGGTTTGGCTGTTTTCATGGCATTATTTAAGTCTACAAAATCCATTACAATCTCAGACTCGGAATCCGATTCGATTTTTTCAATGAAACGATATCTTTTCATTGCATGCATCGCAGCCTCGGAACACAATCCATAAAGATCAGAAGCTACGAATCCATGAGTAGTAAATGCAATTCTTTCGATTTCTTCGTCGTTCAAACAATTTGGAATTTTGCTTAAAATCTTGTTTAATATGTCTTTTCTCATTTGAGGCGTTGGGGCACAAATTTCGAACTCTTTGTCGAGTCTTCCAGCTCGACGAAGAGTACCATCGATGAGATCAGGCCTCGAGGTTGTTGCAAGAACAACAACATTTGCTTCGCTCGATCTAAGATCATCCATTAATTTAATGAGTGCGGAATAAATTCTTCGCTCATTATCCTGATTCGCGTTACCCTTACGTGGACATAAAATATCTATGTCCTCGATAAATATTATGCTTGGTGCTTCGAGTCGAGAATTTTGAAATATTTCGCTCAACCGGCTCTCCGTTTCTCCCGCTACTTTACTTTGAATTTCCCAACTTTTTATGAACAATATTTTAGCGTCATCGTACTCGGACATAACGGCGTTCGTTATCACGGACTTTCCGACTCCTGCAGTACCATAAACCAAAATACCTCTCGGAACGTTAAAACCTTTGATTCTTTTCCATTTTCCAAGCGCCACATCCATCACGTCTCGAAGATCATTGATCAGATTTTCGTAACCTCCCAAATCTTGTATCGTTAAACATTCTTTAGAGAAACTCTCTTCTCCCTTTTCTTTCGTTGGCAAAATAATTTTCCATTTCGTGTTATACAGGACTCTGTAAAATTTTCTATTCGTTTCCTCCTCAGATATTCGAATTTTTGCCATTTCTTCGGAAATACTGTTTTCCAATGAATTTTCCTCTGTCTTGTCGGCCTTTATTGCAACAATTTTGAATGCTAAGTTTTTGCCATAATAAGGCACGCTTATACGATTCCCAATGGTGAATATACTTCTCTCGTTGTAATTCTTCACAATGAATTCCAATTCTGGTGTTACTTTTGGCAATGACATTTTTCCTGTATACGAGATTTCTATTTCACGTGCCATCAATGGACTGCCTGGCAATTTTGATATTTTTACTAACCCATTTATTCTGCTGGACTCTATCCCTACAAAAAGTTTTCAAAATTAATTCTTATTCCTTTATTAAAAAAAAAAAATTTCAGAATAAACGCAAATGAAGGGTACACGACCATTCAAAAAAATTCCATTGCAAAGAAAGCGAGTTTTCTAAAGCTTTTTTCAAGCTGAAGAAATTATACACAGAATTGTTTATATATTTTTTTGTACCTTTTCTTGTCATTGATACGCTCAACAACGTTTTGTCATTTGTAGGCCATGCAGTTCTAACAATTGCATTTTCACTTCCTTCAACAATTACAGGATCTCCAATGGGAATTTCACACATTTGCATCACCGACGGAGCCAGGAATACCATGTTGTTCATTCCTTTCTCTGTTATGTTTTTTGGCTGTTCTTATAATTTAAGAATACAAAACAATAATTATCAAAATTATTGAAAAGATTTCACCCGTTTGCAAGTCTCTTTTCAAATGATTTATGTAACAAACAAAAAAGTCTATTGTCTATTTTTGGAAAAAAATGTATCATAAGCCAGAAAAAAATACCTTGGGATGTGTAAACTTCTAAGCTGCTGTATAAAATACCATCATGTATAAAACTGTGACTCCAATCTTTATTTTTTGGAGGACAGTCTGCTCCATGCACCGCCAATTCTTTTTGCGTCATTGTCGAGTGACAAATGTCACAAGACATCCAAGGAGATATGCTTTTTCTTGATTTTGACATCTTGAGCTTCGAAAATAAATTACAAGAAGCACTCAATGCACCGATGTGTAACTGTAATGAATAATTTATCAGTACAACTTTGTAAAAGTCTGTAACACAAACTGTAGTAATGAAATGGAGGTCTTAAAATTTTTGGTGAGAACAATTTGAGGTTACTAACACGAGGAGAGTTAAACTTTAAGCAGCTAGAAAATACATTCGAATTTTATAAAATCAAAATTGACACTGAAAATTTGACTTTCGAAATGTTTTGGCCGTGAACGTAATGGGTCATTGGGATACAAGTTTTCTTCACTCTGACAGCACCACGGTCTACATGTGAGCGATAAACATAACCTAAATTTACGTACCCTTTCCAATTATTTTTTATTTGGCAAGTTCAGCTACGGCAAAATCAACACGTCATTTTTTTCACAACTTTTCAAAGACTATGGAATAACTCACAAGTTTTACAGACATGACACTTGTGAAAAAACTCAACCACGCACGTGAGAAGATGATAAAATTGCCACCGTTGGCCCCGGTGAGCCTGTCGATTCTCAGCTGTTCAGAACAAGAACTATACTTTGGTCTGGTAGTGTTATTGGCTACATTGTGGCAGTCGCCCGCAGTGCTAGCACGTGCATCTACGTTACGATGGCAATTTGCAATTATTATTTTTTTCTATTTATTCGTGAATCTTACGGTCGTTATTATTCTTACCACTTTGATTATTCAAATTAACCGATGAGGGATTTCAAACTTATTTTTGAATTGATTATAATTAAAATACGTGCAGATGCGGTTTTTTTCTGTCAATGTCATGTCAATTCCGAGTTTTGACAAAATAATTTATTGTTTATTGCTAGCCACGGCACTTAGAAAAAATTGAATGATATCACCGAGTAACGACCTTGTAGAATGATAACAAAAAAAGTAGGAGTTTATTTTTTTCATTAAATTCTTTCATGCAAATTTCTTTCTTCAAGGCGCTGAAGAGGTTCATCAAAGAAGGGCATTTTTTTAGTAATCTGTAGATCGCCAGAAATATAGAAAAACATCATGCGGTCTAACGATAAATTTATTGATTACTTAGGCCAATTGCAATTTTGTATAAACATAGAGAACCTCGAATATTCTTGTCATGAAAAGTCACGAGAACGAATTTGCATAATGTCGCACTTTATTTTAGACGTTTGTCTATATATTAAAGAAACATAACAATGTGATCCCCTACTCTATATTACAAATCATGTACATAAATCATTTGTTATTACTGTTGTATGATAAACTTACATTCTTTTTTTCAAATTAAATTCCCTTCACTCTATTTTCAGCTTTTTTAGCAAATTCGATTGAATTGAAATTGTCTTCGAGAACATTTTAAAGTGTCTAACACGCACGGTTTTAACGGATCTTGATCTCTTGAACAATTTTCCAATCAACTGACATTGCTCTAAGTACAAATTTGACGCGACTAAACGAGACAATTTCATCTCGCATGATAAATATATACCGATCAATGCGACATATCTATAACTACATAATTGATCTTAAATATCTTTTTAGTTCTATTCATTATTTACACGTGTCGTTTTTTTCGACGATCACATTTTTTATTTCTACTATCGCAACTCTTTTTCGTGGACGTATAGTTTTACGAACGCTGGTAACATCATTCGTGGCTTGTATTTTTTTCAATTAACTTGGTATAAATGGACCAGCTCATTAAATTCGATTTTTGTCATGCGTACTACAGGTATATATATATTTTTTTATATCCATTTTATCCGTAAAAAAACATTTTCGATCGCAGGCTTTATTGTGTCAAAATAGATTCAGACTATCGACCACTAAACTGTGATTATGTGGTTGGCAAAAAAATAATGAAGCCAAGTCGATATATGAATCGATAACAAGATCGAAAATGCGTTTGTTCGCGACATAATTTTCTGCATAGTGTTCCGAAGGAGTCGGTATCAACGATTTTTTATGATGCATTCGAAATTATGAATTTTTAAATCGAAAAACTAAATAACACCGGTATATGAAGAATAGTCTGAATCACGATTTTTTTGTGTATAAAAAGGGCAAACAATTGAAAGTTGGTTTACATTTTATATGCATACATCGGCAAGGACTAGGCGTGACACGAAAGTTTTCGGTGTCTCGTGTATGAGAATGAAATTACGTTCAATACTTTGTTCAACGATTGTTCCCTGGACATTGGCAAATTGTTAGACGTTTAGGAACGTTATGAAATATGTCATCAATTGGCATTATTTTTTTTAAGCATTATTACTTTATCGGTTCTGTAAATTATCGTGTTTATATAGATTTCGTTTCTCAATTTATATAATGGTATTTTGTATTGCACTTCGATCGATCCCATTGGCCAAGATACGATACTACTTTCACACTTTTTCATTTTCTTCTTCTTTACTCGATTGGTCGGCTAAGTCAATCTTGTATTCGATCTTTTCAGAGTGGACGTAAGCTCGATTTTAATTTTCTCTTCGTAATTTTAAACTCTGCTGTCCGGATTATTGGTTTTCGTTTTCTTGCAACTTTCCCTTATATTTTTGTTTAGTTCGTTATCTTAAACATATTCAAAACTTTAATCTACAATAGCAACCACTTTTTTCGTTCTTACGTAGAATTTTGCATTCTCGATAACATTGGAATCACCAATTTCTCATTCGTGTAGAGAATCGCGATACGTGGTCGAATTAAAAATTCTTCAATACTGTTCGCCTCGTTGATTCCTGCATATAATTCTTCTTATTCCATTATCCGATTGTCTGTGCCTTTTTTTTAGTATTTCGACTGGACGCAATGATTTCATAGACACAATTTTTATTCATCCGAATGAGATAATTTTCGGGCAATTATAATTCTGTTTTTTTTTCGTCTTAAAGCTTAAATCCAAGACGTTTTTGGAAGGAATTTTCATCGATAAAAGTCACGTATACATTGTCTCCGAACACGCCTTTTTTAAACATATAAATTTCCATTCCTCCGTCACGCAGAAACACCGCGCTGATTGCTCTCAATTGTTTTTCGTACTTCCTTCAGTTTTCAGCAACGAAAATTTTAAGATTTTTTTTGTCGATTTTGACGCACGAACTGTGTTAAAAAATAGAAAGTTTTAAGCGCGAAATTCCGATCTCGAGTTAAGTGACAAAATTGCATGTTCCTGAGCAATCGCAGCCAATTCTTTGAGCCATTCGTCCATCACGACGGCGCACAGCACAACGTTCTGAGCCGGACTCACATCCTTCGGCGATTCCCACGTTGTTTTTGGATAGTATCTGTAAAGCATAAACAAAACGTTTTAATTTGATGGGTTTGAAAAACTTGGTTTCGTTAATGGCAAGTAAAGATTTTTTTAACCTGTAACCAGAGCCATTGTCAGTTATTTCTAAAAGTTCTTCCTTCATTCCAAATTTTTGAGCTAAGGAACTTCTCAAACTATTTGCACCGGAATTTCCTGCTGACCAATCGAACACTTGTCCCAATAAACTCCTTCGTTTCGGCTCACCTGTAGAATTATTCGCGCAATTGTTAAAGTATTACAAAAAAGTATTCTACCTTCTTCAGCCTTATATTTGACAACATTGTAGTACCTACATCGTTTGATACCTTTCGATGTAAAAGCGGCAGTAAAAAATAAATATTTGTTGAAAGTAATATAATCGTAATACAACCATAAATTTTTGAATCAAGAAAATTAGGATTGTTACCTCTCGTAAATGGCTCGCCAGCAGAAACGGTACGTTTCATCTGTGGCGATTGAGCGGCAGCTTCGAGGGCATTTTTTCTCGCATTTACGAGTCTGTCCTCTCGTCCTATTAGAAAAGTTCTGGCTTGTTCTACCAATTGATCAATATCCTCGATCTTCGACAAGTATTGATCAATCTTGTGTTTCAGCGAGGCAAGAACCTGCGAAACAAAAATTCATTTTCATTATTACAAAAGTTACATAAGTGAATAATCAAATCAATTTTCGAAATTTAAGACACACATTATCTTAATGAGTTAGTTTTTGTTAAGAAAAATGAATTTAAATTAAAAAATTCACATTGACTGCACGCAGTTTTTTCTGGTGAGAATTTGCATGGTTTAATTTTTTTATTAAACTCACTTGCAGTAAAGATCTGATGCTCGGTTGAAATACCAGAGAATGATTCAGTAGAAAAGATTGTAAAAGTGGTTGCGGATAAATGGCAAGACGACTTATGAGTCCGGTGAGGTGAAGATTAACGTAGACGTTGTTGCTGGTCATGCATTCCAATTTTCTCAAAATGACATCGAGAAAAATGCCAACGTTCGGTTTACCGTTGAATAAATCTTGACGTTGGGAAATTTGATTTTTGGGATCAATCGTAGAATCAGGCGATTCTTCAAGTTCACCGTTGTCGGTATGAGAATCTGTTGATCCTTTTGTGTAATCGTGGGAAATAGTCGTTTCACCGATAGCTGCCAAACGTGTGATGTCACCGTTGCTCTCGTCGTGTTCGCTCGAGCGATCTTCGCTGTGCTCGTTCTCGGGTGTTGATTCGGAAGATCCTTTGAACGCGAAACTCTCGTAGCCGCTGCTTTCACCGAGTGACAGGAGAGAATTCATGGCTGTATTTGAATCGTCGTTTTCAGTCTCAAAGACAGTTGTCCGTTTTTCGAAACCTCGTGACTCGACGTGACTGTCGATAATTTCGATCTCGCCGGGGCTATTTGAGCGCGATTCACCGGAGATGTTAGTTATCGTGCGTAAATCTTCACCCAATAATTCGGCAATATCAGCATCGAGTTTACCCTGTTCTTCGGCCGAGAGTGTACGAACGACTTGAACAGTTTCAATATTATCCTCCAAACTCGTACCACGTTCTTTCTCTTCAGCCAAAATTTCCTCCAGCACCTCATCAGCCTCGAGAAGAGACTTAATATTATCAAGAATGTTTTCTTGGGATGTAAATTTGCTGGAAATATTTTCTCGTTCACTAGTCGACGAATCCGGTGGGCACAAAGTTGTTTCGTTTTCTCCATTAGTCGCTAAATCGCTAATGGATCGCGATGACTCTGGAGACCATTCGATACTTTCTTGTTTCTTTAATCTTGCGTCACGGTTTAATGTCGATTCATCGTTCTCGATACGCCACAAGTTCACTTGATCTGCAAGCGTCGAGGTTTCCTGGACTAAAGTTGTGCCGCTGCTGTTTTTATTGTTCTCGTTTGGCTCACCGTCATAACGCGACGACCACGTTGAACAAGCAGCCTGACAAGCAACTATTTTTTGCCTCGCGTCATATAAATATGCGTGATAATTTCCGTACAAACTTTCCGTGTGCTTCGAGCCATAATTAATCGGTGCTGGAAGCGACGCGAATCCAGTATTGTCCGCGTTTCCGACGGGGTGCGAAGAATTCGAAGCTGAGCTTCGTCTTCGTCCACTACTTTCGGATGGCACATGTGGCAATGATCTCGATACGTTTGCTTGACTCGAGCTTCCTTGGAACGACAAACAACATGCGGGTGTCAGAGATAAAAATTTCTCTGCACCACGACCAAACGGATCCACGTCTCGTAACCTTCTTCGCTGGGACAACATCACGTGCGAACATGGCGCTAAAGCGCCTAGACACAACTCCAACATCACATCTTCGCAGTTTAGATCTACGAGAGTCTCGAATAACGCAAGTGTCACAATGCAGAGCTGCAAAAAACAAAATAACATTTTAAAAAAAGGTATTTACAGAATATTTATTGAATTTGTAGTATGATAACGTGAAGGTCTAAATATTTCATAAAGCCCTGGGGAAACCCTACCGGCGATAAAACTTTAAAGACAGTATTACGTATCTCCGGAAGCCGTAAACATTTTTTTTAAATATTGCAAGCAACCAACGACACCAGCACGACTCCGTATTATACGAAAGCACAAGTGTGTCATTTTTATCATTTTTATAACAATACTTTATCACGTTTTCATATTTCAAATTTCATCATAAAATATTGGCGACTTACTCTCGATCTTGACGATATCCTCTGGATGAGACTGTCCAAAATTCGACAAAGATCGTAATTATCCTCGAGAAGAAATCTCACGAGCGAACGTAATAATCCAGGATCGGTAACGGAACGTAGGAAGAGATCGAAGTAGGCAGTGGCGGAGACCAGCTCTTCCACCGTCGTCTGAACAATAAATTTTGTCAGCATTTTACACAAATCAAAGGTAAATATATATCAATAAATACCATGATACATTAACGTATGTATCGACGGAGTAAAAAAAAAAAAAGAAAATAAAAACAAACAAAAAAGCAGAGTACAAGCAGCGAACACTGAAGCGATACATACCGTTAAAAGCAAAAGCTGTTATCAAGACAATATGAAAAAATTATGAATGACAAATTGATAAAATTATTCATCGTTTATTAAAATATTATTATTGTAATACCAAAGTCGTTTGTTATAAAAATTCATGCTTCAAATTATATATTGTCATTGCCGCCCGCTTTGACCTTTTAATTCAAACATTAAAGCCTCGAAAAAAGTCACGAAGAAAATTCAACCAGGAAAAAAAATTGATATCAAAGGATTACTTACGAAAAGAAAATACAGTTATAAAATGTGTTAGTCTCGAAAAAATGCTGAAAGTTATGTGAAATTTGGATATTTTTGTATGTGCACATACTAACCCGATTGTCCGGTGCATCTAGCTGATCTAGTGTCAAGCCGAGGGAATCCTACGAGCGCAAATAAAGAGTCACCAGACAGCCACCGACAACCACAAGCCACAACGTCAATGTATGAATTATAATTTCTTCATTTTATCGCATTTCCTTTTGGGTTAATTACAAATAAGTGTCGAATAATCACATGTTATCGTGATTACAAAAATTTTCAATTGTTATAAAAACATTAGGCATTTCAAATTCACTAGAAATTCATTTTATTACAAAATTGATTCAATTTTCTATATCTTGTGTCTGTTAATTCAATAAAACAACGTTTTCTTTTGATTTTGTCTATGGACAAACACAAAGATGTGACAATCTCATTTTTCAAATATTTTTTACTAAACACTAGAAAAGCAAAAAGAGAACTCATCAATTTAAAAGGCAACGTAAAATGCCTGATGGTTTTTATTTTCAATTGAAACGGATCGAAAAATTATTCATTAGTTAACGTGTCAACGCTTTAAACAATATTTATAGCGTTCTGCCAAATTTTTCATCGAAGAACGAAAAAAATATCCAATTGATTAATATACACTTATTATTTGGACAAACAGTGCCTCGCATGTAATCACGTCTCTGTGTAAAGTCATGATAAAAATTCATTGAAATGAGAAAAGTCTTTACATCAACTATTCTCATTATCTTGACTGCATTGGGCTGCAGTCGTCGTCGATAATTCGAATAATGAAAAAAGCTCGATAGGGTGCATCGGCGAATCGCGAGATAAAGAACCGATAATTTGAAAATGTGTAAGAGTGCCACGAAAGAAGTTTTTTGTTTCAAAAGCATGAACTTTGAATTGCCTGTGCACTATGTGACGAGTTTTTAATAGACCACAATATCATCTGCAAATTTTTTGAAAATATACACTTTTGAGAAGAACAAACAATTATATTTATTTTCATTATATATTTTTTGCCTCGAACGTTAATTATTTTTTAATGCGAAATTGAAAGGATTGACAAAACATTCTGACATATTGTAGAATCATTTTTCAAATTTGAAACTCCAACTCCAGGATTCTCTAAAATTATTTGTAACCAAAAAAATAAAAGCCGAAGGTTTCAATACAGATTTTTTTGCAGGATAATGTGTTCGTTCGTAAACTCGGAGTAGAAAAATAAGCGTGTACGTAAACGAGATTGCAAACACCCGCAAACGCAACGCAGTCAAAACGAATAAGAACAAAACAAATACAAGCTTACAATATTGCGATTTGGACAATTTCGCGACCAGAAGAAATAAAATTCACAATAATTAAAGATTCTTTCATATAAATTGGTAATACCATTCAGGAAGGTTTTCAAGTACCTGAAGAAGCGCCGGTCCCATAACAGGGACCAAAAATCCTTGATACAAAAACTCTAGAAGTTGCTGCTGTATGAGAGGATGAGCAACTTGTGCAACAGCGTTGCAGAATTCTAATGAATCCATAAGTTGCGTGAGTTCAGGTATTTCGTTAACATCGTCTGGTGTCAAGCGATGCCAATCATCCGTTTCTATGGTCAATTTTCTGGGAAGAACCGAGTAAAGTCCGCTAAGACCCGTGGCCAATACCTGGTAAGGAAATCCTTTGTTAATAAATGTTTTTATTTATTTATAATAAATATACTCTGAAAATTGTTATACAATATTGAATGAATATACAAAACGCCCATAAAAAATTCCTAATTAACTAAAAAACAATTAGCATTGTTTATGCGTTGACCTTATCGATTTTTTTCCATTGTCGCTTTGTGCGAAACAAAAAACATTGTGTTGTCTTATCAGAAGGGACAAGGATTATCGCGCTATCGAACGACCCGTTGAATTTCGACCGTGTGTGTGTCCCACTTACATGCGTAATACGAGCGATAAAGATACGAAACGAGTAAAGTGGCACGTTAAGCATTGTTGTTAGAAATGTGAAAAAATTGAACGTTTTATGACTCATGTTAGTGAGTATGCTCTGAAATAATATTTTCTTTAACGCTTAATGAACAATAATTCAAAAGCGCCATCTCGTAAATAAAAAGTTTGCCAGAGAAATCTTTGAAATTCTAATATTAACCATTGAATTTCAATTTAAATAAAAATCCAAAAAAGCACATGAAAGAAAAACATACAATTTTTATTAACAATGTAGTATATGAAAGTTTCGTTTGCCACATTTTCTGTCTAAATACTTTGTCAAAAAACTCTTTTTTTTATTCATTGAACTGACTCATAAAAGAAGAGAGACAGATGTATTTTTATCAGCAATTTATCAGGAAGAAATAAATCGATAAAGATACTTTATCGGCTAGCTCGCGATACTTTGGCGATAATTTTCATCTATCTAGAAAATCGTCCCAAAGATTCTTAATTCTAGGCGAAACATCATTATTACGAGGCAGGATGTATAACGAAAAGAATAAAAAAATTATAGTCCTGCAGGTGTGTAACGAATGAGCGCCTTGGACCGAGTAGAGTGACGTGTGAAAAAAAAAAGAAAAACTTTATTGCATGCAAAGTTAATTACGCGAGTCACGTGGTCTCGTGGGAGCAATTTCCCGTGACGAAAAGGATTATATCCGAATGAATATATTATTATGAACGTTTGCATAGCACGAGTATCGAGGGCACTTAAGGAAAAACTCGGTGAACATGTGTAATTTATCTTTTCTTACACAAGTAACGTGAATTTTGCTTCCACGTTAATTTTTTCATTACTGTAATAATTACAAAGTAGTTTTGCGGCTTGCAATTATGGAGCAATAAAAATTCAATCAACGTGTATTCTTGTATTTTTTACATGATTCCCTCCTTACCGGACAAACATTGGAAGAATCAGCAATGTACACTCCCAAATCCTCATTTTTTTTGGAAAGTGACATGCACAATAGCATTGCATCACGCGCTTGTTGGCCCAAAGGTCCTTCTCGATGAATGTGCGGTATCAACAGCGTAAAGATGATGAACCTTCGTGTAAATATAAGAAACGAAATGTTTATTTATATTCCATCGTAATATCCAACAAAATGTTATGACTTGAACATTATTTTTAAAGTCTTGAGAAATTTTGATCTTGAAATTTTTTGTCTCTTAATCCTTTATCCGATTAGTTTGATAAAATTGCGAGTTTATAAATGAAATTTGATTGGGAGACTGATAAGAACATTTCGTAGTACCGAGTGAGATTTAACAGGGAAATTATTTTTAGACGATCGATTGAAATGAATGAAAGAGAAATAAAATTTAATTCTCAATTTTTGAATTATACAAGACAACTTTACAGAATACTGATCGTTATTAATGAAATAAAAAATCTGTTTACAGCTTTGTAACTTGAATTTATTTTCAACTGCAAATTATTTATTTCAAAAATGGAGAAAATACAAACTTGTTTTTTCCGGTTCCATTGGGCTGGAAGAATAAATCGAGAAGAGCTATATTTTGCATAATAGCAACGCACAACTGATTGAGCAACGATATGAGCCTCTTCTCGACCTCGTACTCGAGTATATCGTTGGCGCATGCTTCCAAAAATCTGAGAATCGGCCTTGCCACTGGTTCGTGAGCGAGCAACGCGCTGCTATGCGAAACTAAAAGTTCGTGAAGCTTAAGTTGCTTCCGACGCAGAACCGTTGTGTACCTGGAAATAAAAACACATTATTATATAAATTTATCATATTTTAAGACAACATTAAGGAGGTTCACTCGTTAACTCGACGGTCAAACCTTCTCAAATTTTTTACACATTATAATACAATGCTCGAAAAGATTCACACGCAAAATATCAAAAAATTATCTTGGAAATAACTGTATCCGATGATTTTGACGTTACTTTGTAAATACTATTATAATTATAGCGCGTGAACCTCGTTAATTCGAAAATATTTTAAAAAATTACCTTCCGGCATTTGTACTCAATTCAAAAAGAGCGTCGAGCAAATTTTCACTCAATAAATATTCCAGGCAAGGTGAATGGGTAGGTGCTGAAATTTTTCGTTGTTGCGAACCCGTTGTATTTCGAAGCTCAAGCAACAAAAGTGTTACCATTTGATCGAGATGATTAACGACTCCCAAAATTTCGTCGTGCGTTGGACCACTTCTGGGAGGCTGAAATTTGACAAATATTATTAAACATCGATGTCGAAATAAAATTCAAAAACAAAAACGTTTTTAAAAAAACTTGATTTAAAATTTTTTTTATTTACCCTTGTTTTGCGGATTATTTCATGCGTCTGTTGCCAATGCTTGCAAAAACTATCGTAACACGCCGTTGGATCGGCATCCTTTGGTGGGGAATCCCTCGAATGTTGTTTGCTGAAGCTTGCCCTTAAAGGGCTGCTCCTCAGCCAACTCATTTTTTAATCTCACCGAGTACGATTTCATCAACAGCTATTTTTTTATTCGAATCTTCTTTGCAATAATGATTCCTCCAATTTATAGGCAATGGTACATCTGCAAAATTTATATATGTTGGATTTTAAGTATCTTATCGTTATAAATATTCAATGAAACTTTTTGCTTCATTTTTTTAAATATTGTGAATAATTAATTAAAATATTTGGTGTATTTGATTGTTGCCTTTTTATATTGTTATTTTTTCGAGGAAAAAAAAAGAATTTTAGTTTGTTTTCTTATTACGTTTATATCAGATCGAAATGGTAAAGTTTTTTTCAAAATATACTGAAAGATTAAAAATGAAGTTTTAAGGTTGAATTTGTTAAGACATTTGCAATTGATTTAAAAAAATAAAAAATTAGTAATTAAATCGTCTGACTGGACATTTTACGAAAATGATTGACAGGGCAGAAATTAAACATTTCAACAAATGCCTCAGTAATTATCCAGTCCGTTGATACTTGGTTCCTGTCATAAAAAATGTGCTCACTCATTCAATATTTTATTCGTATATGTAGTCGAATAATTATAAAGTAAAAGGAAATTCCAATTTTTAACATAGCTTTGAAGACCTTTTTCTTTTTCGATAAAACTTTCTCTGTTATAAATCATTTTCATCTTGTTCTGAAAGAGGAAATTGTAGAATAATAAAAAATATTCTTTTGCCATATAGAAACCGTGTACAATTATTTACTTTAACTGAAATTTTAATCTCTCGTAAATCATCGATGTGATAGACTAAAAAAAAAACAACAATGAAAATATTTTTCTGTTTAATTGAAGAAAAGAAAATGGAATCAAAAAGTATATTGACGGAAAAATATTTACAATTTTATAAATAAAGTTTTTAATTGTTTTTTTCAATTAGTCTCTCGATTTTTGTTACATATTTCTGTGTAATCACGGTAAATATTATTTATATGCTTTTCATCATCATATGTCAACAGATATGATACTGAAAGAACGACAATCTGGATAAAAGTTTCAACGAAGGATTCCTATAATATTACTTATCGTATCGCGTTACCTAAAAAGCCACAAACTCACAACAGCAAAGTTCTGGCTCAGGTAAGAAAACAATTTGTAAAACTGGTATTAATATATGCTTCGAGAGACTGTAAAGTGTGTAAAATGAGCAATGCACAGTTTTTAATATAAATAAAAAAAGAAACTAATGATCAATTTATCAAGAGTTGTAGAATTACCATCAAAATATGTGCTCAAGGTTGGAAAAATATGAACGAAATTGCAAATGGTAAAAAAAAAACGATTTATTTACTCTTACTCGTGCTCAGATGTTATAATATTACGAGTATTTTTCAAATGTTTTCAGGAAGAGAAAATAATGAATTCACCAGTTTCATTGAACCGTATATAAACACAGATGCTAGATCTTCAATGCACTGGAGCTCATTCGAAACGCCGTAGTAATAGAGAGTTAATTATAACTCCGTAAGATCCGGCATATTTCAACACGATCACAGACGTACACTACTAGAACGCGCGTATTCCAATGTTTCGTCTGTCTATAGCAAGATTAGACGTTTCGGAGGAGAACGCCAAATAAAACCACTACGACGTGCGTATTAAACACTTGTTTCCAAAAAATGTATACATCACGAGTGTTTCTCGAAAAGTGATAGGGATTTAAACTGCCATTTAAAGAGACGAAGAAAAAATAAGATAACGATGCTTGGAACACCTTTTTTTCACCTTTGTTTACCATGAAGAGAAAAACGCGTGCGAAAAGTAAATCTCATTCTTTATACAAAAACTATGCACAGAGAAAGACAACATCAAATTTCGCTACAGGAAATGTAGAGCATAACAAATTGAATGGAAAAGAAAAATGTAATTGTAAAAACACTTTCTGTCCTATTTCGTTCGAGAACGTGTGCAATTCACACGTTAGCGCGGGACAACGAGAGAAACGAGACGCGTCTGGTTAATAAAACAAAACAACAACAAAAAAAAGTAAAAGGAGACTGTTACAGATAAGTCAGCAAAATGTAGGCTCCATTATTATACAGTGTGTGAAAATGTTTATGTATATATAAATACAGACATAAATACACTCTCACGAGAACCGCGAGTGCGCGGTTACACGCGTAAGAATCAAAAGAGAGTACTCAAAGAGTTTATATACCCGTGAAGCGAAGATCCGTTTGTCAGAAGCGTCGAGGCACGTCCCACTTGTCGAAACAACGATATATCGCCCACTACTTCACCACGACTACCACCTACGCGATAACAACACAGCATATTATGAATATTGCACTATAGAACAATCGTTTGCAAAAAAAAACACACACTATCGCGAATTCTTGGTTCGACGAGATTTAGTCTTTTAAAATGTCCATTAAAATTCTTCAAGTGACTTGTCACTTTACTAGATTCTATTTCTCTGCGAAGCACACACACGTTTATATCACATGAGATGTATAAAAAAGGAGGCTGGAGTGTACTAAGAGTCACAGGTATATTTTTAGAGAACACTCTCGCAATGACAGTTCAACCGTTTCGTGCTCCAGGAGAAAAGTTAACAGCTCGAGCGACGTGATTTATACACATTAAACGAATCCCTGCTCCAGATTACTCACTTTGGACATTCGGGTCCATAAGTTATCGTACGCGAGCTTTTCTCTGAATCATGACACCTTATCGTTGCTTATCAAGAAACAACGTCTCGTGTGCACCAATGTTCCAAGTACTGTATACATGATTTTCGTAGCACAGAGAGAAAAAACAGCACGACGAACAATCGGAGACTGAGGGCCGAGTGGGACTGAAAAAAAAATCTTTTGCGCGTTCTAATGTGTGCGTACGCCCCATGAGAATAATCTAAGTTACGCGGTCCGCGTCTAGGAGGCGCAACCATGCAGGCGTCACAATTTCATTTTTATCAGCACTAAAAACATTTTTCTACCAATTGCTTACTCAATGATGCAAATTTTCTAAGTTAGTATGAGTATTTATTGTCTTTCCATACAAACCTTGTGTACCAAAATGAATGATTTAACACCTCTAAAAAAAATTAGAGATCCATCTTTTTAGCTGCCGGTAAAGTAACTGTTTTGGTTTAAATCACAATTCTGCTGCCCCTCGCGGAGCAAGTACGAACGAGCAGATACATTTTTTTTTGTTTTTGTTTACATCATAATACTACTTTGATGTTTCATTATACGTCTCGTTATCATCGTTGCGTTAAGCACACGTGTGTTACAGCGTGTTGGGAACTTCTCCCCTCAGGTGTTATTATTTAATTAAATTATTTATTAATCTAAGAAAATGTTACAAGAAGAAGAATGGTCGACAGATATATCCAGTGATGGAACATCGCCCACAAATTTTCACCTCCTGGAAGATCCCCTTAAATTGGATGAAGAAGAAGATATTGAAAATGATGATGAGGGTATGGAAGAAGCGGAAAAGCGAATTTCCGAAGAGCGAACATTGAAAAAAAAACGTTCTTTAACGATATCCGACAAAATAAGTTTGCTTTATAAACTCGAGAATGGCGCAACACCCCGTGATATAGCTCGACAGTACGGTATATCGACCGCTGCGGTCAGTAGAACGAAGAAAAAAAAAATGGATTATTTGTCCAAAGCAACAAATGAGATTAGCATGGAACAAAAAAATTTACGAATCATACAAAATCGAGCTTTCGATGATATAACGTATGCGTGGCTCTGTCAAAAACTTTATTTAGGCGAACTTATAAACGGCCCAATTTTGTGCGAAAAAGCTCTTGTTCTAAATGAAAAAATCAATGGACCCTCCACTTTTAAGGTGCGCTTCAAGTTTTTCACTCATTCTCGTCCACCGTAGCAGAAAATCTCTCATTCACGTATTCATCAATAAAACCAAATATGAAAATATGTTTGTTCCTTTTTCAAAGGCAAGCCACGGCTGGTTGCATCGTTTTAAAAGACGACACGGTATCAGACATTTGACCTCGCAGAATGAAAAAGTCACTGCGGATGATACGTCGTTGAAGCAATTTGTTAAGGATTTGAACAAATTTGTAGTCTTCCATGCCTACGATTATGTTAATATTTACAACATGGATGAAACTGGTTTGAATTGGAAATCTTTGCCAAACAAGAAAAATTCATTGGACAAAGAAAAATCCAAGTCCGCGCACAAAGAACGAATTACCGTTGCATTCTGCACCAATGCCACTGGCTCTCATAGAATTCCTGCTCTCGTTATTGCCAACCAAGACAAGTCGAAGTGCTTCGGTGATGTCGCATGTTTGCCTATTGTTTACAAGAGCCAAACAAATTCTCGAATGGATAGACGATTATTCATTGATTGGTAAAAATGATTTTATAACTTTAGGAGAACCAAAGAATAAATTCAAAACTGTCAATAAATTGAATATTGAATTGTTTTATAAGAATGCAAAATGCAAATAGTAATTTGCATTTTGTGAAGTAATAGAAAAAGTTGTTTAACAACAAGTAAATCATTGTTTTTTCCTGGAAAGAAATGTAGCCCAAAAAATGTGTAATGATTATTATGTTTTTTCGAAGGTACACGAACGATTTCATGCCAGCTGTGAGGCTGGAACAAGAGAAAACTGGGAACAAAGGAAAAGTGTTGTTGCTGTTGGACAATGCGCCTTGTCATTCATCAGCTCCTGTATTGAATGCAATAGATGAATATTTTTCCGTTATGTACTTACCCCCCGATGTAACGGTGGCGTTACAACCGATGAACCAGGGAATAATTAAGTCGATAAAAAATCATTATCGCAAAACACTAACAATACGTTTGTTGTTATCCAACAATATAGGAGTCGATGATTTTACTGATAATTTAACAATCAAGGATTGTTGTGAAATGATTGCTTGCTCCTGGCTAAGTATTTCATCCGCGATGTTATCGAAACCATGGAAATCACTTTTGCCCGATCAATTTATTTCTCTTGACCAGCATTCGGCGCCTACACTTGTACGCGGGCTGGCTAGCGAATTAGCCTCGAGTTTTAATCAACTCGAAGATTTTCATTTGACTGAAAGTGACGTTGAAAGTTGGTTGAATGAGGACAGTAGCGATCATGGTTGGGCGCCATTGACCGACGAAGAATTAATAGCTGAATCCATTGGTCCCGAAACTTTTAACGTAAATGTAAATATCAAGCGTGAACCACATGACGAAATAATCCGAGAAGACGAATGTTACACCCCTCAGGATGCACTTGAAGCAATCAATGTTGTTTACAAGTGGTACGAAAAACAACAAACATGCGTCCTCGACGATCTCACGATTTTAAACAAAATTAGAAATACAGCTATGGCGAAAGTTTTGCAGGAAAAATGAAATTTGTATAAATACTCATGTAAAAAACAAAAAAACACGATATGAACATTCCAGAAAAATAGTCGTGTTGTGTTAGGGCTGTCAAGTGATACTGAATAAGTTTTAACTACAATTCTTCGTATAGTTTTCGACAGTATAATTTATTTATTTTCATCATTGTATACAATAATAATTTCTTTACTTTGAAATTATTGTATTTTTGGAAAATACAATGTTTTTTTTTGTTTGGTTTCATCAAATTTCGAACTTTGGTGAACTTCGGGAACAAACCAAATTCCATAAAACAGTATCTTCCAATTCGATCTTCTCCAATAAATATTTAAACTTGATTCTTTTTTTCCGCATTCAAAACATATACATATTCAAAATTTGGATTTTGATTTTTATACGTACGTATATACACGCATACATACAAATATCAACGACTTGAAGACGATGCTGAAGATTTAATGAATAAACAGATCCAAACTCCGTCTTAGGTTTCTGAAGCATGACAATTTAAATGTTTGTTACACTTTTTCTTTGAATTGATCTGATCACATATGAAATAGTTTTCGTTTTTATTTCGCATGTGTAAAATCCGTACACGTAATATTTTACGTATCGAAAATGAATGAAATGTTTTTAACAAAAAAAATTCTTTTTCGTTATTTACACTGGACTAGAAGCGTTTCAGAATTTTGATAATTTTGTTGTACAGCAATGACTTGACGTCTCTGCCCCAAAGATAATCGATGTGATTGAAATTCGCGTACTCGATTTTATGTTTTTCGAGCACGTTTGGCAGTGCGTCGGCCAGTTTGTCTACATCCTGTTTTACGAAAATAAAATATTATAGTCATTACTTTATAATTAAGGTGTATACAGTCTAATTATATAAAACTATAAAATAAGAAATTTTATTTAATTACTTACATCAGGATGATTGAGAAAATCATTTTCACTGTAAAATATGGCAACAGGCACTTTCACTTTGTCCAACGGGTAAATAGGTGGCTCAGGTACTCCATAAAGTTTCATATTTTTGGCCGTTCCATAATCGAATTTTCGAAATAATCCTAAAATATGAATAATCATTTGTTGAAAATGTTAAATCATTTTTTTGCCATATTATTTATGTTTGAAAGATTAAAAAAAATGAATAAAAATCTTATTTACCTGATTGAATAGTTTGACTGTAATGAATAATTTGTTTGGCCGAGGCACCGGCAGGAAAATGACCGAAAATAATTGGTAACATCGATTTGTCGAGCTGATCGCTACCAAATCCAGCAACAAGATAGAACCAACAGGTGCAAAATGTTTTCGTGAAAGTGTCGGGTGCATTTCTCACCATTGTACCAAGAGCAGAGGCTTGCAACTTGTTACGTGGAAACCATTGGTTTATGTTGCAATACGACTGCGCCCACTGAAACACGCTAACAATAAATACAACGTGAAGGATATAGAGATAGAAAGAGAGGCAAATATATAACAGTTCTGTAACAATTGCCAAATAAAATTTAACAGAATGTATTCGGTTTCAGGTCGAGCTGTTTTAGCTTAAGGGGATCTATCTGTTGCAGGAGTGGGGGGTCGATAATTGAAAAGTAGATACACGTTGTTCTCCTTTAATGATAGAATAACGTGTAACTCTTCTTTTTCTTTAAATATTTATAAATATTCATTTTCTTTTTTTCTTGAGAGAAATCAGTTCTTCCTAAAAATGAATTCCGCTGATAACCAAAAGATATTTATTTCAAAGTAAAATAGAGTGAGATATGGCTTTTTAATGTTTTTATTTTATATTTTATTTTTAATGGGTTTTCTTTTATTTTGCAATATGGGAATAAGACCCACCTTCATTACGATGTGAAGTGGAACGACACACTTCAACAGTGGACTGCGCTGATTAGAGAGAAAGGCAATTGGGGCAAGGCATACCATCGCTTTGACTTTCCCGTTGTATTCGGGACGTTCGCTCGCCATTACGAAAAAAGCTGTTGTGCCTTGACTGTAACCGATGTACAGAAGAGTCTTCTGTCCGGTATTATCAAGTATGTAATCTATCATTGCAGGTACATCGTACAGTCCCATCTCGTGCCAACTGCAATTCAAAATTTTATACTTTTAATCAATCTTCGATTTATTCAATTTCATTCAACATTTTTTTTCCTAAATTATCAATAAATCGAATTATTTTATTCACTATTGTAAAAAAAATAATTAAAAAAACACGAACATGTGCAATTTTAAGGTTTTTCATTATTAATCGTTGCAGTATTTCAATAATAAATAAAATTAAATAATCCTCATTCGAATGTGTGTAAAATAAACTACGATAATGCATTTGTCATGTCTCTTTTAAAAAAAAATCACAGACGAAAAAAAAATGAATATGTAAATCTTCCTCTTCGTGGAAAATTAAATAAAGAATAAATAAATATCATTTAAATATTCATAAGATTTTGAAAATCGTTGAAATATTTACCTAAAGTCCCAAAATTCTTTGTCTTGAGTAGTGTACTGTCTGTGATACTGAGAGTATCGGTTACCTCTTGCATTCCCGAGCCAAACGTCATAGCCACTTTCGCAAAGAGCATAAGCTATAAAAATTCATACAAGTACAAAAAGAATGTTAGTAAAATTCATTAATTTGGTGGTTGAGTGTTTTTCGTCGTTTTTTTATTCTTTTTTATTCAGTTTTTCAAATTTTATTTACTTACCAAGAGCTTTGCCAGGTCCAAGGAGTATCCAGTCTGCAGAACTCGAGAGCAATCCATGATGAATGAGAACAGCTGGTTTGAACGATTCGTTCGTACTGTCGGACAACCGTAGTGGCGATATTTCCAAGGAACTGTATTCTTGGTTAATTATCTCGTTGCTCGTATTCTCGTGTATTGTTTCGTCCACGTGTGGTACATTGACGAATGATGTTCCATTTTTAATTGTTGTATCTTGATCTGGTTTCATCACACGATGCACTTCAAGACGATAGCCATCTTCTGTCCAAATAAAGTGGGTCTCCGAATGATAATTGTGAAGGCGAGTAAGTTCGGGCTGAATAAAAGAAAACATTTGTCACGAAAATGATAAGAAAAACAATTACATTGATGATAATAAGAAATAAAATGATCCTTCAATGTCATTCGTTGAAGAATGAATAATAATAATCATATACAGGGTGTTCCACCATGAAGATCATTATCGTTGAAAACTCAAGTTCAATTTATTATTAAAATTGACGAATAGACGATCTAAAGGCTCACAGTGTCGAAACCGCTGGAAATACCACGAAAGTGCATGGGACCATTCTTACAGAGCATTAAATTTCCTACAAAAAAGTTTTTGACGAAAGTTTTCCATGCACGATAGTTCACTTTTGAGAGCTTCACGAAAAACATCTAGTTTCTGAGACTTTTTTAATTTTTTTTTTCGATCTGCTCCCAGGACTAAATAATTCGAGATGGAAGAGTGCAACCTGGAACTTTTTTGTGGGGAATTGAATATTCTACAAGATTGATATTCAGCACTTTTACTCTATCTGCAACCGTTTCGTGAGTGTGGACAATAAAAGAAGCTCCATTCGTCCGATTAATATCCTCTGACTCACTTGTCAGTGGGGAGTCTGATCGAAAAAATAGTATTGGCATTTTTTATTTGTATTTCCCTCCTGAACTCAAGTTCACGGAGATGATCATCGATAATTGAACACCCTGTATATTAATCTTGATTCAAAAATAACAACATCAACAGATATCATTGAATGTAAACAAAACAAATAAATCTTAAAAATAGTTTGACACATTTTCGAAATATATACAATGTACGCTTGCTCACTCTTATCTCGAACGAACGCCTGACTCATCATGTTTACATTAATTCGCTATACTTGCGAATCTTCTTGAGAATGAAAGAAAAAGAAGAAAAAAAATAAAAAAAAGGAAAGTACATTTTTTACATACTGGGGAAATTATCTTCACCAGAAGCTTCTCCTGCCGCGATCTCTCAATGCTTGCTCATCGATTTTACTTTTGTTTTCTTATCCGTATGCATAAGTAGCTTTGTTTCTCGCATCGTTTGCATGTTACGACGTTTTTTATTGATATGCTCGCTAATGGGGCTAGAGTTTCTAACAATTACGCATTATCCATGAAATTAAACAGGCTAATCGATGGAAGTGGTCGTCAACACGAAAACTTTGAAATTCATAGATATACGGACATTGAAATTCTCAGTTTACCACACGGAGAGAATGAAAACTTGGAAATTTTATCATTACAGGAAAGAAACGGGGGACGACCTTGAATGTTGGGTTATTTTTGGTGCGCGATATGTAAACTCGCATGAAAACTAAATTAAATTTCTTGAATATACATTCAATTTTATTAGATTTTCATGAAAATGCTATGTTGCATTTTTGCTATACATTCAAGGTCGTCGTTCATTTCTATTCTGCGACGGTAATGTTTGAAAGTTTTGATTTTCCCCATGCCCGAAATGAAGCATCGTTTCATATTATTTTTAGAGATCTGTTTGAAATTTACGATTTGTGCAAAGTGCAGTTTGAAAATACGGAAATTGATCAGGATCAATGAATAGAAAGGAAAAAATGTTGCGTTGCGATTGTGCTATTAATAAAGTTCGATTATGTTTATCGATGACAGGTCTAAAGGAATGATCTCGAGCGACAAAGAACTTTTGGACCACTTATTAAGATTCCATCAACTGTTGAGTGAGGAAAAAGAAATCAGATAAGAGGATCAAGGACGAATTTTTAAATTCAAGAGCATCATAAACAGTTTGAAATACTATCTCGATAAATTGATCATGGCATTTATCTCCAGCCAAGAATGAAAAATTCCAAAGTTTATGCGTTGTATTTGTCTGCCTGAGCGATGACGAATTTTCGTATTCTCTAACGAAATAAACATGTTTTTGTCCGCCCATATATCGATATAAGTTTCGCGAAAAATAATGTGTTTACGTTGTAATTTTTAGATTACGCGCATTCGGGTTTTCACGATCTATGAATAATAATAAATGATTTTTGATTACTCTTTTACGAGCTGAACATCACGTGATACAACAACAAAGGAATATTTTTTTTGCCATCATTCGTAGATTAGCTTTTCATTTATAATGCAGAAGAAAAAGCAAATGAAGACGTCATTCTGCCTCGCTGAGTCCGTCTTCACGAAACGAAAGGACGGCTTGAATTAAAAAAATTGTAGGAAAAAGAATTGTCAGCTGATGTGCAAAGTTTAAGCAGTTTTCCGTTTCTTTCGTTAATGACGCGACACACGACGATATGTCGTATTAAATGAATATGAAATAACGTATTAACTCGCGTATCGGTCAGCGTTCACTATTGCACACATATGTATGTGAACGACCTACGTTTACACCTGATTTCACTAACCGACGCGTTTCTATTATGATCGTTATTTTCTTTATCTTTTACTCGTAAACTTTTGAGCGATTGTACGTTTAACTTGAAGTTTTTAGAATCTTGTAACTTTTCTCTCGAAAAATATTGTAATAAATGCATCTTTCATCTCAATTTCTCTTCCCCCGGCTGGGTTTTCGTTATCTAATTTTTTTTTCAACACACAGCCCCAATAAGTACCTCGATTTTTGAGTCTAAAGTATTTACTCGCTCGCACGTGTTGATCAATAGCATTCGTGCGGTGTGTGACATTGAAAAAGACGTGATATTTATTTACAAAGAGGCGATCATCACGTGCAATCGTAAAAAGCACGTGTTGTAATCATAATATGCGTACGTATTGAGATTTGTAGCAGGCAGGTGGAGCACACGTCCCTCGGATTGTGTCAACGGATTTCGATTTGTTTTTTTATTTTATTTTTTTAATTTCAATTGATATCGTGTGTTTGATTTATCTGCTCAGTATTTTCGCGACAATCTGAGCTACGTTGTTGTGGTGTGGGTGGCGTTTTAGGCTTTTTGGCAGAGAAAAAGAATAAAAAATATGTTTAACCCACCGTTGTCATATGAACTTCATCGTCCCTCGTAGTTTTGTTCATTTCACGAGCGCGCCTGTAGGTTTTTTTAACGTAAAATAATTATTTTGTTTTATTGGCACAGAAATTTTAGTAAAAACTGAAGTGTGCGTGAAAAAATTCAGTTTAAAACGATGTTTTTTTAAAGTCAATGTTCTTACACGTCCGGACGCTTTCTAAAATGCGCGGACTGGAAACCCTGTCAATGATCTCTCTCTCTCTCTCTCTCACTCTTGCTCTTCCACTCTGAATGCGGTCTATTATTCACTTTGTATTATGTGCGCAGCACTCATTCGCGTTTGAGCCAACTGTCAGATTCCAGACGATGACACATCGCAAGATTGAAAAAAAAGTACACACACACGTTTTCCTGTACGATATTATGATGTAATAACTATATCCAATAGAGGATTCAATTTTTCTCGTGCTTCGGGACTAAAAGGAATTATAATATCGGAGTTTCGACGACGCGCACCATCACGGTTTTGTGGGGCTTCGCTCTTTGGCCCTTGTGTCACTTTACGAAACACGCGTTTTATCCAAACACCATTTGCTTTATTCAATAACACTTAAGAACAAAGAAAAAAGAATAGATGCTGGAAACTCGAGACTACCAGTTTTTGGAACTCCTGTTAATCTTTTTCGATTCTTTTATTCTTGTAGCTAAAGTTGACGGAATAAAGGTTAACAAAATACACGCGACCGATGTTCATCGGTCAGTTTCGAAAGAATTACTGATTGAAGCTTAGCCGTACGATCGCTTCTGTTATGATGTCGAAGTGTACAGCGGAGGACACCATAAAGGAGGGGGAACCACGACGCGAAGGGTTTACAGCGCGCGCACATTGCCGTTGTCGCTGTCTCTTTCTCTCGCGCGTTTTTTTCCATTCCCGACTTACAGTTTGGCGAGCGTAAAGAGGAAAGAGGGTTTCTCATGAGCTTCCTCATTTTTTTCCTGCAGCTTTAGCGATGGACCACGTGAGTACAGTCAATGAAAAAAATCGTACAATGTCCGCGAATATCATTCGAATAACAAGCTATTTTTAAATTGTTATTTCCAGCTAAGTTTGTTTTTTTACTTTCAAAGCTGTTTGATTGTCGAAAATAGAGAGCAAATTCACCAGTAGTGTCGCTAGCGTCTGACAATTAATAGCGGATTCCTCATACAGAATAATTACCGATTACTCTACACTTTATATCCATAAGCAACTATTTTTCCGAGCACTACTTTGGAAAAAAATCATTTTCAGAGATTTTGCTGTGTAATATATATTTGGGGTAATATTCAGCGGGGCTGGATTTTTCAGTACTTTATTTATATTTCAGTGTATCGCTCGCACCGTCTAGAAATTTGATTTCTCATTTTTTTTAACTATCGTGTATTCCACACGTGTACCTTTCACTTTTTCCGGCCGGTGTCCGATTTACGAAACACAAGCCCCACCATATTTCTGTTTACAACATCGATCGACGAACTTGCGACAAACAGCACTACGGTGAGGGAAGCGATGGGCAAGTATCGGGGCTGCGAAACATTCCATTACCCTAAATAGGTATGCGTAAAAAAAAAATTGAAAAAAAAAAGAACATTTAAATTATTTGCCAAAAGTCGAGCACTAATAATTGTACCCACTTTGACCCCAATTTAAAAGATCGCGATTCTACTCATCGTTGCGTGCTAGTTTATTGAGATTCCAATGGAATTTCAATAGTTTCAGTTTTCGAAGCATATGTCGTTTCAACGGGAAAGTCAACCAGAAGTTCAATCATCAGTCTTTTTACTTCTGTACTAAAGTCATTGAAAAACGGGAATTTGATAATTTAGACATAAGAGATACTGCTAAAAATCGAAAATTGGAACATCATCGTGTAAATCGAGCATTAAATTTCGCGACAGTTTCATTTTTTGGCAGAAGTGGGAATAACACCGACATATTTGGCCTGGACGCGCGTAACAGCTGATATGCGTTTGGCGATCCTAACCTAACTTTTCGATGACTCTCGAGTCGTTGAGGATTAACTTCTACAGTTTTCAATTTTTCAAGCTAGTTGATTTCATCGGAATCGCGGCACATTAGAAATAATGATTAAAAAAATATGATTATTCGATACATATTTGGGTAATTAAAGGCTTTTTTTAAGCTCTTTATTATTGAACCCCAGGAACCGCTCGATCCTCTTTAAGTGGTTGATGGTGAATGGATATGCAGAGATAGCATTTTGATAGAATTGAAGAATGGCTTAAAGTCGTTTATATCATTCAAAGTCCAGCTCTGTGCAACAGCGGATGTGATTGAAATACACAGTTCACTTATGCACTTTAAATGCTCTCTGAGTCACGCTTTTCGTTGCACCCATTATTGCGTCAAAATTGTGATTAATTATGTATGCAACATGCATACTCAAACAGCTAATGAATATTTCGATCATCCGTTTTTAACAAACAAGTTAACAATCAATTCTTTTTTTTAATCGTTCCTTAATGCAAACGATTTTTTCAAGGTGTACTCGGATAATTTTCTTTATGTAAAAGTTACGACTTTATGTAAAGTTTTAATGAAAGCTGCAAAAATGTTTAAAGTGTGTTTCCTCATTTCTTTGATAATAAGATACCAATGAGAAATACTTCAAAAACACACAATGTTTTCCCTCCAAATGAATATAACACGATTGTTCTACTCATGTTGATATATAATTATTACAACGGGGCTCTAATCGTGCACTTCATTGCAATTTTATGACAATGGTATGGTATGTGTTTTTTTTACATTTATTGGAAATGACTCGTTCAACTCGTATACGGAACAATAAAATATATTAATTTGTTGTTGTTGTTTTTTTTTTAAATAAAAATACAATAAAAACTAAAACGAAAAGAATTTTTTTTTTTTCGATACAAGTTTCTACAATAGATACTTTCGTTTACAAAGATAATTTTCACAGATCCAACGAATAATTCAAATAAAAATGTCTAAAATTAATTTTGATTAGCCGATTTTTGATGAACTAGTATTCTAATTTAGTAATTCTCGTTTCTTCTATTAAAATAATCACATTTTTCTCCTCGAGTTCGAATGTTCCCAAATATTGCGTATATTTTTCATTGCACCCTTGTACTATTACAGAGAAAACTTTCGAATTTTAAGATATAGGAACATATTGTCTTTCGAATGGTATTAGCAAATATTCATATTGAATATTGAACGTAATTATTGATCTCTTACGTTTCTACGAGATTAGATTTAGTCTTCGACGTTAGTATAATCATAATAATAATAGTTATGATAATAACGATCAACAAAATCGCGAATATTTCGTGAAATCTGATGTTTTCTCTTATTTATATTTATTCTCAAATATCATGAATTTGGATGGACGACGTTGTTTTTTTTTTTTTTTTTTTTTTCGTACATTGAAAAAACGTCTCATCGCTCGAGTTTTGTGGCAGCTTGGGTTTTTTTTGTTATTCGTTTTCATTTTAATTCAGTACTTTCGACACCATATACACGTGTGACGTACGTCAATGAGAAACGTCACCATTTATATTATTACTTAAATATATATTAGACTTAATCATTTCGATCAAGGGTATACATTACCGTCGCATTATATATCAATGTTAAAATTTTATTTTTTCATTATATCTTTTATTTTCTCCTTCGTATAACCTATTATTTTGGGGCCCGATTTCATTGGCACTCAGAACCGAGCAAAAAACTGGGCTTAATTTTTCTTCTCTTTTTTTTTGTTGTCTTTTATTACGTGCGCGAAATTCTCGCTCGTTCCTTATCGTAAAACGACTAATTATAAATATTTATTTATATTTTCGTCATTTTTTTTTCTTTTTTCTTCACATTTATTACTAATGATCGTAATCGACGCGATATCCGGCGCGTAAAATTCATTTCGAATGCACGATCAACGTGATCACTGCGGTGTTTTTTCCTTTTTATTTTAATATTTTTGTTATTGACTCCCAGAGCTGAAGCTCCGCAAAAGGTCATCGGACGTTTGCTTCCTCGTTGGAAAACACACTAATACTCGAAATATTATTTCGTCATTATTTTCTCTATGAAAATAAAACAGCACAAATCTTCCATTCTTGTATTATCAAATTCGTAGATAATAAGAGTTCTCTGTATGTTTACACGTCCTCTTCTTCACAGCACATAAAAGATCCAATATACTGCGTTGAAGAGCATAAAACTCACGGGAAATATGATCCTCGAATATTTGTCGATTACGTTCACGTCCTTGATCTTTGGCATTGAGGCCCGAAGAACTGACGCTCCGCGACGAATCGCGTGTAATACCTGTACAAATATATTATTATTATTATTATTATTATTATTATGATTATTTTAAAAAACTTAAGGCTTTAATTGATAAATTTGCATAAAATAATTTTTTTTTTTCGTTTAACCCAAAAATTCATGTCCGAGGTTGATTCGGGCCCTGATTTCACGTCAAAAAATGAGTTTTTCTTTCGATTTTCTCAATTTTTAAATTGATATGGATGGAAATGCGAAGAAAATATAGAGATTTTGTGATTCAAGGTCGAACTTTGAAAATTCTCGAAAAATAAACAAAAAAGCTCTTACCTTCGGTTTATTCTGTCTCGGTCCTCGATATCTCAGACCAGTGTTTCTACCATGTACATTATAACCGGCGGTTCTCGCGATTCTAAAGCTAGGTGGAAATTTGGCTGGATCGTGATGTTGCTCGTTGCGAACTCCTATCGTGCTCGACATACCTGAACCACTAGCGATTCCTGACCTGCTTCTAATGCTAGGGAGTGGTGACATTCGGAGATCTTGGAGTTCTATTATATCGGCATCCGTCGAGCCCGGAAATGGTGAACTAGCTTTGCTTCCTGTCGAAACATTCAAAACATATCTTTCATTAATGAGTATCACTCGCCATAATTATAATTATATATTCAAAGTAACGGCAAAATCATCAGATACAATTTTTTCCAAGACAATTTTTTGAAATTTTGTGTCAATCTTCTTGAGCATCGTATTATAATGTGTCAAAAATTTGAAAAACTTTCACCGTCTAGTAATCGAGATACTGACTGTTTAAAATCGCAACTTTAACACGAGGTCTTGTGAGAAGTCACGAAAAAAAACGATTTTTCACAACAAATAACTCGATTTCTAGACGGTAAAACTTTCTCAAATTTTACCCACAGTTGAGTATTATTGTGAAGAAGCTTCATACGAATTTCAAACAATTAAACTTGACGAACATCCTCAAATTAATTTAAAAATTGCAACAACAACAAAAAGACACAAAGAGGTGGAGAAAAATAGTTGGATCCAACAATCAGTGAATAAAATGTTTAATTAAAATCTTGATCCTTTCAAAACGTTAGAGAAACGTAAATAAAAGTAAAGAAAAAATAAAAAAATTATCGATAATATTAATTTTGTACCAGACGTGACAGTCGTTGCTTTCTTCTCGTCGCCCTCTTTTTTCTTCGTCTTTTTTTTCGCTCTCGCTCCCCAATAAGTGTAGTTAACAGCGGCGTATTCCAAAAGAGCAGCGAACACGAAGACGAAACACATAACAAGATAAATGTCAATCGCTTTGACGTAACTTATGCGTGGCAGGGAACTCCTCACACCGGTAGATATCGTCGTCATTGTTAGCACCGTTGTAATACCTGAAAAAAAAAAAAACAACACAAATACCAACCATTACATTAAAATCAATCAAATTGAATAAAAAAGTATAATAATTACAATAATACAATCGTTTAAATATAAATTTTGTTTCCCAATAACATTTTTAATAATTGAAAAGAAAAACAGCAGAGCAAATATTATTTTTGGAAGCTCCTGTGATCATGGAATTTTTTAAAAAGACTTTTTACGACTTTCGACGTGTCTGACATTATTATAACATCGAATATTGAGATTTAAAAAATCTTGACAACTTAAAATACATTATTAATTCGTTTGCAATCGTATTTTCTTACCAAGAGCAACTCTCGCACTGGTGGCTTCATGATTTATCCAAAAACTGACCCAGCTCAGCATGACGATGAGTATACTTGGCAAATAAGTTTGAAACACGAAGTAACCAATGTTTCTTTGAAGTTTGAAGCTCAATGAGAGTCTCTGATAAATACCGGTTGCCAGTCGTTCCTTTCGGTCGTTTGTCTCGTAGCCGATTATCGTGAATTGTGGTAATTCAGCTTCTTCGACACCCCGAACAGGGGTTTCTTTCCAGTACATCACTACGTCGAGTACTGTGTAACCGTCTGTAAAAAATATCAATATTTATTCAATGCGTGGTTCATTCGATCCTTCTCCAACTCTGATTTCTTCAAATATTCACAAAAAAATAATAAAAATAATAAAAATATTCATAAAAATGGACCAGAAGGAGTTAAAAATTTATCAAAATACATGAATGTGAAATAATTTGTCAATAAGTGAAAACAGTGTGTCTCCGAACGAATATTATATTTATAAAAGTCATCGTTTAAATAGTAAAAAAAAAAATGAATTCAGACGAAATTATAGGGTTTTGAGAATTGATCAACAAAATACAAGTCGTCAAAAAATAAATAAAAAATGAATTCAGACGAAATTACAGGGTTTTCGAGAATTGATCAACAAAATACAAATCGTCAAATGCAAATGATGGGTTACGTGGAAATTTCGATATGTTGTAAGGCATATGTCGTTTATACTAACGTTCGAAATAGCTCGACAAAATATATGAAGCTAAATGAGGCAGGAGTATAGGGAAAGTGAGAAAGAGAGAGAGAGAGAGAGAGAGAGGAGTTGTAGATACCGGAACACGGGGAATGAGCAACGAGGTCGATCCTCGAGATTGGTAATCCAGAAGCGCAGCATCATCGTCATACCGAGGGCCTCCGGGGTTAAAGTTTAATGCATTTCGCGGTATAAGCTCGTATATAAAGGGAGATGCCAGTTTACTCATTCGGCTCGTCGAATTCGTGGCACGAGATTCAGAGATGATCATGAATACGAGTAACACCACAAAATATAATCAAACGAAGAGATTACTATGCGGTAAACGTACAGTGAACGCCATTTCACGTGATGAATTTATTTGCACATAAGTGTATATCAAAATTTGAAGATATTCTATTGATCGAATAGAATTTTTGTTTACACGTCAATCGGAGAATTTCGTGTCTTGCAACGTACTGTCTCGTGAGCCATTTTTTTCTAACTATGACTCGTGTTTTTTTTTAAATATTTTTTTAAAAACATTTAAGAACAAAAAAAAACTTTTATAACGTTAATCAAAACCATTGAATAAATGTATTGAGCGATCTAAACAACTTGATGCATGAGAAGGATGTCAATAATTGAATTGTACGAGAGAACTTAATTGAATCGGATTCGGGATTGATTGCAATTCTATTTGAAAAAAAAATGAATTGCCTACTGATTTTTTTTTTTCCATTTTATTGATTAACTTACAACTCTCGATCTCGACGGTGCAGTTCTGTGAGTCCAGGGGATAGTAATGTAGGTCCATCATACATGCCAGTGTCGTTGTGAATCTCATTCCATATGTCACTGAACCATCACCCGAGAGCCTCACGAGTTTATTCCGTTCGGTCACGTCGTGAAGAAAACTGTCCCGAAAAAAGATAAATTATAAAGACGGACGAAGGGTAACAAGAAGAAAAATGCGTCTTGGAACCCTACGACAATGTTCTACGGTTCAGATCTGTTACGTGTACATGGGAAAGAAATCTCATGAATGAGCATCTGACAGGGTGAGGGAAAGAAAGAAAGAAAGAGAGAGAGAGAGAGAGAGAGAGAGAGAGAGAGAGAGAGAGAGAGAGAGAGGAAGAGAGAGAGAGAGAGAGAGGGAAAACACTAAGGAGGCTCTTGCCGAAAGAGAACTATTTTGCATGAACCCCTGTTAACCCACATCCATATATATCACGTATGTAAAGCTTTCCTCTTCCTGGAAAAAAAGGTGGAAGAGGAAAGAGGCCCGAGGTATAAGCTTCCCGCACGATCGACCATTTTTCCTTCGGAGATAAGTCAAAAGTCTTTTGTCCTCGTCAAGATTACGAGAGCTAATGACACGATTCAACGAAATGTCTTCCAAATATTTTCAATATATACATTTTATTATTTTTTTAAAACGACCATTCGTAGACAACAGATTTTTTAATTCGTATGTGAACGCGAACAATAATTTTTTGTTGTTGTTCAATTATTTAGATATTTTTTTCTTACCTGTTTTTGTCATTCGCGAAAAAAGTGTCAGGGACCCAAATCTTCTCGGCGAAATCACCGCTCAGAGTGAGAACTTCCTCTTCGTGAGAAAATGCCAGTCTTTCGTCCTTCCAGTACTGATTCAAGTACATCGTTATCGTGTAGTCCTTGAAAATGTAAAATTCGTTTTATAGATGTACAGTTTTGAATTCTGATCGATTGACAGTTTGGAATTCCATCGAATTTTGTTACAAGGTAAATTGAACAATTATTATTTTTAGTTTTAAATAATATTTCATTAAAATCGTATATAAATGGTTTAAAAACACTGATGAAAAATACGTTAACTCAATTTATGAATTTTTGTATAATAAATTTGCATGACATCAACGAAACTAGCAAAAGGTCTAATTGTTTGATGTATTCTGTGAATTTCCTTAATGGAAAACGACTTTTTTTTTGCTCCTATATCACGAAGTGAGTTGACACACGGCTTTTGAAAAAGGAAACGAAAAAAAAAAAAATGCAATAAAAAATTGAAGGAAAATGTGATCGAGGTCGAGACTGCATGGCACAGAAAGGGCAAAGTGAGCAGCAAGTATGTAAAATCTCGAATATCCGAGAGTTTCCTTAGCCTCGAGGCTTTTCTTCGTTGCTAATGGTGTTGGTTGCCCGGGTCGGTGAGATACGCTCGTCTCTGGAGGACACACACGAAGACGACGCCCAAAAGGTTTTTCAAATACTTCGGATATCTGTGGCCCTCACGAATAACGGATATGGCTGCTCGTAAATGTGTGTGTGTAAGAGAAAATCGTGTTGGATGCGTGAAGAAAGTGATGGAGAGACATGGAATTTGCTGGCAATCAAAAGGGCGAAACTTTGAAGCTTAAATCGTAACTTTTACGTCCTCTGTGTTTTATCAACAGTTTCAAGAATGTGTATTGATCAAATAAATTACGAGTTTTATTCGTTTTTCGGTCGACTTCTTTGATGTTATTTTTTAGTTATTTTTTTTTTACTCCGACTGTTCTTTTATTTGCTACTTGGCATTTGAAAACCCTTTTTTTTCACTCACTCACCATATTCACTTCCGATATTGCATCGAAACTCGCGATCGTGAGATCCATACCAACCAGCAATGGTTCACCTGCAACAGATCCGGAAAAAGTGAAACAAAAAAGGGGACCAGTTCACGATTGAATTACTGCAATAAATAAAAATGATTATAATGAAAATGAATGATCGTCCGATCAGTTTTTTTTTACCATTTTTCCATTTAGTTTACGCCTTTCGATTATTCTATTTTTCTATTATGTTTTAACTTCTTTCCGGATGTACGAAAAATTCGATAATGCCATTTTTTTTTTTCATTCAACCGCTTAGCCGTATAGCCATCATAACCCCAATGAAAGAACAGGATTAGTTTTAAACCGAAAAGCGATTTTATTCTCGCCGTTCAGTCTTTCAATTAAAAACCCGTTGGATAATCCTGATGTCGTGTATTCAGCGGGTGGAAAGTCCTATTACGACCGTTTTATTTCTCTATCATTTGCTGAGAGTTATCCAAATGAAAAGCGTGCAAAAGCTTATTCGTTTATTATATAAAATCACATTTTTTCTAACGAAAAAAAAAACAAAAAAAAAACATGCAAAGAGTTCACAGAATAAATAACAACCGCAATGAAAACTTTATTTCTAAATATTAAAAAAAAAAAGCGAAGATGGTAAAAATCCGCACAATTACTTACAGGTTTCCTCCAGAAAAAACCAATAAACAATGACGCGTTAATTTGTTACCATAAATTACTGAAATAATAGGAAACTCGATTCACAAAAAGTAATTGCTTGACATTGACGGCACACTCAGATTCAAATGCCCTTAAAGAAACGTGCTCGTTCTTCTTGAAAAATATACCGCAAGGAAAATAAAGTCTTCAATCACAATTTGCTCATTAGTACATTACGCAAGAAGACACCACTTTACGGTGATTTTTATATATTGAAAATAACAAGTCTCAAGAACTTTGGAAAGGGGGGAAAGCCGCGTGGAAACAGGCGGATAAATTGGAAAAAATTGTCGTTACACAATAACGATGTGGTTTGACAGAATGATGATAAAAAATCTCAAGTATCTCGTTAAGTATAATCCGATCTCTTCAATATATTTTAAAAAATGTAACAAGTGATATTTATCATTGAAATAATGGCAATTTTTCAGTATACTCACCACCAAAATTCGGCCTCAGACGAATATCGTAACCGTCGAGGATTCGTGAAATCGTTTGTGTCACATTTTCTAATCGATCTGACATTGCTGTACCACCGGAATCTAAATAACCCCTGCGAGATTTCGTCAATTAATTTAGTTATTAGATGATTTTCCATTCGACAATTTAGAAAAAAAAACAAGTTTCTTTATTACATTAAGATTATCGTTGTTATTATTTAATAGTTAATTCGACACACGATATCGGCAACGTTCACTCGTTTCGGCACAAATGACGTAACCAAAAAAAAAAAAAATACACCATTTCGTTAAAAAAAAAATTCAACTCGATGTAACCAAAAACAATTTTTTGAAATAACCAAACGAATGACACAACGTGACGAAAAATTCAACACAAAAAAAAGATTCTTATTCACGAAAATGGGCTGCTGTCCAAAAAAAAACGAATCCATGTTTCTCAGTGATCTCTTGAGTGATCCAAATCTGGGCTGGTTTATTGCTGGCATTCTTTTTCTTCTCTTGGTGTATATCTTTGCAAAAGCTTGGCTCAGAAGAAATTATCCAGAGTCACCATTTTTAGTGTATACCGAAGGCTCGATATTTTGACAATCATTCGTTTTTAATTACAAAACTAAATGAATATTCGCACGAATAATATTCGTCAATGATTATTTGGTACCGAAGATATATACCACGGGTGAGTAAATAAATCCAATTTTTAAAGAAAAAAAAAAATACACATACATTAAAAAAAAGTATCGTTGTGAAATCTCTGAATGACAAACAACATTTTCTGCAAAGTTATTATGGGCTCCTATTGAATTTAAATTCGAATATCTTTATGTTGTCAAAATTATTATTATTGTTGTGAGAATAACAAGAATAATGATGACGATATAATCGTTTTTATATACAAAATACAGGAACAATGAATCGACAATAAACACAAAGATAAGATTAATTAATTTTCAAACATACAATTTTTCGTGATATGTAGAATTATTTAAAAACGGTAATTGAACGATTAATTCATCGAAGAAGATAAAAGTTTGATTTTTCTTCAACGTGAAACAAACACATTGTACATGAAGTTCAATGAAAATATATATTAGTCTCGAATAAAAAGTGTGACGCGGGGAGAGAATATGTGCGCGTTACCGTTGCGCGGAGATATTCCTCTTGAAATATAACAAAAGTATGTTGTGAACTGGCGGGATTTGTGGGACAGTGTAGAACAATATTTTTCTTTTGATTTTCGAGAACGAAGAAACTGAAAGAGAAAAAAATGATTTAAGGGCACTTACCAAGCTGTCAGGTGACCCAGATGGACTATTAGAATCGTCAGGATAAATTCGGCGAGGGACACCGACATCCTGCCACCCATTATCACTGACGTATTCTCGTTGTTGCGTCACTGAGCAACAGTCAATATCGTCATCTCAATGGACTTTCGTGCGCCAATTTCGCGCCTCGGCATCTCAAAGCGTAAAGTTGGTGCCTGAACATTTTTTGTTTTATTATTTATCAAAAAGAAATATAAAAACAAATGTGTTAAAAGATTCCCAGGCGAGTCCGTCATCGTCGGTACTATTTTGTCAACGGTGACTTTTGACTCGAATTTTCGATTGATATTTTCACCTGAATTTTTATTTTTTCGTCTTCTCGATTAAATTTCATTATCGATCGAAAACAGTATGAAGCTTGACAAATAAGTTATATTCGATGAATGAAAACAAATCATTAATAATTCGATATTACATCAAAACTAATTTACATATAGAGGAATTCTAGTGAAGAAAAATATGAGAACTTCCGTCATGTATCTTTCACTACCCATCGAGAAATTTATGTTAATATTCAAGGCCCAAATTGTATCGGAAAACCAATAAAAACAGACTTAAAAATAACATAAACTCTTACGCTGAATATTTACTAAATACCTGTTTGTCAAAATGCAACAAAAATTGTTTTTCAAGATTGACATTGTGTGAGTGCAATACGTGGGAATAATTCTGTATCGTTGGATGAAAATTGTGCTGTCTTTAACCCTTTGAGCCAAGAATAATTCGTTTTCAGCTTTTTTTTTACTTTATATGATCGTTTATTTGTGAAAAAATAAATAAATAAATATAAACGTTACATATAAGAGTGAAGATAAATGAAACCCAGAAGAGTGAAAAATAAACCCGATTCCAAAGGTTTAAAAAATCGTGTGAACGATAAAAAACTGTCAAGATTTAGGTGGGTCACTGGGTGACCCACAATGAGGCAAAGGGTTAAGAGAAAAATCATACCTGATGAATGTGTAACGAATGTCACGTTGCCGAAATAAAAGTGTTGAGTTCCGAGCGATGATGAGTGATCGTCGAACTAGTCTTGTCACTGATATCGACGAACATTCGTTCCTCGTTTTTCTTTTTCTTTTAATTCTCCACTGAATGAACTTTCCAATATATTATCGTCGTTCGGTTTCTCGATATCGATGCAACGAATGAAATTTTGTCACTGTTCTACATTGCATTGAATAATTATCAAACGATCTTCTCGTTTGTGTATTCAATGAGTCTCGAGCCAATGAGAGAAAAAGCATTTTTACATTCGAGGATACAATGATTTCGTGTTTATTATAAATTTCTTCACTCAAAACACAAATCTCGATGAAAAATATCACAAAACACGCGGATGATGAAGTCGAACGAAAGAAGTTGACGAGTCACATGTATATCTGTATGTATATGTATATCCACAGATATATTTATGCATAATCATAGATATATACATCAACGCACATATAAGTATGAAAAAAGTAGATATTTCGCGTACAAAGAATCGATGAGTGACATTTCGTTTCTTAATATCGAAATAATATAGGAAAGAACACAAGCTCGTTCAAGAGAGCAGAGTCGATGTATTTTCGACAGTAACGTCTTCTCTCGAGGGTCGCATCCCTTTCGCGGATAGAACCGGGTGAGTATGTTCACGGGGATAACTCCCCTCGTTCTCTCCTGAATTTCCTCCCTCCTCTCCTGTACAACATCCTCGGCTTTCTCCCTTGCCAATCTTCGCTCCTCTATCGTTTACATTCCCTTTACCTCACCCGTTAGCTTCTCCTTCTCCTCCTTCTCTCTCAGACTCCTATTAGACATGTACCAATGGAAAATGTTTGTGTGAGAGGGGGTTGATAAAATGGGGCTGACCGTGCGCGGGCGCGAAATTCATCGCTGAATCCCGAATCGTCACGAGTTACTCCGAGGTTACTCGACGACCCAAAAATCATCATATACATATAAGAATCCAGTATATATGGCTATGTACACTTTTGTGCACGTATATGTCATTCCCTTCCTACACTGTCGCCAATATACAACATTTTTTCTAATTCTATTTAAATAAAATCTCACGAATATCAAATTCGAACGTCGAACGGAAATAATTAAATTAATCGTTTTTATCTATCGATAAATTTAGAAAAAAAAAAACCAACTAAACTTGCTGGATAAATACAAGAATCAATAATAATATGAAAATTACAGTAAAACGTCAAATCGCGTCGTGACATCAAATTCTATTTACTTGGAATTCCTTATTTCGGTTTTATTTCACTCATCGATAACTTATTTTTAATAAATAAATAAATTTCTACGTTCACATTGTTGGCGATAATTGGAAAAAAGATGGTGGCTCTAACGAAACTCCTAATAAAAGATTTTGTTTAAATTACTGTGTCGACGTAATGTCACCACTTTTGAAAATAGTTTATAGTCGACATTTTACCCTGCAATTTGAACAGCCAGTAATTTTTTTTCGTTAAATTCTCTTTCTGTGTGAGATTCAAGGGATTAGCTTTGTTTATAATATCGTACAATAATCAATTAGGCGGATTTTTGTTGGATATACACAAGATCCATAATGCATCAAGATGTCAACGAATTTCATGTCTCCCTCGTTCCCTCTCTCAATCTCAAGGACACTGTTTCCGGTCAGCGTAATTGGAGCACTCCCCATCTATATGCAATTAAACGTCGAAGATGCTTTTTGGAGCCGCTGTCGCCGGATTTGAGCGCAAACTGCTCCATCAATTTATGAATAAATGAAAAAAAAGCTTTTCGAATAGATGTCGACATCTTCGTTAGCAGAAGATATACGAGACGTGTGCCCCTTTATTTACAAACGTACCCAGCAACTACACTCGAAACGTATTTTCATCTTTGATGGAAACTCAACGCAAACTCTTAAATTTTACATAAAAGTTTAATAAGTTATTTTTTATATGTAGTTACAAAATATACGCGTTTTTTCATCATTTTCCCATAAAGATTAGTTTTATTTTCGTCCTTGTATAATTGTGTTTTTTCGATGATAAAAATTTGTGGAAATTTCAAGAAAATGTATTGTCACATATAAAAGAGTAATAAAATTCATATTCAACTACCATCAATGGTGATAATTCCATAATTTGTGCTTATAAAAAGAATCTGGGATTCAATCACTCGGGATCATCTTCAGATGGAGGATCTGTCTCACTCGACCTCTGGGCAATCTAATAGAATCAATCCATTCCGTCTATTTACTCGATTCTCTGATGACTTCGCGGTATTTAAGTATGCAGACGAGATTGCAAGCTGAGTGAGATTCACAAGGAGTGCGAGATGCTTTTACACTTTATAAAGTTCTATGCCCGCGTTAATAATAGTTTTGGTATTATTATCATTGTGTTTGACCAAAATAAATGTTTTATATGAAAAGTCCTCGTTTTATGAAACGTCCTATGGTTCTATCGAGGTTTTTTGTTAATAAAGTGGCAGGAGGTAAAGTTGATGTGCTTGTTAGCTGTTTTAAAAAAGATTATTTTATCATAAAATCTTGATGAGTAACATTCTTTCATATTTAAATATTCAACCCCCTCGTAAACCCATCAAATTTTCGCTTCGTTGACTTCCTGCATATTCTGGCTGAAATTTTATTAATGTAAAATTCTTTAGAAAGCTTTTAATTATTGTAAAGAAGCGGCTAAAAAATTGGCAGCTGTTCCTCGCTCGAACCGTTTCAGATTTCGTCTCCAATTTACAATTTACAATAGCTCGCGATTCAATCGTCATTTAAAAATACTTTCTATGTACTTTATTTATGTATTAATTCGTAGCACGGATAAAGCCCGATTAATAATTGCTCATTCTGGCCTGTGCCTTTCGTCAAGCTATTTTTTTAATTTTTTTTTACGTGCATCCAGTTACGAGTTTACTTCGGTCGCCCAAGGTAGCCATCTAGTCGATACGATACGACCACTTTACTTCAATCCTATCGGAAAATTCCTTGCCCGAGCACGACCAAAACTTTTGCCGAAGGGAACAAACTAGCGAACTATATATGTGTATATTAGGTCCAAAGCAGTTTTTCACTTTCCCGGGACGTCTGGCATTTCTTCTCCACTCTCTTTCAATCTCACTCCCCCACGCCCTCCCTCCCTCTTCACTTCCTTTTGCTTTCTTTCTTTCTTCGAATTCCATTACAATAGTGCATCGCTATCAAATATTCCATGAGGAATAATATAACAATGACATTGGTAATGGAGTGAGAATTGCCATTTTTCAAAACTGTATTTGAACAACAAGTTTTTAGCCGATATATTTCATAACTTTTCTTATTCCATTGTCATCTTATTCGAAACATCAATATAGAGTCACTCGTGGTATGAAAACTTAAGAAAAAAAACTCACTAATATAATTATCAATCGATAAGTATTTGTGTGAAAGAAATTTTGATGTCCTCCATTCGGTCAGCGGGTGATGTTTACGTTATTCTCGATTATTTCCGTTTATTTCGTAGAAAAAATAAAACGAATTATCCATAGCAATTTGTCATGATTCTCCCTTTCATGGAATTATTTCAAATGATTTGTATTTTACATCCTCGTATGCCCGTCATTTCGTTTCAGGAATTTTTCACGAGTGTTTGAATTTCAATTTTTGCTGGACCGCTTTAAGGTTGAATAAAATGTTTATAAATATTGAACGTATTACTTGAAGATATTTACAAAAGATCGTGGTGTGTTGTACACTTGATCATGACGTCATACAGACATGAAAACGTCGGATATATGTATATGAAATTTTTCGTACAAAGATATTTCGGAGCTTGCGCGAAGGGTATTTAGTTGCGCGGTCCACGAGAAGTTCTCGTTTGAAGGGTAGAAGGGGGTGGAGGAGGCTGGCATTGTGAATTACAAACTGGTGGAAAGGTGGGAGCAAGCAAGACCACGCGGGATCTGATGCTTCGTAATGGTTCGTCGACGTCGACTCGCGTCTCGACTGACTGCCGGTGTGTTACGTATATGCTTACAATAGTTTATTAATGGTGACGATTTTACGACGTGCAATAAAGCGAAGAAGCAACTCATTACGAGTCATGACGAGAAAAACGTCGTTGTTCGTGTGAGTACAAAAAAAAAAACAAAAAATAATCGATTATTAGTCAATAGATCTTTTTGAGGAAATGTCATTTTATTATTTCTAACAAATCACTGAATAATGATTCACTATCCAAGTCAAATTATTATTTTTTTTCATTTTTTACATTCAAAAATAAATAAATTTTATCAAAATTGTAGTTAAATTGTTATTATTGTCAGAATATTACGTAAATCCTACTATGTCGCTAATGAATCTTTTCAAGAATCGTTCCAAGAATCGAGGTCAAATAGATTTATGTTCATTTAGTAAATAATCCACAAAAAATGTATCAAATTTGTACAATTATTTCCCTTCGAGCTTTAGTTTGCATTCGAATTAACTTCTAAAGAAGTGCACGTACAAATTTGTCAAAAACGAGGTAATAATTATCTCTGGACTTTCCTCTGGTGATAAAAAACTACGACATACTTTTTGTGTGGTTTAGTTATTGTTTTTAACAATACTCCACTATCAGTTACTGTTTGACTTCCACTGTGTGTACTGACATGACAGATCGGACACTAATACAGCGTATAATAAAATCCGCACGTTATTCAGTAGTGACCGTTGCTGTTCAGTATCTTTCAACATAAGTATAATGGATAATATAACATTGAGGAATAAGGAAGAAGGAGGATGCTCAGGATTAATAGCCGAAGGATAAGCGAGACATATGTGATGTGGGGATGGTGACAGTTGAGAGTGACGTGAATCTCCGGGAGCATCGCGGGTCTTGGCATTCGGGCATCCCATTGTAACACTCTCATCTCCTCAGCTCTATGTACACGACGAAATTTACCAACCTCTATCCGCAAATCAACTATCCTCTGCAATAACCGCAAAATACGCACATTTGCTGCAATCCGTGTTCCAATTTGTATATTTGTATATATATACAAATTGTATAATATAGCGATCGGAATCAAATATTAATTGAGCTCTTCGTGAGTTTCGATGACAATTAGTCGACAAACTGCTGTATCCAAGTAAATTCTCTGATTTTCTGTGACTGTATTTAATATACAATGCACATACGTAGGATATTTGTTAATCGGATTTTATATGCTGATTTCATTTTGGAACAGTTGTCGTGTCAATTTGTCCCTGATTTTAATATATTTTCAAATTTTTTTCAAACTCAATTTGTTTCAATAGATCATTTTCATTTATGCTTTTCGCATTTGGGCTAGAAACTTTTTTTTCTACAGTTTCAGATCGCGGATGAAAGAATCCAATTGATTTTTTTTATCACAGGAATGTTTCGCGTAATGAATAACACGAAAATAATGATCCTTCCGCGTATACTCTTGCCAATTTGGATTCACGTATTGTGTGTTCATTGAACTATAGTGTTGCACAAAAGGATTAATGAACAATGTGATTTTCTTGTCAATGAGAAGGATTGTCCTGCTTTTATTGTATTTAACAGCTGCGACATTTCGTTCGAATTTAAATACAACAGCGGGCACCACGCTAATGTCGAAAAGCAAATTTCCGCCCCGACCAACGCTACGATAGCCATTTATGCATATATCTCGTATTTGACACATACACACCCACACATGGACATTAGTGTAACACATTGTTATGACAGAAGAGAGTGAGCTTGATATTGCCGTCCGCAAACAGTCTCTTACGCGTCTCCGACGATACTTCCGGTCATCACATTTTATAAACTTTCAATCGTTTTCCTGTACATTTCTCTTCCTCGCTCTGTGTTTTATTATTGCTGTTTTTTGTTTCGTTCACGAATTCGTGCTTTTGCCAACTTTTATGAGATCTGCGTATTCTCGACTGCAAAATAAATATTCGGTGAGTTTGATACCAACGATAACCAACTTTGTTTGCTTTAAAAATACGTCGCTGCGAACCTCACGTCCATTTTTTTTAACATTCAACTATTTTGAGCGTTTCGATACACAGTTCGATATTCTATTTCTTTTTAGATAATTCGTCTTTTGCAAGATTTACTAAAAAAGGGGATATCGTTATTTGTTGCTTCAGAAAGTGTCGAAACTGTTGCTCGCGCGACTTCAACTCGTCACGAGACTGACATTTTTTGTATTTCTGCATTGACTCTCGAAGACTCTTGATCTCTAAAGTCTTCGACGACTTGAAGAAGTCAATGAAACTCGATGCTCGTACCACAGTTTCTGCGTTAATCAATTACTAAAATATCTACAAATCGAAATTTTAAGTAGACGATAAATCGAGCCCTCGAATAAATTCGGGGATCAAGCTTTTTTTTTTAAGAGCCCATTGCCCTGTACATCTAAATATGATCCTTTATCGGCTATTGATGAAAATAAATAACTCGAAACCTACTCAACTGTCGTAATCTCGGGGGATTCGATCATTTGCATTCCATCGTTCTTTTACAATAAACAATTAATCTTCGTGAGGAAATTTACTCTTATTTCCAAAAGAGACTTCGAAGATAACTCGAGAAGTTTTACGGGAATCGCGACGAGTATATAGTCGACGAGTTTTAAGGGGTTGAACATTTTCGAAGGAATCAATCTACTCATCTCGCAAGCAAGCGAGCTGCGAATGTGCTATACGTTTTGCACATGCGAGTGCTTCTGTTCATCCTAGCACAGCACTATCTCGTTAATGCCATTCTATAACTGTGTTAGTCCTTCTTCTTGACGACCAAAAGTTGCAGTTTCACCAACGTAATGAGTGTGCTAACGTATGGGTTCATATAAATCGATCCTCTGTTATTCGTCGAATTGAGAAATCTATGTCTCATTCATGCATTTTCGAACGTCCACTCTCTGGCAATTGGCAAGAAAATTAAGAGAGATGTTACCCTGACTCAGAACATTTTGGCAAAAGTTCTTTTTTATGGCTTTGAGGAGGATACACGTCTCGTTAGAATCTAAAAAAACAAGCCTTTTTTCAGCATTTTTTTTCGTGCAAACTATAGTTTTATACTTAACAAATGATTACGTATTTTATTACGAGGGCGTGTATTTGATGATTTTTTCAGAAAGAAAAAAAAGTTGTTAAAATAACAGAGCTATTTGCCATTCTGACGGAAGTTCTAAGAAAAAAAAACTTTTGTGGTGAAGTTTGTGGTTATCTTAAAAATTCTCGAAAATCTAAAAAACTAAATTATTTGCACATATTTTTGTTTTATTGAAACATCATGAAAAAAATGTCAAGTTTCTCAATATTATTTTGTCCTCACTCCACATGGAAATTAATGAGAATACAATGTTGAACAGACATTTCACCAACGAAAGAAATGTCGCTTTCGCTATTACTAAAATTATAATGACGACTTTATTTTCCATGCGATCCTCTTAAGATTGTTGGCTCTCTAATACTTTTTCCTCTTATCTCGGACTCAATTACCCATCAGCGTCGATGGCTCTGAAGATCAAAAAATCGCAACAGAGACGTCGTTTTTCAATATAATTAACATCTTGTGAAACGTTTGTTGCTTCACGACGGGGAGACTTCAAATTGAAAAATTACCGTACAGTATTAAAAGAGGAAGAGGTGCAATCTTGACTTATCAAGAGACTCGGTAGAGTCTCGGGACAAGTACATTTGATTTGTAATTATTCCTAAGCAAAAGCTTCTTTATCCAAGAGATTTTATTTTATTTTCATGGACGTTTTGTTTGGCCAAAAATTCAAACTTTTCTCCCGTCTCGATTGAACTGCATGGTAATTTTTTTATTTAAATTCTCTGAATAAAGATCCTCACAATAAAAATTTCTAAAGTAAAACGAGGAAACAAATAATATGGAAGGAAAAAAATGTATGATTCACGATGTATGATTCTAAGTCACAAAATATTTTAATTTATCAACGAAAATCATTTTCCATACAATATTCCTAACAGGACAGCCCATTACTTTCCGTGTATTTGGGCCTCGAAATCCTCGTTATCTCGACTCACGATTGAACTTTTTCTTACTGATTAATGAGAAATGTATAGGAAGACAGAGACTGCTCGGTAAGATTTAAAATCGATGCAAAGACCTGTATGTGAAGGAGGAAGAAGAGCTTTGAGGGAGGGGGGGGGGGTGGGATAAGAAGGCGAAAGAACAAGTGCGAAGAAATATAAGAGGAGCGAACGAGACATAATCGGAAAAATTGTATGATGTAACCAAGCGGGAAGTTCACTCGAAACGGTGACGTGAACCCTTTCACGCCAAGCGCCTGCTGCCTCAGCGGATGACGAGAGCTCTCTCCTTTCCTGTGCTTCCTCGTCGGCCTATCTGTGTACCCTTCGTACATGCATGAAGGTCTGTGTATAAGTGGAAACATGTACAAGCCGTATAGAAATTTAAACATATATATATAGCTGTATGCAGTGATCTTAGGCGAAGCCAAGCCGTTACCTCGTCACTAGGACAGACTCGTGTCCGTCGATGAGGGCAACTCATCCCCGGAGACAGTTGCGATGGACCAACGGAGCTAGTTCCAAGGATGCTTGGCTCCTTTACGATGCCATTCGAGTTTTCTATCGTTTTTTTTTTTTTTATCCACCTCGTCTCTCTTTCTATTCCCTGCTTATTTGGCTTTCGCTTTTAGTTTCTTTTTGGTTGTATATTAAAATCGAAAAAAAAATGAACAAGAAACCAAGGGCCAAGGGTTGGAAACATCTCTTCTGTCTCGGTGATGGTCGAGGTATCGAAAAAAGCTCATTTCGAGACTGAGTGAAGTTTGACGTTATGAGCTAAGTCGGCCAATCAGCGGACGCCAAATACAAGAAGCATTAGCTCAGCTTCTTAAAGCGTCCCTGGCAAGGCTTCGTCGCAGTAATTGGTATATTTCTCATCTTCCGCTTATCCCTTCGGATTTGAAGGGTTAGACTGGCAGTTTTGTCTCTGCTTACGTCAGATTATTCTGCGATTTGTCATTTCGAAAACTGAATTCGTAAGTTTAATACTCTGCTTTATCTCGAAACACGCTCGCATCTCTAGGTCATTTTGGATTCCCAATTCCTCTATTTAGTATTCAAAGTCTCGTGAGATCGTACCAGGGTGCATTGGTATCGTATGTGGTTTGGTTACCCATTCGAATTGAAGTACGAATATATTACAGCTGATCCAAATATGTAAACCGCGTTCCTAATTGTTTTGATGGACATAGAATGGTCGCTATAGAATTTGGAGCAGTGGTTGTAAGAATGACTAAAAACTTTATGGAAATTTACAAACAATATCTAAACTTGTGATAGATTTAAAAAAAAGTAAACAGAATTCTATCAGATTCTCATTTTTATTACCAAGATTATAGGCATAAAAAATTAATAATTTTGAACTGACTTTCCTCGAAGGCCAAGGATTGTACTTGAAAGTTATGGTTTCGCTCATTCCAGCAGGATTATTATGTAATAAAATTATAAATGAAGTTGACGAGAATCGAAAGATACCACGAGCCGAAAATTGGTTGTGAATTATGGGGGATCCCCTCGTAAATATGGTCGAGACTTTTTTCATTCGTCAAAGTTTGAAGCACGTGCATCTGTTGGTATTTCTTGGCGTTTTAGGATGGAGCTCGACTATGTCGAAAGAAGAGGAATTCAGAGGTTTCGTTGTTGGATCCTCGGGCTATGTTTCTGCATGCTTTGCGTACCTCTTCATACTTCTCGATCGCAACATGACTATATGAAGCTGATATATAGCAGTTTATAGCTGTACCTATCGGTGGTCGGTAAACATCACATGGTTCTTCCTCTCTCTTGAAAATATTGCTTGGCTTCCTAACCGATTCGGTATATACTATTAAACTTTGATATTTGTTTTGGTACATATATATGTGCTATATACCAACAACGTGTGGACAAGAGTTTAAGAATCTCTTATGCGAATCGAGAGCACGTGCTCGAAAGTATTCCTCGGTGGGAAGATCGTGGAATGTGGAATTCGAAGAAAAATTTTCATATGTTTGTAAAGTGTGACCTGTTCCAATGATATATAACGAACTTATAAGTCCATTGAGAAACTTTTGATAGAACACGTTTGCAAACACGATGTAACCATCGAATGTTCGAGGCTTGAAAAATGGTCTCATTTTATGATATATATACGTAAGATTTTCTGATTCTTCATGAATGACATGTCACCCGAGGACAAATTTTGAACCTTATGTTTCTCTTGAGAAATCGAAAGAAGAAAAAACAATCAATTTTTTCTCCCCATTGATCGACAGGCTGCTCGTCCTCGTATTACCCCTTGGGATGTGTTGGCGGAACCACTCGATTCGGCCGAGATCGACTTGGCCCATGGCCTCGCTTCTCGTCAACCAGTCGATCGAAAACTCGGCATCGTCCTCCCCATCGCTACCATCTACGACTCTCATCTTTCCTGACAAGAGAATCACCCGAGCCATCCTTAACGATGTCGTCTCCAAAAATATTACGATGGTTCTTGAGAACCTGCTGATGAATTACGAAAACAGCCAACTTCCGACTCACGGACAGGGTGAGCGATCTTGAAATATTTTGTACTCTATTCAAATTCGTTTTTCAGAGCTATTTTTTTATTCAATTACTCAATTTGTTTGTTCCGTATTTCATTATTTTCCTAAAAAAAAAAACGCAATGTAATGCAAACAGAAAAACGAAAGGATTTTTTCATTTTTCCATTAAAAGTCATTTTTTATCGGTATTTTATAATAAACAACATGACGTATAACAAAAAAATATACAACGTAACATTATCGTTCGAGGGGAAAAAATGCGTGGTGTTAAAACGAAGACAGTAAAGTTGAAAACTACTCGGAAATTATTATTAAACGTTGATTAAAATATTTATATATATGTTAATTTTTAAGGAATTTCAAAACGTTGAATCCTCCGAAAATTTCAATACCATTGGAAATCTTTTTCTCGTGAATTTCCACTATGAATAGTCGATCAATTAATTCTGACATAAATCCGGGCTTGAAAAATAATTTGGGGATTCGTTGATCGCACACACGAGTAGATATATACATTATGATCCGGATTATTTTTCTACGGGTATACGAGGGACGAGCTCTACAAGGGCGAATGAACGCTTCGATAAGTACTCAGCCAGCATACTTTTCCTATTTTTTCGTCTAATAATTGTTCTATTTATTATTATTATGATTATTATTATTATAACTATTATTATTATTTTGTTTTCACGTGAAACCATATATGAGAATGAATTTATTGCGAAAGGCAAACAATTTGTTTAACATAGTAAAGTTTCCTTATAATAAAAATACCGATCGAAATAATTGAAATTTTCAAATTTAACGAAAATGTATTTAATAAAATTTCGAGGTATGACAAAAAATTAAATCGTTGACTGGACATCTTTGGCTGATACATGTGTATATACTTTAAACCATTAGCTCATCGTGGTTTTTAGGGACTCGGAACACCCGATTCTATAGTCAAGTTGGACTCTAGCCAGACGAAGGGAAAGCTGGTACCGTCCTCACGTGTTCTCTGGTTGTGGATATAACCTTCCGATTGTTTCAACCTGACGAGCTTCGTCTCTAGTGGATATGCGTTTTGTTGCAATTCGGAGGAAAAGTTTTTTTTTTTCTTTTTTGTAAATCGGACACGATGCCTCGAATTTTTCTGTACAACTATTTTCTCTACTTCTGTTTTCTATCATGTCTGCAATTCGACAGACTCGTTGATCGATCACACTTACAGTCTCTGGAATATTATTATAATATTCCATCATTTCGTCTTCCAAACGCTCAATTATTATACTACAATTTTTTTTTTCTTATTAATATCAGTTCCTTTGTTTATTGTTTCATTTGCTGGGAAGTTTTATTTTTTTAATTTATTTCAATGGTTTAGCACTTTCTGGGATTTTATTGCAATACATTTTTTTTTTTTTAGGTACTCCCACCATTGTTAAGACGAATATTCTTATTAGAAGCATGGGCCCAGTTTCGGAGCTTGATATGGTGAGTGCCCATAGTTTCTCGATTAGTTACTCCATATTTATAATATAATTTGTGTTTTTGTACAAAATATATCTGGATGGAAATTTTTTTTCATATCAAACCAGGTATTTGAGCTTTTTATTTTTTCAAAATAATTACAAGTGTATCCATGTGTCTGAATCAGCAGTTCCTCCTGCGTTATTGATTGTTCACAAAGTTGTATCTCTGAAAATCTACGGGAATACAGCTGTTTTATCGGAAACTGGGATACCAGAATAAAATTTGTTTCAAATTATTCGTTTGTTTAGACAAAACTTCAAAAACATTTGATGTCTTCATCGACCATCGAAATTAATCTAATTCATCGATAACTTAAAATTTTGGAAATTATTTTGAAAGTATGCACCAAACTACGGTTCGATGAGAAATCGATGAGAAATTGAGACTAAAACGAGAGCCTCGAATAAAGATAATAAAAGTAAAGAAAAAATAGATCATAATGGTCGCAGAACTAAATTACGAGATAACGAGCGATCGGTTAATGAAATGAGAATAGTTTGGCGGTCTGCGTGTAGGGAAAGTTTGAGGAGAATTAATTGTCGTCGATTGAACAAGTGTCCCTCACTTCTGTATGTTTCTGTGTAAAGCTGAAGGGACACATGACTCTGAACAATATGGTTAAATTTTCCTCAGGACTACTCGATGGATTGTTACTTCCGGCAATCTTGGCGTGACTCACGTTTAAGCTTTCTCGGGCCTATTAAATCGCTGAGCCTTAGTATAAAAATGCTCGAGAGAATATGGCGACCGGACACTTATTTCTACAATGGAAAACATAGTTATGTTCATACAATTACTGTACCGAACAAACTTTTAAGAATTTCACAAGATGGCGACATATTGTATTCAATGAGGTAAGTCGCCTCGAATATTTCGATTGAATACAAACTAATGACCAAAGTTTCACGAAAATTTTTCCTTTTTTCTACCATTTACTATTTCATCATTGACATCAGAAGAATTTGGTACACATCTCGACGATTTGTTTTGCGGTTCGAGTTATTCTCGTTTAACAATATTTCGTATATGTCTCGTGGAATCGTCCAAATGTGCATTTATTCTTTTTCCTTCATTCTCATCATTTTCGATTATCGTTCTCGATCTACTTCTGCATATATATTGCACTTTTCTTTGATTTCAATTTTTTCAAGTTTAATCTTCAATTGTATAAATTATCCAAGAGGAATTTTTAGTTGGTACTCTCGTAATTGTCATTTTGAATAATTTCTCACAATTCTTGTCACGTGCATATGAATCATTTTTAAAAATATCTCAATCTCTCGAACAAACTCATAATTGTTTCAAGCTCATTAAATGTGATACTTAATTCAAAACCTAACTTTTCAGACAAAAAATTCTTATCTAAGATCATTTTTTTACGAATTTGAAGAATTTTTGAAATATTTTTTCACTTAAGGACGTTCACAGGCATGCGTCAGACAAATTCCAAGTGGAATTGTTTAAAATTCGTATCAACCTTCTTAACGATAATACTCAACTGTGGGTCAAATTTGAGAAAGTTTTACCGTCTAGAAATCGAGTTATTTGTTGTGAAAAATCGTCTTTTTTCGTAACTTCCCACAAGACCTCGTGTTGAAGTTGCGATTTTAAACACTCAATATCTCGATTACTAGACGGTGAAAGCTTCTCAAATTTTTTACACATTATAATACGATGCTCAAGAAGATTCAGGCAAAATTTCAAAATAATTCTCTTGGAAGAAATTGTATTTGACGATTTTACCCGTTTGAGAATATCCAATTACGAGAGCCTCGACTTCTTATCAATGTGTGACATACGTGTTAAATAAATTGTTTTGCGATTGAGAAAATTATTCATGAGTTTTTTTGAAAGAGTCATATAAATCTCGCAATGCAGACTCACTATAAAGGCGAAGTGTCCGATGGAGCTGAGGAACTTCCCGATGGATCGGCAATCCTGTCCGCTGATCCTTGGGAGCTGTACGTGGGAGTACCGAGTTCCCTGTTTTCTCTATTCGTCGCTAATCGCTTTTAGCAAATAGATTTTTTTCATTCATTTTATTTACATAAATATTCGTGGCACGCTTGTATATGTTATTATTTATTTAAACGTGTAAGAAAACAACATTTTTTCAAATACTGCCAATGACTCTGAATGACGTTCGTGATAATGACTTTAAAGTCATTTCTTTTCGGTCTTCGGGTTCAAAAACGTTGTGTGGAGACTTTGCATGAGTTTAAGGAAAAAACAGACTCCCATTCAATATGAAAATCCTCACAGTTTTATTTGAATATAAATCGAACTAGTAATACGTCCATTGTTCTCCGAAAGCTTTTTTTCTTTCTCTCAAAACTCAATTTATTTTTAAATTCCTTGATGCATGACAACAAAACAATTATTAAATTGCAAAATTATTTATTTTTTGCTGTTTACTACAGGACATTCATAAATGTAAACAAAAAACAATGTACATAGATTATTTGTTGTATGGACAAATACCACGAATAAGTAGATATTTACAATTATTACTTTTTTTACGAAAAAAAATTATTTTCCACTAAACTACCATGTACATCGAAATGGTAATTTTTTAATAAACTAAATAAACTCCGAAGATTATTACAGAATTTTTACAAAATTTTCCGTGCTGTATTTCCTGGTCGAAAAAAAAAATAAAAAAAATAAAAAAACAATCGCTTTTGAATCTCCGAATTCCGAATTCGGATTTGTAATAATTAGCGACTAAAAAACCCCCGAGTACCAAATATCGTGTTAATTGTACGAAAGATGCATGGTTTAAAATATAAAAATGTTTGAGACATGACGATTAATCGCGAGTATTATTGTTTCGAATAAACACAAACTTTTTTAAGTTTTCTACACTTGTTCATTGTCTTGATTGTTGGTAATCGATAAATTAATGATACACTGACGAATTGTCGGGAAATTCGGGCTCAATTGAACGTTTATTTGTACTGGTACATGAATATAAATGAGGTTTATTTTTCATTGTAGTAGAGAGAAAACACCAGTTGAATGTACGAGCGCATGTGAACGAATAAAGTTGATGTTCTGCTTCGATTTTGTTTGGTTATTTGAACGAATTTCCATGGATGTTGTACGTTCTCGATCGTCTCGATCGTCTCGATCGTCTCGATCGTCTCGATCGTCTCGATCGTCTCGATCGTCTCTATACTGCCGCATGCTATTTCGTCTGCAACAGCTGCTCCAATCTATTGCAATATATTCATAAATATTGGTACGACATCGTGTATGTACTTACATGTAAATTCGAGGATCTCACGTCACAGAATCCTCCTGTGTCCTCCCGCGTACAAACTTGGAGCACGTAAGAAGCATGCAGTAATCAAGGAAGAAAAAAACGAGATGGCTCGCAGTTGGTAGGCCGGAGGGTACAGAAAATTCTGACGTAAATGCAAAAGAGCGCTCATAAAACGTAGAATACTGTCGCCGAAATTTCAGACGCTTATACATCGAGACAGTTGGTTTACGAGTGGCAGGAAGGCTCGTCTGTAAATTTCGAGCCTGGTATGGCACTTTCACAGTTCGATCTCATGGGTTCACCCTACCGAAATCTCACCTTCGTCAGGCGGGAGGGTGAATTCTCGGTTCTTCAGGTCTCGTTTAATCTTCAACGTAATACCGGATATTTTCTCATACAGGCGAGTAAATGGAGGTGGAGCATGTATTTTTGGAATGTAGTGATTTTTGTTTTTCGTAATTGCCTCGAATTTCGGTCGGTTTATTTAGTACGAAAAGAATTTTTGATGAATTCGAACGATGTTAACTTTAAACGACTGCAAATATGAAGCAGCCCGTTCGACTGAATCCTTCAGAATTTCAGTAGTTCACGATAGTATGAAAATTAATGAAAATTGCGACCAGTGTCGTAGAAAAATGTTGAGAAAATGGACTTTTGCTAGGATTTATCTATTCGCAAGCTCTTTCTTTTTGGTCGGACGATAGTTTCCTTTATTTTTGTGGATGCTTTCGAAGTATAGAATTTAACGAATCCTTTTAATGCTCGCAGGTGTACGTACCCTGCGTTTTGATAGTAGTCCTGAGTTGGGTATCATTCTGGATACATCGAGAAGCAACGAGCGACAGAGTGGGTCTAGGTAACTGGCATCGTGCCACCCAAACCACTGTTCTTCCCCTTTTTGCCCAATCTTTTTTTATTCCAGTATACACACGGTTGCACATATCCCACGTTCTAGAGGGCCGAAGAATTTATGGATAAAAACGAGAGACGCGCGATCTATCTCTGCCTGCATTTTTTTTCCTTCTTCTGCCCTGTCTCTTTTTTTCTCCGCTTTGTATGTGTATATGAATTCTTGTTTCCTTCGCTATTTTTTTCTTTCCATATTTTTTTTTTGTGATGCATTACTTTCTTTCTTTTTTTTTCATTCTGAAAAGGCATCACGACTGTGCTGACTCTGTCGACGATAAGCCTTGACTCGAGGACGGACTTGCCGAAAGTCCGATATGCCACCGCTCTGGACTGGTTTCTGCTGATGAGTTTTGGCTACTGCATCGCAACCCTACTAGAATTCGCGGGCGTTCATTACTTCACTAAGGTTAATAAATTGCCCAAATTTCCGCTCGTATTCCCTTCCGGACACGCTCCCATTATTTTTTCTCGGTTTATCGGTTTCATTTATGTATATTCTCGTATGTAAATTTCATTTTTTTACAGCTGTTTGTACATTCATTTTAAAAACACCAATATTACGATTGAAAAATTGTGTTTCAATTATTTTATACTCGTTCTTAGACTTTTGGAAGAAATGGTAATGACTTTTGTCAAATTCGCATTTCGTATATTCTTAATGAATGTCTTTAATTCCATTCGGTATATAGATCGGAAGTGGTGAAATACCTTTGGACGAGAGTGAGTGGGAAGATTGGGAAGAAGTGACGACCATCATCGACAATAAACAGGATAATCAGTATAACGAGGCGTTGAGCCCTATCAATGCCCGTAGTCCACAGACCGTCCATTCGGAAACCTCCGTCAGTGCTTCCTCCAGGAGACGCAGTTCAGTCCTATGCGCTGTCTATAATGTAAGCAAAGCTCATCCTTGCGTAATAATGTCCGTATCATTTACACAGCGTGTCAAAAATTTTGCATCTAAATTTTATAACCATCAATATATATTTTTTATTAACTCTCGAAATAACTTCGAAGAAAATGCATTTTTTTTTTTAAATTTTAATTTTAATTTTTAAACATATTTTTAATGAATTGACATACTGATTGGCATTGGCAGGTTCGGGAATTATTTATTACCAAAGAAATAAATCACTTATTTATTGTCAACGGTCAAACAATGAATGTGCATCGAAGTCAACGAATTTTTAAAAGAATTATTTTCTTTAGATTTTTACAACAATCATATTTCTCACAATTTTTCAGACACCCCACATATATGTATTTAGTTATCACGTCAACATGTTTAATCCTTGTAATATACACTTCGTTGCTTCTGAGCCGAGTGTAAACGCTCCATCCATTCCTGATGTATCAGAAAAGCAGAAATTTAGACTAAATTCGGACGCGCTACATGAAATATATAATCCCTTATCTCATGTCTCTAGTTTAAAGCTGCTCGTTGTGAGAAAATGTGCATTTAATATTTCATGTCTGACTTCAACGGAGTGTTATCACTGCCAATGTTTTTTTCGTATACTTCAAATCGCACTCCATCTCAGAACGCCCTCAGAACGCTCAGTTACTATTTTTAAAAAAAGTTAAATCTTTTCTTTCCGCAAAGAAAAGAAATCGGTTACTTTTATAAGTTATAAATTTTCCATAAAAATTGTCATTTTTTTGTTTGCTATCGATTATTGAACGTAATGATAAAAATTATTCCGACGTCGTACCTCAATTTTTTGTTGTTAATGAAAACAGGAAAATCTGGGACGATAAAAAAAAAACTTAACAGTTATCATTTTTCTCTCATTCATGGTGTATTTTTGGATCAATTTGCAGCCGGATTCAACGACACTGGGAATGAGCACGAGGTTCACTATATCGGCAGCAGTTACGTGCAAACCGTCTACAATGGAAAGACAAACGCAAACGGAACTATGTCTGCCAAAGTGGCGACAGTTTTTGTATTGTCTTGCAGGAGATGACGCTTTCAGGTAAGTAACTTCCGGTTCAAATATATTTTCTTTTAAACAACGCAACGAACGTTTTTCCTATGTTCATGCTCGACAAACGTTTCCATAGAAAATTCATACCCTTTTGTGTTTATGGTGCAAAATTGGAATTAAAATTGAGCGAAAATCTTGAAAAATTTTCGTATAAAGAGCAAAATCTATCTTGACATCTGATAATAAAAAATTATTCATTTTTTTGTCAATGAAAACGATCAATTTTTCAGTAATCATGTAATTTTTATACGAAATTTTGTTATGGGAAGTTAGCGCTTTGTTCGAGAACAATAGAATTTCCTCCCCTGATTCTTCCCCAAGATAAGCTGAACCATTACATTGAATGACTTATACCGAAACACCTTAAGTTGAATTAATAACGTATAAACATTATTGTCATTATTCGTAAAACATCCCCTCGAAGATATTTCATATCCGTAGGAGACGAAGGGAAAGAGAAGCGGCTGGTGGCTGTCGAAAGCACGGTGAACGAATCGAACGACATATAAACAGTGTTTCATACATCGATCGAGTCGCCAGAATCGTATTTCCGGCTTCTTTCGGTCTTCTTAATGTTTGCTATTGGGTTGTTTACGTCACGTGTCAAGAGGAATTCAAGTGGCAAGATCCACCGATTGGTTCGATTTAACGGACGACACACTCTCCTTTGTTACGATAAATAATATATAAATAAAATAGTGAAAATATCGTTCAAGTTATATCAACATGTATAAACACATACACTGTGTGCTTATTTAGAAACTGTTTTAAATGCACATGAAATTAAAGTGACAAATTCATATGTTCAAACGTTTATGTGTCAGTATTTTCCCACCATTCATTTTCATGTATGTGTATTTTCACTGTTGGCACTTCTGAAAGCAATTACGATCGAGCTTCACTTCCGGTGAAACTTCGCACGGAAACAGCTCATGAGAAATTATACATGGCCTGATTCATTTCTTGGCTCATGAAATAACGAAGTTTCGTTATATTCCTCCGTTCGAAATATTCTTTGCTATCAATCATTGATAATTCACTTAAAACTCACAATCGATATTAATTCGATAGAAATTGTGAAAATTGATATATTTATGACTACGGTTTTGTCCTTGTCCACTTCAACAAACACGACTGAAATGTTTCAACCGATTCTACAAAGAGAAACTATAGATAAATAGTTTTCTCATCTAGGTTTCGCGATTTTTTTATGCAATCAATAGAACTGAATCCATTATTAACAAACAACAATGATTAGGTTTCACAGAAAAGAAAAAACTATTCGTTCGCTCAGGAGCGTTGTTTGTTTTCGTCGTTTCACAGCTGTCATGTTCGTTGCTAAGTAAGATTCCTGTTTTGCCTTTTTTGTTAATTTTCGTAAATAAATCAGAAATCTTCAATATCGACATGTCTTATGTTTGGCGTTTCGTATCAGCTGTTTGGCAGTGTAATAAGAACGTGTTGAAATAAACATTGCGCAGTAGTTTAAAAAACTTGAACGCGTTGCCGAACAAGTGAAAAAATAATGAATATCGCATTGAAATCCAGCTTTTCGCTGGTAAGTGATTCAAACAAATCATCACCCAATACTTTATAGCGAAACATTGAGAAAACACAATCTTTTGATTTTGTAGGTTAGACCTTTAAATCACGTAAGAGCGTTTTCGGTGAGCGCAATTACAGCTGGATCTTACGACGATCTTCATCATCCTGAGGGTCGTGAACCAAGTATTCCACCTTATGTAGAACGAGAAGGAGAAAGTTCGCAACTCAAAAGAGCACGGTGAGATTTTGACTCAATTTTTCAATTTTTACGAATCCAAAAACGATTATGTATCAAAATATGTATATAAAAAAAATTCTAATTTATCAATAAAGTAAATTTGAGAAAGAATAAATGCGACTAAATATAAAGTCAGTGATTTTTCAATAAATTAGAGTAAAAATAACTCATCTCTTTCGTTTTTATTGTTATTATTACGACTTAAATAAATAAAATGAATGTAAACGACGAATAAATTGCCAAATTTTCAATAGAATTTGAAAGTTATGTAATAAAAATTGATATAATATATCGTATTATGATGAAATATGTTATAGGTTGGTGTACCAGTCACGTAAACGAGGAATGCTCGAGAACGGTCTGGTACTCAGTACTTTTGCGAAAAAATATTTGGACACATTTGACGATAATCAGCTTAGAATGTATGACAGATTGATTAATTTGCCATCAAACGATTGGGATCTTTTTTATTGGGCAGCCGGTGTGAAACCAACGCCTGCTGAATTCGATCACGAAATAATGGATTTGTTGAAGAAACATATTAGAAACGATGATCGTCAAGCGAGAATCATGCAGCCGGCACTCTAAATGTGTTGAAACGATAGTCGTTACGTAGATCTGTAATAAGAGCAACGCGTCTATGAAAATGGATTAAAATCTCAATTCATGAATGCGTCGTTTTATAAAATCGTATGAAAAAGATTGTATTTATTTTAGTTCAATATTTTATGTACAAGTTTCGAGAAGTATGATTAAATACTGCTTATAAACAGATGAGGAAACTTATGGACGAAACAAGTAAACGAAAGTAAAAAAAAAAAAAAAAAACAAAACACGAATGATGCGAAAAACATGTTTGCATTTTCAGTGCGAGGAAACAACGAAAACTGCGCACTTAACGATCGGACACAACTTTTTAATGTTTTACCAATTAACGAAACGATTATACCTCACAATCCTATATGACCAAATCTATGTGGATCCGTAAGGAATTCCTTTTTTTGAGTAAAATCGACGAGTCCCGTTCGACTTTTTTTCACACCACCGCCTCTGACAGAACGAGTCGACGTTGAAGCCCTCGATGACGTTGAACCCTTCGACGAACGCGCTTTTGTACCACTGAAAATTTATTATTTATCAAGTTTTCATAGAACATCATCGTTTCATTATTAATCGAATATTCATCATAGAACTTTCGTTTTATTAGCTTACCTGGTACTTGCCCGGTACCTCTTAGCGCCGTTACTAGGAATACTTGGATTTTTGCGTTTTGTGCCTCGGGCTTTCCACTTCGATTTCCTTGGGGAAGTTTTGGTATCGATCCACGTGTTCTTATCAGGTTCCTCCTCCTCCTTGTTCCCTTCGTTCAACAAAACTGAACAACAATTCGAAATTAATTATTCCAATTCATTGAATTACGTTGTTTAATTTTATCACTTTGAAAAAATCGTAGCTTACCCAGTTTTTCAGCTGCGTACTTTTGCGTTATATCCAGCAAAGCTTTTCCGTATTTTTCGAAATTAGCTTTCGTCACGTGAGGAATTCTCAGCATGGCTTCCTCCGATTCTGGAAACTGTTGACTCATTGCCCGTATCGCGATCATGTTCATGATTGACGACGCAGACACATCGAGAGCTCCAGCGATACCCTTCACGATTGCAATCAATTCGCTGTAACACTCGTCCTGCAACTCCTTCATTATTTTGTTCACAGGCTGTGCTTCGGCCGACACTGTTGCAACGCCTGTTGAACAGCTTGCCTTCGATCGCATTGCAAAAAGCACCTGATTTTTTTGTAGAAAAAAAATTTACATCAATTTACGTAATTGACACTTTGTCATTTTTCAGCATCAAATTATCTCAAATCATTAAAAGCGAAACGACGTCGAAAAGCATGAGGTTCTAGGCAAAAACTTTGTGAGTTAGTTACCGGTAGATTTTTCTTTAATAAATTTTCGTGAAATATTTCAAATGTAAGTTGAAAAATTGACAAAACTGTACTTACTTGGACAATTCGTTAATCTTGATTTATTTCATTGTAATAAAGTAAAATTTTACGTTTTTATGCTCGAAATTAAAATACGGACCTTTGCGTCGTTTGAATTCATAAAATCCGGGCCCTTGGGTCCAATTTTAATGTATCCAAAGGCTATTTCATTCTTGATATACATATCTTCCTGAAGAAACTCCTCAATCACCAACTTGTGAAGCAACCGTTCGATGTCAATTTTGTTCCAAGCTTTTCCTCGACCGTAAATCGGATGAGTCGTGAGACCAGCCTCCCTTATTTTCTGAATATTACTACCCTTGTAAATGTCCGTGAGGTAAAGAAGCGTAAGATTACACTTGCGAGATTTATTGATATCTCGCACGGCGTTTAAGATCGCTTTGGTGTCCGCGGTAACATCGATCATCTCATAATCATCCTGAAAATTCGAAATATTGACGAAAATGATCGAAATAATAATGGACGAACGAACAAATTGGTTAAACAAAAGACTAACCTTGCACCGACAATTATCACACGCAGTTGATTTGTTAGCTAAGCATTTTTCCCTGTTGAAAATTTCACCAAAGTAATTCAACTGCTGTGTCCTCCTGCAATCCGTTTGATTTTCCGCGAAGGAAACCATCTTCATGAGATTATCGATGTGCGTTTTGATGACGTCTCGACCCCCAGATTTGTCACTCTCGATCATTTTACGCATTCGAAAAACGTCCGCGTAACTGTAAAAGAGAACGCATTCGGCGAGCTCACCGTCACGACCAGCGCGACCGCTCTCCTGATAGTAACCCTCGATCGATTTTGGTATCGATGCGTGTATGACAAATCTCACATTTGGCTTGTCGATACCCATTCCAAATGCTATCGTCGCACAAACTATTTTGATCTGAAATTTGTTCAACGTGTTTTTAGTCGAGTCGTGTCTTTAGTTGCATTACCATTTTAAACGAAATAGAACGACAAAAAATAATAATACCTCTTCGGAAATCCATTTTCCTTGAACTTCGGAACGCTGATGATCGGAAAGACCAGCGTGATAACTGTGCGCCCTAAGTCCATTGGCTTGCATCTGCCTTGCACACTCGTCGCAATCTTTTCGCGAGAGGCAATAAACAATGCCACATTCATTTTTCCATCTTGTTTTTATCATAGCTATTACTTCATCCCCGCAGTTTTTTCCTTTTTTCGAAATAACGCTGTATCGGAGATTCGGTCTATTAAAACTGCTGAGAAACCTGGTAATTTTCATAACATTAGGCCATAAATTCGATCGAGATTTGTACAGCTCATTCCTCACTAAAAACGATTTAGGAAAACTCACCACTTTGGATTCGTCATGCTCAACTGATGCAAAATATCAGTTCGTACTCGTGGAGTGGCAGTCGCTGTCAAAGCGAGGGTTGGAACGCCCGGATAATTGTCTCTCAATACTTTCAACTTTTTATAATCTGGCCTAAAGTCATGTCCCCACTGACTGACGCAATGAGCTTCGTCAATGACGAATCTTGCGAGAAGACCTCTCTCGTAGAGTCTCGTCATAATACCGCAGAACTTTTGTGACGCTGATATCTTCTCAGGCGTTACGTACAAAAGTCTCAGACCAGGATTTTCCTTCGATAATTCACGATATATAGCATCGGACTGTTTATCCGTAATATTACCTGACATGTGAGCCGCAGGGATCTTGAATGAAAGAACAAACGATTCATTGATAAAATCCAAACGTGGAAGAAGAACAAATGCTCGGCGTTGTTCACTTACATCGAGGGATGTGAGCTTCTGGACTTGATCGGTAATAAGACTTTTCAGAGGAGATATAACAATTGTGAGGCCAGGTGTGATAAGAGCTGGTAGTTGATAACATAGTGACTTTCCTCCTCCAGTTGGCATTAATATAAAACAATCGTAAGAGAGCAAAGTAGCATTTATAGCTTGTAATTGATTAGGTCGAAACGAATAAAGACCAAAAGTACGTCGAAATATCTGAAAAAGTATTTAAATAAATGAATTACGTTCAAGTTCAGTGTTTATAGAATAAAAATATTGATTTCTTGATGTTATTCATACCTTTAACATTTCCGACGAATGTGGATAGTTAATACCGTCGAATTCGCCGCTGACACCATCGTTTTTGTAATTACCAGTGAAATTGCCGATTTCAAAATTATTCTGTTCTGACTTCAACTTCACGCTTAGCTGCGAGTCGCTCGAGTTATTTTTCTTCGTCGATGGTGAAGGTCCCAGAAAGCCACTAAAACTTTTGAATTCTTGCGAAATAGATGGCTCAATTTGTTGAGATAACGACGAAGTGAAATCTCCGGCATCAAAACTGTCGTCAAAACCGCCCCATGGATCGTGGTCAGATGTTGAGGTGGAAGGTTTCGTTGTTTTGACAGGTAATCGATATGCTTCATCGTCGTAATCATCTTGAATTTCATCGTAAACGTCAGTTATGTCTACTGGCGATTCAGAGTTATTCGATGCTAAAGAAGCAACCGGTGATGCTTGTTTCGCCGATGTTGTAGCTCTCATCGGTGAATATTTACTTTCCATCGGTGGCGACTTCATTTCTACAGGTCGTTCGATCGGTGAGGATTTATTTTCGATCGGCGAAGACTTTGGCAGCGGATTTCGTTCCAATATCGCATCTATCTTTTTCGTAACTTGTGTCGAAATTGCAGCTTTCATAGGTCTTTTTAATTGAAACGTGCTGCGTTTCGGTTGCATCGGTGACGTAATATCTGGCGTATTTGTTCTGCTTTTTTCAAACCTGCTCGTTGTGGTCGTTGTCGTTATGGTGTTCGAGCTATCATACACATTTTCATCGTCGTCGTCGTTTCGATTTTGGGAAATTCTCGAAGTTTCCACTTGCACCGATTGACGAAAATACGAGGATGTTTGGTTACTAGAACTCGTCGATGGCACCGGTTCATCCTCGCTACGATTTTCTCTTTCACTGATGCCCGTACGGATTGACGAATTGCTGGCTGATTCTGTATTATTCCCGAGCCTAGTAGACAGTGGAATATAGTCTTCCAAGTCATCAGGATATTCTGAATCGCTGGGTATGTTTTTCGACTGTTTTTTACTTGATTCAGTGATCAGCTTTTCAGCTCGTTTTATTTTCGCTTGTACATGCTTATGCAATGTTTTCAATCTACCAAAAGCGTCAGCATCGAAACGTGGGAATTTTTCCAATACTGGCACAGGAATCTTTTCTAGAGCCATGGCAAATTTTTCTAAGATCTCCAATTGGAGATTTTTTAGATTTTGACAGTGTTCTGTTAGCTCATCATTTACCTGGAGCATAAAGTTCAATATAAAAAACAAAATCCAAGGTTTTAGTGTGAAATGCACTTCGATAAAATAAAAAATAAAAATTAAATACTCACTGGCGTTGATAACATGACTGGCTTTTTCCTCATTGATTCGATCCATGGTTTAAGCTGACTATCTATACCCAATGACTTCAAATTCAATTTGTAATCTGGTCCTTCCCACTGTTTGGTCGGTGTATTTTGCGGACTTTTAAACGGAGAGTTATCACAATCCGAGTCCAGGGATATAATGCTACTTTGCAAGGTAGTTGGCACTCGTTTCAATGGTGTTGATTTGGCGCTTGACTTTTGAGAGGAATCATCAGACTCATCAGGCAAAGAGGCTTTGCTTCCGGATGTCTTTCTTGTTAAAGAACGAGATTTACCCTCTAAATTATCAGCATTCTTGTTATTCAGCGATAACTTTGTCAAACCCTGGATCTTGCCACGACTCGAGGCCGAGTCCGACCCCTGCGAGCCAGTTTTGACTTCGAATTCATCTTCGCTATCCGAACCGATAAAATTCCTGTATACTCTCCTCTTGGGCCAGAGATCGTTTGGAGAGTCTTCTTGGTTGCAAGGCATTTTTGATTTTTCAATGTTATCATCACACTGTTTAGCCTCATGTGTAATATCGTTTTTCAGCAAAGACTTTTCCCCAAAAGATTCGAATGAATCTTCTGTACTACTCTGTTAAATAAATGCAATTTGCGTATGAGTCAATATTTTTAGGGACAAATTTCAAGGTCATTGAACACAGCAACAGAAATAAAAATAAATGCGTGCAAATTTCTTGTACCTTCCAAAGTTGTGGTGCATTTGAAAAAAAATCATTGTAGTGACTAAAATGTGCAGGGAAAAAGGATTATGCCCATAATGTATAAATTGGATTGGACCAATAAAACTATTAAGTTATTCTATTTAAGAAAAACAAAAATCTTGTTGAAGAGTTCAAACTTCAAAATTGTCAGCATTTTTTCCAAGTATGGAAATACTTTGCATAAGTTTTTTTAATGTCTGAAATTTGGGGAATAATTGCAATAATTGAACCGTGGGATAGTATTTCCATTCAAAAGTCATCATCATTCAAAAATGATTCGAGAAGAAATGTACAAAAATCTGATCATGCTTTTCGAACAATACAAAAACTTACCCAGTATAATATCGATATGGAAGTTTTGGAATATATAAAGGAAATATATCTTAATATATTTGACGGGAGAAAAAAAAAAAGTAACGGTTAAGGTAGAATTCAAACTCACAATAGAAATAATGGAATTCATTTTTGTCGGTTCAGACTCTGACAATGGAATTTTCTGTGATAAGTCGGTGAAATCAAAATCGTCTAACAGAACATAACTGTCAAATGGATCTATGTTATTTCCAATTGTGGGATCGGCATTATTGCTACAGGGAGAAAAGAAAAAGAAATAAACAATTTAACAAAAGCATTCAAGGACAATGAGGAAACGTGAATATCGATGACTAACGAAATTATCACCATTATTGATAAGAAAATTAAAAAAAAAAAGTAAACAAACTCAAACCAAAAACAAAAACAAAAACAGCATTGAAGGGCACGAAGATTCTAACCTCTCGACCGATGGCAATCTGACGTTCGGATCATTCATCTTGACAACAAAGATTTTGTCTAAAGATCTGAATTGGCATTAATCGACATGCTGTTGAATTATAAGGATCAATGCCTTTGATTGGGATATAAAGTCGAAAAACACACGATGGCGACGGTAAGCCATTGGATTTTGCATTCGGAAATTCGGCAGACAACCATGCAATTGTTTATCATCGAAAAAAGCCTTACTCCAGTTTTGAAGCACTCAATTAATACTATTCCAATAGTTTTCTTATATTCAATGAAAACACACGAAGAACGAGACAACTTATAATATTACATCGTGATTACGATATCCCATTCAAAACTTAACAACGACAACAAATATCTTGAAAGCGCCAAATTTTTAGTTATTAGTACCGCAATGAGCCGCTCTGTAGCAGCGCCATTTGATCTTCGACTATCGATATAAAAAAAAAACAAAGTCAGGTGTTTGTCGGCTTACTTCAAACGCTGATTCCTTCACATATTACACGGCTTACAACTGTCAAATTATGTCAAATGACATAATTGCGAAATTGCCAACGTTCGATGTTGTTTTTTGTAGCCGTGTACCTCAAGGTCAGCAGCATATTTCAGGTTAATCTTGAGTGCTTAAAAAAATTTCATAAGCACGTAACAGTGAGGGATCTTTGAACGTTTGGTCATATACGCGTATTATAAATCAGCATGCATTCGGTAAATTCAGCACTGTCTCCGTATTTAAAAACATACAGAGAATGGATATTGACCAAACCTCAACTTATAGCTGACATCGAAAGTACGGTACGATGCTTGTCGTACTTCACAGCCGGTTTGTTTATAAATTCTCATAAGTGATATGTCTTTTTTCGAAAACATTGTTTGGAGGATAATTTCAATGTTTTCTTGATATTATTTCAGGTCGTTTTACTAGCTCATCGCTGGCCTCAGAGCTCATATATTCTATGCCGAATCTCTTGATCCTCCTGAACGATCGCTTGATATACAGCAGCAAATATGCTCATCTCAAGTTACCACAATTTCACTCGCAGATTAAAGTTTGGTTGACCGTTATAGAATATACAGAATCGCTCATCGAAGTGTCAGCCAAAAATGTTTTAGGCGAGCGAGGACGATGGTGTATCATAGTTATCATACAGAGCTTGAAGTACGTTCCCTTTATTTGTGAACAAAAAATTGCATTTCATAACAAATTAAGGAAAATGGCAATTATCAAGGAAATCAAAATGTTAAATAATGTGAATTGACCACCAGTCATTATCTGTTTTTTCAAAGTTTGGATTTCTTCTGCACAATCAAAGAAAGTTTATATTGCATGAATTTATTAATCTGGAATATTGTAGCAACTTTCGTAAAAAATGGATGAAAATTAATTTTTTTTCAGTCAGTAATAAATTTGATATGCTGGTTTAATTATGGCTTGTAAACCTCATTAATAATTTGCTTGTAATGCATATTTTTAAAAAAAATTCAGAGCACTGCTGAGATTGATACTTGTACACCGGAATAAGGAGCGCATCACACAAACTCCAGCTATACCACCTTTGAATCGCGAAAAACTCAATGAATCGTACAATGTCCAGCCAGTGAAAGAAGGATTTGTTCTCAAAAATTCTGGCACTGTGATCAGAAGTGTATCTGGAACAGCTCCACTCCATTCACGAGTCTGGTCTCCTTTGAAGCCTGTGGAGGCCTCACAAAAAGAACAGTCTTTGACTCCTGCCATGAGGAAAAATATGATTTTAGCAGAGGTTTGTTCAATAAGTTAACAATCATTATTTTAAATCAAGGTTCCGTCTTTTAAAATCGTTCTCAAAGATGAAAAAAATTCTCTAAAATTACTAAAAAATGCTAAACTACACGATAACTTGAAAATTTTTGAATATTTCTTATTTCCAGACTTTATACATAATAAAACCACTGGTTCATCTCAGTTGCATGATGGTAAAGGGCCAAAAGAATTGGTTACCATGGTCGATATCCTTTTTGATGGACATAACGAGTTTGAGACTGTTGAGTAAAGACACAAAAAGCGTTGTATTTACGAAAGAAGAGAGAGAAGAGATTTGTCGTCGAAGAATAGGACTTTTATTGTACATACTGCGATCACCGTTTTACGACAAATGTAGTAAAGATAGAATTTTCTCGTTGCTTACTCGTGTTTCGGCAAGCATACCGTTGGCAAGATTCGTCGCTGAGCCTGTAGCTAAATATTTGCCACATTGGCAAAATACGTATTTTTATATGTGGTCGAGTTGATAAAGGAGGACGCAGTTTTTCAAAAGGCATCAATAAGATGAAAATTATGTACGATCATGACACAAACATTCCATTTCAGACGATGGATTAAAATCACAAAACTTATAATAATTCGATGATAATTAATTTAAAAACAAAGAAGAAAACGAAGGGAGTATGATTATTACTCAGGGGTTATTGTTATTTAGAGCCATTTTTAAATCAACCTGTTGGTGAAAATAAAATACTTATCTTTATCCTTGGAATTCATACACTGTGTTTCTTTTTTTTTATCGTGACACATGTCACATTATAATAAAATATTCCATTAACAAAATCGATCGCAAAAAGGTATCGCAATTGATTATAATAATTTACAAATATATTACATTCTTAATTCGATGGGAGTCGTCGGACAATGGGACCCACATTTTTTAGCAGAAAATACAAATATGGCGTTTTGGAATTCATATATGTATATATGTACGTATGTGTGGCTGTATTCGTTTGTATAGAAATGAGTCCCGTGTGTGAAATGAACCATTCAAGGCGAAAAAGCTTTGAATTATTCGCACATTTGAAGCAGCGAGTTGATGGTGACGTCTTTTTTACCATGATTGGCATCGTACACTGATTTTATCACCTCTGTGTCAATGTTAGGGAACATTTCAGCAATCTGGAAAAACAATTTCGAGAAATAATTCAAAATTCAAAATAACGCAAGAAAATACTTCTAAAGTATGAGTTTATCTGAAGAATTCTTGATGGGATAATCGTACAAAGTTCCAAAAACTGATGAAGGTTGATGGTGAAAATGTACTGCCGGAATTTAAACGAGTACGTATTCAAAATTATTCCCATCGACAATATTTATAGTCTGTTCTTTTTTGTTGAAATTATAAGTACATGATCAACTGGATCAATGATTTTGTTAGATAGTTATACAAATTCGAGCTAATTACCTGCTTTAGTTCAACTTCGGCATTAGGCAGAGAACTAGGGAGTACTGTCACTGGAGGAACAGCAGCGACTGGTGGTGCTGTGTAAACATTAACTGGCGCATATGGTGGCATTCCAAACATCGTCGCTGATGGCACCATCATTACAGGTGCTGCAGGTTGATAAGGAGTGAACTTTGTCTGTTGATCAATGAGGATTATGAATCTTATGAAATTTTTAGCCAAAAAAAAATTAACTATTAATCTATGAGGATAAATTTTTTTACAGGACAAAGGAATATTCAATCTGGTTTTTTAATTTTATGCATAACTAATTAATTGAGTATTTTATCAACATTTTAGAGCAGATTCGATGGAAAGTTGATGTTTTTATTTAATGATTTTTTTAATTACCGTGTAGCTCAGCACTAAATTAATCATTCCTTCCTGATTGTCTCCTTGTTTACCACTCAGCATGTACCAATCTTCATGAGTCTCCCCTCTTTGTATAACTTGAGGCGGTATTTCTATGTGACCCCAAGCAACCAATTCGTCCATCGTGAATGAACATTCGTCATAAATTTCGATGTATATTTGCGTGACCCCAAGGGGTAGGAAACTGATATTGGAGAACAAAAAAAAAACAAATTTCAAACTTCTAAACTTTGTTCAAAATATTGTATCTTGAAAAATTGAAATTTTCAACGCTAAAATAGAATAACTCAATATATTCATTACATATGGAGTTTAATTCATAAGCGATGACTGAACATTCATGCAAATTTGATTAATTAACTATTAAATCCAAAATATATTAAAATATTATTCTTAAATCTGAACACAAATGGAATAATTGCAGGAAAAATTCGTTTTACCATTGTATAACTTTATTCCAGTGAGGATTTTTTCCACCATTTGTATCGGTTTGCGTTTCATAAACTGCGTGTCCAACTCGCAGTCTAACGTACGGATCCATCCTCGTCATGCCATAATTTTTTACTAATTTTGCCTAAAAAAAAAGAAAAATTCTCAGCTTACAAGTATTTGTGTCAAATACAATATTTGGATGAACAAAAAGATAGTTTACTTGGGCAATTGTTATGCTGAGCCTTCCGACTCTGGGATCATGCATTTGAGGCGTTCCTTGTAACTGCTGCAGCGCGAGAGCAGCCTGTTGATCAGCTGCCTCTTGTTGTTGTTGCGGAGAATATTCCTGGAGTCTCAAGAAACCGCTGGGCAGAGGCCCCAGGAAAGCCTATTAAACAATATCAATTTTGCGTTTATTTATATTCCGATTTTTGCTGAAGTGCAGTCTTTGCCGCATGAAAAAATTCAATTTTCTATTGTCCAGAGACAAGCGATGTTGACCTTGACAATTTCATAATATATTATTCACAATTTTGTTTTTTATCCACCATTTGTCTCTCGTGTCTCTATTTCCCTAAACATTTGTTTGAACGAAGAATTTCTATACATCGTTTCGAATTTCATCGAGAAAAGCAACCTCAAAATGGACATGGATTTCAGGTAATTGTGTCATAAAAATAAGAACAGCGTCTTATTAGGAAAATTGAATAACGTTATGAACGATAAATTTAATAGAATTTGCAATGAAGGGGAAATATTCTGAACGTTGTTTCAAAAGGGTGGTCACGACTTTTCTGGAATATGTCTCGGATGACAATATGATTCATCATGTATTAACGCCAGTTTCCAGAATTTGACACCTGTGTGTATGACGTTTTCCGAAACATATTTGCGAAAAGAAATAATACGCATTAATCATACCCGTTTTCTCCATTCTTCATACTGCTGTGATTGTCCAGCAGCCTCCATTTTTATTATCACTTTTCGATGATCCAGTAATTAACAAAAACTCCACGTTTTTCTTTATTCTTTTAACCCACAAATAATTGATATCGTTGATTATACGTGTTATGAGGAAACCTCACAAGACGTCACTAAGTTACCTGCGCACAAGCGCACGGATAAGGCATAAAGTTTTGTTCACAATGCCGCGATCCACAGTCAGCTGCTACTATCACTCTATCTTGTTTGCAATTTTTACTTTATTCATAATATAATTTGAACATAATTTTTGATCACTTCATAATATTTACAACGCGACGTGCACGTCATCATATCCTATAATTGAGTTTAATGTGTTGAAAACAAAATAAAAAATACAAATAGATACGAAATAATAAAAATTCTTGTGCACAGAAAATCGTGAAAATTCAACTCATTCATTATTACGTCAATATGTTGTCATTTTTTTCGTCAAAGATTTAATGACTAGGAAATTCTATAATTTTTTCTAATAAATTATACGCCTAGGATTTGGTATTATAACCAAAATTTCCGCGACTGAAAAGTTTCATGAGACCAAACTTCGAGTTTTTCTACGTCCAAAATATCATTCAGTTATCATATAAAAACAAAAAAGTTCGATCCATGTATAAATGCAGCTTCTTTAGATATTGAAATGAACAAGAATAAACAATCCATAGAATGAGGCGTAGAGGGGTAAAAAGGAAATCGGATGAAAAGTCGCCGCGATACCGGCATTCCCGGTATTACAGATTTTTTTGAAAACTGCCGTAACGTGTCTGTGTGTGAGTGCGTGAAGGTTTATATGTGTGCATTCATTGCGATGACTGAGATGAGGACGCCACCGTCTTCTAAACAGAGAATTAACAAGGGAGTAATTGTCATGACTACGCGTGCGGACTATAACTATATATAAAAAACATGAATACAGATGTAAAAGTGAGGAGTCGCCATGACAGTGAGTCTCGTTCGGTCTCGACCGCGGTCTCGACGACGATAGGGTCGGTTCCGTTAGTTTGCTCGACTACTATAGCGCCCTCATCTCCCAATGATGAAGACGAAGAGCGCGTGGGTTGTGACGGAGTGTTAGTGCGTGCGGTGAAATACACACAGAGAGCTTGAAGCGCTTGTTGGTTGTTGGCTCCCGTCATCCTCAGTACTCGGCACACCGTGAGCGGCGATCGTCGATCGCGACCGGCGCAAGATCATGGGAATGCAAGTGGACGAGAACGAATATTACGATGGTTTTCGAACTTTCGCTTGGTTATCCGATATCATTGGTTTACCGATCGATCAGGTAAGCAAAATCGAAACTAAATAAATCGAAGAACGCCAACATTTCCTTTTTAACTCGTATTTTTCTCTACAATTATCAATTGAATGTGTATTCATAGAAAAAATATTTCGATCCTTTAACGTCTTAAATGCAACAGTTAAAGAGGCGGGTTTCTGTCATCGATCGTTGCTCTTTCTTAAGCGGGGGAAGCGCGTGTAACCTGTTGTAGCCAACACGCCCGTTTTGGGCGACACCACGCGCTTCTTCCGTTTTGTGTACAGATTTCACATAAGTAAACGTTTATGCAACTCGGATTTTTTACTACTTCCCGTACGCTTCTCACTCTATTACGGTTTAATCTTTATTGCGGTTCCTGTGAAGCACGTTAAACCATGACAACAAAATTAGTCATTCAATTGTGAGATTCTTATTATTTTAAGAACCATTCTCAATCGTTGCCCATATATCGCCCTGAAATGTGTATACAAACGTTCACAAACTCTACTTTTGCCTATGAAGTTCAAAATTTTATTGTCAAGTCCCAAAAAACTTCGATCAAATATCAAACGACCACAAAAAATATATTTCAGTGACAGATTCAAATTTGTATCTTTAACCAAAAAAAAAAAAAAAAACAAATCGTGGCCCAATTCCATCGAAAAGATACAACATTTTTTAGTTATTTCAAAAACTGCTTTTCTGTACCACAATAGTTATCAGTTTCATCTTCTTAAGTTGAAAAAAAGTGAAAGAGAGGGTCGGTGAAAAGTTTATATAGGAAGAGAGCAGTTTGTAGCAGTTTGAACGAGTGCGTCGTGTTTTTTTTTTCGTGTGTGCTTCACAAACCGGCGGCTGCGAGCATTCATCTGTTGAACGTTTTGATTCTTTCTCGTCCCCTTGCTCTCTCCCTCTCTCTCTCTCTTATCCGTACCGGCACGTCTATACACACACGCATTCCACGCTCCATGGATATACATCGATCACAGAGTTTAGTCTCCTTTCCCCGTGATGATTCACGAAATTTTGTACACGCAGTTATGTACATGCGCAGGTTTGTTAGGACAATCATTTTTCAACCAGTCAAAGTCCGTTTTGAAATACTCTAAGATAATAAGATAATCGTATCAAGTTGTAACATATAATATTGCAACATAAAAAACGAAGCCATAAATAACACGATACACTCGTGCCAAAATGTTTACTCTTCGGTCAATGAACCCAAGCTTCGATTTAACTAAGAAAATCTCCTGACAGCGTTAGTTATTGAAATTTATAGAAACATAAAAGTTTTTCAAGTAAAAAAAATAAAGGAAAGTCCTCCCCACATCTTTTAACACTTACTTTTACTTTCCATCTCTCCGGAACTAAACTATCAAAATCATAGTTTTTATTCGTAGAAAAACTTCGTTATGCGTTCCTGTGTAATTACGAATATCATGAAAAACCATCTACAGTACTTTTTACAAGAAACACGTGGGAAACTTCGGAATCTTTGGTAGAAAATATCTTATACCCAGAACAGTGAATCTTTCTCAAATTTGACAAGCAATCACGTAGCTACGTCCCGAACAAACTTACGAAAAATACTTATGTGACGTCTCGGAAGAGAATTTCCGGGAACGAACCAAGACTTCGTAAAATAGGCTAAACGTAATATTTCAGTAATTCAAGAAACCGTTCAGTTTGTACGGATCGAAAGTAATGCAACAAGGAAATAAAAAAAAATTTATCTTCGACTCGCACTTTTTTGTCGTTGGCTGTAACTTTCATTTTATTGATCGTAAATTTGAACTAAACGACTATTCAATATTTTTCATTGTTAGGAGAAATGTTATGATTAGTAAAACAATTAAAATAGGTTTTGTCTCGGGTTTTGCTCTGCTGTAACATGGAAGTTTTTTGTGCATAGACTGGAACAACCCACAAGTGATTCTGTCCTTGGAAACTCCAGCATGGCGGAACGGTCATGCCTTCGTGTAGTTTGCACAGTGAATTTACTCCTCCCCTTGGTGTTATAAAAATAAATTGATATGTACAGCATCCTGAAAGCACAAACAAAACAAAAAATAACTATCACACACGCACGAACTTTTGCTTCTTCGTCTATATGTTTCTTTTGAATCTTTGCTCTTTACTTTGTTCTTTCTTATCGTCACGTTCTCTATCGCGTATCTAGAACCAAATGAAGAAAAATAGAGTTTTCAGAAAATGGAGATTAACTAATGAGGACTACAGTCGTTTCGTCAAACAAATTACTTGTGAAAATTGACTGAACTCTCATACTAATGAACGAAATACAAATACAAAACATTTTTCAAGCCAAAAGAATTCTTATTTGCCACTCGTAATATTTAACTTCGTAGTAATATGCGACAATAGTTGTGTCATTTTGGCGTTGAGCAATAAAAAAATGTGTACGTTACTTCCTCTCGTAATATTCGAAGATTCAAGGTCGTACTGCAGACACGTGGCTCATTCAATTTTGGCTCCCATGCAGAGCGAGCTATGCGAATATATAGACCATATTTTTTTCAAATACATATTGCCCAGGCGTCCGAAATCTCTTAATCCAATATGATTTTCATTGCGATATTATGTTGATTTTTATTTTAATTTTTGAAAAATCCTTTTTTTACATTTTAATATCAAAAATTGACTATTTCTTTCACTATTTTCTCATTTTTTTTCAAATTTATCGTATAAACGTTATATCTTTTTGATGCATTGATAATTAAGGCTCAAATGTTGATGAGCAATTGATGAAAAGAATCATTAGAAGCACATTGCACTACAGAATTTACAACGACCTTGAACGAGCTCTTGAGAAATCGAGCCAAGTTTCTTCGCTCAATGAAATTCCGCGGTAAAACTGTTGGGCGTTGTAATGACTTCATAAGCAGCGATGTGCGTTTTCTCGTGGCACAATGCGGTGAAATAATATAGCGGAGTAAATACTCTGTCATAAACATCGCGGCTTCCATGCAAGTCGATGAATGGATATGTTTGTTGAATATTTGTACATTTTTTTCTTTACAAGTCTCTCTATAATTATGTTTCAGCACTAAGATTTTCAAATTTGCTTCATGGAAACTAAACAATACAGAAATGTCAAGTGTTTGTTTAAATTGCATGTGTTTAGTAACATTTTACTAAAGAAATTTCACCGTCAATTGGTCTTTACTCGTTATCTGTCATTTTCATTTATGAAAAAAAAATAAAATGAATTTTTTTTTTTTTCATAAATATTTGTCATATTTCATAATTGATGGTAATGGAATTTTTTTGAAAATTGAAATTTCATACGTTGGAATTATTTTACAAATGTAATTTTATACTGTTTGCACTACTTTTTTTTTACTTTTTTTTTTATTTTGCATGATTTGGTACTTTATGCAGAGAAATTTTATTCGCCTTTATATGGAACTGTTATAATTAAAAAATTTGATAATCCCTTGGAGTGCATTGGAAAAATCGCAATTGAAAATCTATTGTGCTTAATCAAACATCTGACCTTTTTCGAGAGTAATTAACAAACACGATAAATGAAACATAAGAGTGTGAGACTGCGAAATAAGACAAAAGTCGCAATTGTTGCGCAAGAAGTCCAGAATAAGAATGTCTTTAACTCCCATGAACTTGGGATCTCTCGAATGAGTCACGTTCGTACTACTTATAACAAGGAATAAACACATTTCTACGTTTATTCTCATTATGGAGTCAAGTACTCATTTAGTCCAATTGCCGCAGATTGTTATTTTCGTGCTACAAATGATGATTCAACATTTTTTAAATTTTTTCAAAAATCCTCTATTTTTTGGAAATATTCTTACAGGAAATCCACTCTTATCGTTCTACTAAGAAGAAAAAAAAAGATTAAACAATATAAGGCAAAATGAAAAAGTCAGTGATAATGATCATTGGCAGAATAATTGAATAATGACTTTCAAATTCAATAAAGAGTTGCTTACATTTTGGAGTTCGAAAATGATTTCTCGTGTTGTCCGGATCAATCAGCCATTATCAAGCTTTCTTATTTATTTCTTTATATATCTAGAAAAAATAAATTAATTGTACAAATTTTTTCGGGCATTTCTTTCCTGTACCAATTATTTCAAGTCACAGGTTTCTCCCATGAATCGGTCCACGTCAACTGCCACGTATTTTTAGAATCTATTATAGTATAGCTTGGAAAAAATGAGGGAGCTTGATCGGACTGAAAAGATAAACGTTGTGACTCGTTTGAAAATGCGCTTGTGCTTCGACATGTGATTTAATTTTAGAAAAAAAAAGTATTTATCGTCCAATATTTATCGATTATGAATCGTTTTTTTTCTTCGGTGTATTGAAATCTTTGAAAATTATATCTTCGTATGTAAAACTTGAATCATTGTTTGAAAAATTATGCCTCAAACATGAGACTGTCGAAGAGACCCATGAAAATCAGTTTTTTTTAAATTGTCTTTAAAAAAAAATCATAGTAATCATGAATTCTAATAAAACATTTAACTTTTCTACTGTTCTCCATTCAATTCAATTAAGTGTCATGCAACACATTAAACAAATTTTTATCTCAATTTTATTTTTGTCACGTCAGATGTTTCAATTAGTTTCTTCAATTAAATAATTTATTAATAATTTAAATTTATTTATTAATTTATTAATATTAATTAATTAATTTATTAATTAATAATTTAAATTAATAATAATAAATTTAATACATAATCGCGTATTAATCCAACGTGGATCAGAATGACAAAATTGGTCGAGCTCTTTTCAAACTGAAAAAAAAAAAAAAACAATTGCTACATTTTTTTCTTGCCCCACTTGAGATAAATGATCTAAATGTCTGATGATATAATGTCTGTGTTTTGTTTTTTTGTACTTTGATCATCAGTATGCAGGTCATCAACATTAATTGCTCGAGGATATGAAAACAATTCAATTTTCGACTCACAAAAACCGTAAATCGTCTTCAATGCGATGTCAATGAATGAAAAATATAAAATAAAAATAAAATATTAAAATCGAGTTAATCTTTCAGGTTTTATCAGTAAAATACTAAGAAGATATTGAAGTCGTGTTGATATTGAATACGGAGATATTGAGTCGACAGACTTTCTGATAAGGAAGATAACGTTACTGCTCGCTGGATATCTTTCCTTTTCCAATATAAAATTATTATATACATATGTTTTACTTATATATATCTGTATTTATTGATGTATTGGAAACGATTTCCGACTATAGTTAAATTGCGTAGAGACTTACCTCATAACAATTGAGTTAACAACTGCGACGCATTTGTTCAACCGGTTGAACGCAAATAGTTCTTTGCGTTTCAATTCTCGACGAATTTTAATTCATCAAGTAATCGATACTCGTTGATGATTGTCACGATCGAGTGTAATTGTCGATTGACTTACTCGCTATAAACGATACACACGTTATATTCGATGTACACCTACATTAATAGACAATTAGGTATTGTCTATTCGGTCACACATGTGTATACTTATATAGGTGCGATTTATCGTCCACATATTTCTGCCTCTTACGAGGCTGATATTCACGTCCGATGCTGTCATTTATGTATATACGTTCCACTCTAGTGATGAAACATCGCTTTCATACTTCTACTCTATACAGGGTGTCCCACGACTAATTTTCACGAATGTTTTCACCAATGTACTTTAGTTTAGTTTATTTCTTCCAGGTATACCCTCTCGGACTTTTACACAGTTCCCCCCCTTGTTTTCACCAATGTATAAAACATACTTCAGGAACCCCTTAGTGGAAAAGTCTATTAGTAATTATTAGCATATGGTGTAATTCGGGATTGCAATAATTTCAATTATTTGCCAAGCGTTTCGGCAGTATGTGCGATAAAAGAATGTGCATTTTTCAGCTTTGATATAATCCGATCATCGCTCAGGAGAGAGCTTTATTATAAAACGGACTTAAAATAAACTTTTTGATTCAGAAATCCGTCCTGAACTTTAGTTTACATTTCTTGTCATGACTCTTAAGACACCCGCTATATATTGATCTCCAAACAAAAAACACTTGGTCTGTTTGCCTGCATGTTTGACTACTTATAACTTGAGATCTTCTGCTCGCATTTCAATAAATCTTTGACATACGAAAAGCCTGCAATCCTCGAAAGGATTTAAGCTTATCTTTTCGAAAAATGATTTATTCATTAACGGCAAGAAAATTTATGCATCGGAAACTTCCGAGTCCCAATCTTTGGTACCCTAGAAATCGAAAATGAAGATAAAAAAACAAAGCAAGTTCCCTTCGAAAAGAATTCAAATACGAAATGAAGGGCCCGGTTGGTAGAGTCCGATCCAAACAAAAAACTCTACAATTATTTATATAATGTGTCCTAAATATGAAGTTTTGTTGACTTTCAGTTCGTTTTCCATCGGCTTTTTTTTTTTTACGTTTTTGGCATTATTTCAACAATCCCAGGACAATTAAAATTCTTGAGAAAACCTTTTAAAATATAATCGAAAATGAAGAATATTCCGATGTTTCTTTTTTTGACCAATGACAGCGTTTCTACGTTTAACTTCTCCCGTACTCTATTTTCGAAAAATACAATTTTCTGAAATCTATACGAATTTGGATTGGTTAATATTCTTTGTGAAATTCGCATCGAGCATGTGTTTTTATTTTTATTCATCAAGAAAGAGATCCAAGAGATTAATTTATGTCGAGTATCGAACGTTTATTCAGTAAAGCGTAAGCCTTGATATTCGCTTTCTTTTTCCGTGTAAAACTTCGATTATTTAGATATTACGTGCTGTCACACTCTGTGATCACGAGTATGATGAGACAAGATTATAAATAAATGAGACGAGGGCGCATCGATGAACTATCAGTCGGGAGTGAGTGTCATGGTGACTTACGAATGATGTCAATGTGGAGATTTTATTAATAATTAGAAAAAAAATCTTCATTGAGAAAAAAAAACATCATCGGTTAATAATTGACGTAATTATTAAGTCAGGCTTGATCGTTTCGATCTTGCAAATATGTGCGGTTGAAAAAAAACGTAGGCTTTGAAAATCCTCGGCGTAAATGATTTACAAAATCTTCATATTATAAAACTTTTCATTGATTATAAACTTTTATTGGTATTTTTTTATGTTATTTTATGTCTTCGATGTCAGACAGAGAATTAATTTTATTGACAATTTATTTATTTACGTCAGCGATGTTACAGCATTTTTCAAAAGTGTATAATTGTACAAATGGAAAAGCTTTCGTGATTGTGCAGGTTGCATGATCGACGAACGTGCTATAATTTACTCTGTACTGTCGCAATTGTCCACAGAGTGTAATTCAATGGTTAGGCATTTTATGTTTAATTGAATTATTAAAACGAGACGAAACGAAACTTTTCTCATTCTTGCACCATAGTCCAAGATTTATTTTACTTTTTTTAATTCGGTGTGGCACGACGAACAAAATAAATGATTGTAGTGTATAATCCAGCCTGACGAAAAAATATGACTTTCGATCAGTCCGTAAAAAGCGATAATAGTATTCGCTTTCGTGTCTCATAAATATTATCCCAGTCAATGCGTTTACGAATTTATATTCACGCCTGTCGAACATACTCAACGTAAAAAAGATTTTTTTTTCTTTTTTTTAAATCACGATATAGATATGAGGATGGCAAGAACGAATAAATTACAAATAAAATTATAATCTAGCGAAAAAACGTTTCGTTTATCGATAACACCAGGCTACTGCTCTCTTGGTTTTATGAACAAGCCGTTCGTTCTACATGATCGGTTTCACGATTTAACGTCGCGGCAGGGTCAAACAACGTGAACTTGCTTTAAAATAAATGTCTCGAAAATTCGTCGTTTTAATTTTGACCAAAATTGATTTATTGCACGAAACAGTAATTCACTAAAAAGTAATTCACTATTTTTTTTTTTTTTTTTTTTTTTTTTTTTTTTTTTTTTTTTTTTTTTTTTTTGTAAAATAGTAAAGTTTTTTCAATTACGATAAAATTAAAGAAACAGTCAGAAGAATCGAGGAAATTATGATTGAAAAAAAAGAGAAATTTATTTCGGCAGATTTTAGGTACCGTTTTTGCCATATTTCCTTCTTGTTCATTTCTATGTTATGATTTTTTATTTCTTATTATACACCGTACAAAATCTCACAGGATTACAGCTTGTAAAATTAAAATGATATATTTATTCATAATAATTTAACGAGTACTAATTTTACGTTATTATTTGATATAAAATATGGAAATCACTTGAAACAACAAAAAAAATATATTGACACACTTCAAAATGTGAGATTATGAATGCTGTGAAATTTGTCAATGATTAATTTGCGTTTAGTTTTATCAGGACGTCGGTTTAAATTTGTTTTTTATGTGATAAGTTGATATTGAAATTTTTTTAAGTTAATACACTTTTTTTTAGGTAATGAATTATAAAAAAAAACATTCCGAAATCACTCATGAAAAATACTGTTTTTAATTTATTCGTAACCTCCTAGTTTTGTCGAGTCTTAAGAACGAACTGAAACTCGATATTTGATTATCCCAGTCTTTTATAGTTTGGCTCATCGCATATTTTTCTTACTCATGCATATTCATCATTTTATCCCAAACAATAAAAATGTGTTGAAACGTTCGGTGATTCCCAGAGTTTTGAATTGATGCTGCAATAAATTTAATCTCTCGATTGGTCGAAGCTTCGATCAGTAATTCCCCCAGTACGACTGGGAAATGTCAGTACGATATTCTAAATTTTTTCTTGCAAATTTATGCTTTTCCTCGTTTTTCATACGAGGTCAAAAGGTTCATAATATATATTCCTAATGAATTATGCGAAGATAAAAGTAAAAAGAGCGAGACATAAAATGAAGAATTTATCACGTTTACCCCTTGAACAAATCAACTATAATTATTGGTTTCACATTTTTCTTTAGTCTACTATTTAAAAGCAAGCAAGTATTATCGATATTACAATTTCCTTGACAATACAATGAACTCAGTAGAATCAGTGACGAGAACATTCGTCACTAATTCACTTGAAGAAACTTTCCCCGATGCTCTCAACTGTCCATTCGTATGCAAATTACAAAAAGGATTCCCCTTCGTTCAACTCGACATGTAAAAGAGGAAAAAAGCACTTCTTCAATAAAAAAACAATGTTCTCAAGTGTCGATAACAGTGTGCAGTTTTTTCGTATAAAAGCTCCAGCATTCGAACATTTAATATTCAGTTCCGTTTCAACTTCTCGAACGCTTCAATCGAACGGTAAGTTTTATTACGAATAATGAATTTAACATTAAGTCGTAGGTCCAATTCAAGGTACGGGCAAAAAATCAGAATTTTTTGTTTGTTTTTACAGATCAATTTATTCAAAATGAAGTTTCCATCAGTTTTTACCCTCGCTGTACTGTGTTCCGTTCTTTACACAGCTCAGGCTCAAAGTGAAGATCCAGAACAGAGTCCCGAACCTCTGTACCTCAGCGTAAGTAAACTTACACACAAAACCTTCGAAAATTGGAGCTTTCAATTTACAAAAATAAGTGAAAAATTATGCATGAAAATTCTACTTTTTTCGACAGTTAACGAGGTTAACGATTTCTTTAATTGAACTTTAGGTCCACCGTTTCCGTCGTGACCCTCAAGGATCGGTAAGAATCGATGCAACTAAACCTCTGAGTGGACCGGACCGACATCCCTCTGTCGATCTCTCGTACAATCAACGACTGATAAACAACGGAAGGACGTCTCTTGATGCCTATGGCGGTGCGAGTCTCCGTGATCGACATGTATCACCACATGCCGGTGTGAATTACGAGCACAGATTCAAAAACGACATTTTTGTGCGTGGACAAGGTGCGATAAGAGAAGGTCCACGAGGACGATTCGAACCGTCCGTTGGTGCTGGAATCGGATGGAGATTCCGTCGTGAAGTCATGCCTGACGAAGAAGAAGAAGAAGAAGAACTCATGGAAGAAATGGCTTAAAGAAATTATTCCAAAATTATCATAACACCATTTTTCGACCATACTCTCGTTCCTATTTTTCTTACAATTTTATTTATTCTTTATATTACAACGTTGAATGTTTCAATTATTTTATATTATCAAATAAAGACTTCCTGCCAATTAATACGAAAGAATACATTTTTTTAATGAAACATTTTCCTATTTGTAAAGAATCCTTGTGTTCCCTCGTTTTAACGTGTGTCGTTATATTTCTACTTTTTTTAGAGTTCTTAAAAAATGTTGGATTACTAAAAAATAAGAAAACATTCTCACAAAATTACTCACGAAATCACATCAGTAATAATCTCAGAATTTGCATATGAAATGAGAAAACATTAGTGGAGGTCAAACAATTGGTAAAATCTCTTCGCAGCGTTCTCAATATGTCATAAATCCGTTAGACTGAGTAAACTAACGAAGCTTGCGAAAAGTTATAGGATTATATACCGTCGTTCTACCCTTAATTGGATAAGACAAAATATCCCTTCGTAATCTTTCACAGTGATGACTAAGAGCGAAAGGTACTTTCGCTTTGAAAAATGTGGCTTTCGATTTAAACTGAATTTCAGAAAATTCAGTTTCTTACTTTATTAAAACGATTTCTTACTTCTTAATTAATTGAAAAAAGTGCCCAATATGATTTTTTTACCCAATATTTTGGTTTTTAAAGATTGTATTGATGTTTTAAAGATTAATTCGTTTGAATTTGTTTACTTATTAATTTACAACGTAATGATTCATTGAAATTTTGGATTTATAATTATTTGATGGAAGAAATTTGACTTTTTGTGTTGCAGGTAAATTTCGTGTTGACCCAATTCACGGCGCTGGGTTTGGCTGGACTGTTGAGATCAACCCTTAATCCATTGGTCGTGCCACCAGCAACACGTCATGCCTTTGGTCTCGTAATCGGCCTTTGCCTGGGTTACTTCTGTTTCGGCAAGTAAGCCAATAATCTCTCCGACTCAACCAGAGATCAATCTCCGGTGAATTTTTACTAATCCCCTTAATAATCCAATTTTACAAATGAGCAAGTAAATAATTCCAATAGAACAAAATAAAATCCTAATTTCTAGTAAAAAAAAAAAAAAAAAAAAAATGTCACTTCTTCGATTTATGATATTTACTTTTCGTATGTTTTCTATAGACAAGCGGTACATTTGGCTGGATTACCAGCAATATGTTACATCGCCATGCGAACACAGGATCCAAAAGTCATGCAAACGTAAGATTTAATGATTTAATTTTTTTTTGTAATTTTTTTTTAATATCTAAGAAATTTCTCTAATCTTTTTAATTATTATTAATAATAATAATAATATAATTTTTTCTTTTAAAGAATCAAAGATGTAACGAAATATGCCATGGAGCATATTTATTTATTTCCATAATACTAGCGATTTTGTTATATATATTCCAATTATTTACAGATATGTTCTCACCTTGGCTCTTGGATACCTGTCCAGTGTCCACTTCTATCGGCAGATCTATGATTATGGCTCCTATCATCTTGACATCACCGGTAAGCTTAGGGTTTTGTTTCCTTAACGAAGTTCGTGCGCCATAATTATAATAGTGCATACAAAGTAATTGCAAAATCATCAGATACCATTTTTTCCAAGATAATTTTTTGAAATTTTGCGTTAATCTTCTCCAGCATCGCATTATAAAGTGTAAAAAATTTGAGAAGGTTTCACCGTCTAGTAATTGAAATATTGAGCGTTCAAAATCGCAACTTTAATTTTAACTACGCTCTGCATTTTTTCATAACAATTTCTCGCTTTTATTTCTTCCAGGTCCACTGATGGTCATAACACAAAAGGTTGTAAGCCTGGCGTACAACATCCACGACGGCTTTACTCGTCTAGAGTACGATCTCACGCCTACTCAAAGACACCAAGCCGTTAAGTAAGAAAATTCCCTCAAAAACGCATTCTTACGTGACATCAATTAATTTATAATTATTAGTTTATTATTATCGCCATGTAAAAGACTCGATTACTGATATAATTAAAAAAAAAAACTTTGACGTTTTAGGATAATGCCAACAACCTTGGAGTACTTCAGTTACGTCTTCCACTTTCAGGCATTAATGGCAGGTCCGGTAATCTTCTATCGTGATTACTTAGATTTTATCCACGGAAGTGGGATCCGAGGAGCCAAACCTTTGACGGTAATTGCAGAAATAAATCGTAGAACTTGAGGGATTAGAATTTTCAAAAAGTCCATTTTTTCTAGCGTTTATTCCTCGTCAAGTCTTGTTGAACACAAAACAACCACCAACCACCGAAAGAACACAAACGACGAGTTTTTCTTGAATCTGCTTTTTGCGCTTCGGTTGACTTGATAACTGGAAGAATTTTCAATATTTGACAAAACGATGAATCGAATTTTTTCAAAAAAAATTTATTCCTAACTCCAAAATGCTAGCATTTTTTTGTTGCCGTTGATTAAAGAATTTAGATTGAAAAAGTATTGAAATAACAATCCATTATCAGAATTTTCATTATTTAAAAAAAATCATCTCATCCCTGAACGATTTTTATGTCGATAGCGACGACGTTTCTTTTCACAGGCGGTACAAACAACATCAAATATTCTTTGACAGACAATCACATAAAATAATTGAAAAAAACCTCATTTTTCTGGGGGCTGGACATTCCTTATTCCTTAAATGAGCAATCGATGATAAAAATATGTTATAAAATCGTGTTAATTTTTTTTTTGCAGATGTTTTACGATAAATCACCGCAACAATTGGACGAAATTGTTTTGGAACCATCACTGGCAATTATCGTAATGAAAAAAGTGGTCGCTAGCTTGACGTGCGCTGTGATATTTGTTGCCTTTATTCCATCATATCCGATACAGAAAATAAAAGGTAAGTTATTGAAAAACATATTTATGAACATATAAATATCGCACTGAATACTCATCAGAGATTTTTCATTTTCTAGACGATGACTTTTTGGAAAATACCTCAATGGCTTACAAAATTTGGTATTTAATGATCTCGACGATGATGGTGCGTTTCAAGTATTATTATGCCTGGTTGTTCGCTGATGCTATTTGCAACAACTCGGGTCTGGGAAGAAACGGTCGAAATCCTGATGGCAGCGTTAAATGGGATCTCATTTCGAACGTAGACGTCATACCGTTCGAGGTATTCACTAAAAAAATAACATTTCCGACTGTTTTTTAAATTTGTTTTTATTTTTTGTTCGTTGATAAATATTAATTTTAATTATAAGTCGAAGTAGCCAAAGTATATGAGATTGTGAAGAAAAAAAATCGATTTATTGTGAATATTTTTTAGACTTCATTGAGTATGAGGGAAAGTGTCGAACGTTGGAACAAAGGAACAAATCGTTGGTTGAGGATGGTCGTTTACGAGAGAGCCGAACATCACAAAACCGTTCTAACTTACGCTCTTTCCGCCATATGGCACGGTTTTTATCCAGGCTATTACCTCACTTTTGCGAATGGAGTTTTTTTCACTTTCGCTTCACGTTCCGTAAGTAAACCTGCATATCTATTTAACAAATTCTTTAAATTCAGTTTTTAAAGGATAATTTTCATTTTTATATTGTCAAACGTTTGGAGTAGAGTTTAAACGAATTTTTCGAATTTATTTTCAGGTCCGACGTCACATAAGACCTTATTTCGTTAATTCCAAGCCAGCCAAGTTTTTCTACGACGTCGCCACTTTCATCACAACTCGAATAGTTTTAGCCTATATAACGTTCAGCTTTGTTATATTAGAATTCCTGCCGAGCGTAAGATTATATCTGTAAGTACAAAAAATATTCTCTTCAAGCGGAAATTTCTTTGACAAAGTGGAAAAAAAAAAAATCATTCGGCTTCTCCTTCAACTCGACTTTTCTCCTATTTGAAAAGTTTAATATTAAAAATTAAAAAAATAAAAAACACGAATAATTTGTTGTCACAGCTATGTTTCCAAAACATCGGTTTCAGTGATTTAAAAAAAGTTACACATTCGAATTAAAAAACCCAAGTGCATAATGTTTATCATGACATTGTCAAATCCTTCATTCGTAACAAACCGTTAATATTTATTTTTAATTGTTTTTTTCCTCCAAAGTGTACAAAACGTACTTCTTGGTTATTTATTTTCAAACTCGTGCCATTGATCCATATTTCTACAATCCAAAGTAGATGGACAACTAGTTTTTTTTCTTGTATCCTCTACAAAAATTCATTTGGTATATTTTATTGCAACCATTATAATTATAATTATAGCTCGTGAACCTCGTTAATAGGAAAAAAGCGAATATAGTGCGATTGAATGAGGAACAATAATAACATTATCGCTCAATGAATTTCAGACACTTGTACCTGGCTCCGCATTTGTTGGGATTGGCGGCTATATTCGTCCTGCCATTACTTCCATTGAGCAAGGCGACGAAGAAGACGGGCGAGTCCGAGACTGCAAAACAACGCCCGAGTGAAGTTACCAATGGTCATGCTATCAAATCGGAGTGAATAATCAATGATAAACACGCACAACGAGAAATATATATTTAAAAAAAGTAAAAACAAACAAAATTCCGGTGCGTGCGTTTCACGTTGTATTACTCATTATTCTAAACGTTCAAACAAAGATTTTTTACGATACTAGTTATTAACAATGATATACAAATACATATATATATATATATGCGTATGTGTTTGTACGTAAATATATTTACACATACGCAGCCGTTGAAAAAAGAGATTTTTACGATAAAATGTATGTACGGTTCCTTGCGCACAAAAATCCAAAACTAGCACAAAAGAAAACTGTATTTTTTCTATACAGATTTATCTAGTGATATTTATACACAAATTTTATCCGGTAGTGCGATGAAAGATAATCGCATTGGCGGATCTCTGTTGAAGATTAATAATGATATTGAGAATTTATTGCACGAATACTAATTAAAAATCAAATTGAGCAACCAAGTTTTTACAATGAAATGAATTTTAGGAGACGGGCATGGGCCCAAAACTGAGGGAAACGTTTTGAAAGATGTTTTCCATTTCCATCACAAGAATATATTGCAATATCTCATTTTTTTTTGTATGTTACAGTTTTATCTTGTATTAATAAAACGGTTACTGCATCGTACACTTTTTTTTTCAAGTCGTGACATTAAAATCCCCTTTTCCTCGCTGATGTGAGTTTACAAGAACGCAACAAGGGATTGAGAAGAGTCGATCGTGCGGGAGATTGTAAATCTTGTCGTTTCCAGACCAAGTCGAAATACGAAGGGACTTTTTACACGCTTCTAAAGCGTGAGTTTCTCTTTCCTTGGGATGTTTATTCGTTTCCATGAGGCACGGTATTGCTCAAGGCCAGATGCATTCAAATGTGCATATTCTGTAAATGTACACATGCACATTTACGTATTCTTCGATTAAGGTCGTCGAAAACAAATCTATTGCAATTACGGGCCTTTAAATACTTTTTTTTATTTATCTTTTCCAGTCTCCAACTTTAAGCTGCCGTTGATATGGTATTAAATAGTTTTCTTGATTTTTTTTCTTCTTTTCGTTTAGAAGGTACATCCATCGATTTACTCTACTTTATTTTTCTATTTTATTATTATTATTATTTTACTTTATTTAAGAATGAAAAAGCTGATTTTTAATTTTCGTTGTAGGCCAAAAAAAAACGGAGTGAGAATGGGAGCAACGACGGAGATGTAAGAAAAAGTGAACACGTTTCTCGTCGCACATCTTTTTCTCTTATATACGATATTTATACATTCTTCAACGACTTGATCTGCTACGAACTAACGAAAAACCGACGTCACGATTGTCTTGGAACGTGACTAATCGATCATTTGTCGTAGTTTTGTTTTGCTTTGTTGATTTTTTGTCTGTTCTCTTTCTTTTATTATTCTTTCACGTTTCATCCAAGTAGTATTTTCACCTGAGAGCCTAATGGAATATCCACCGGCGTATAATCGGGTAAAGAGAAGCACCCAAACTGTCGGGGTGTTCCCGCGAAGCCCTATATTTTATACCTTTGCCGATAGTCACGCCCATGAAAGAAATCCGAAAGAACGAACAATTTCGTTGACGCACTGTGACGTTCTTTTTACTGGGTTCAGTCGGCTGACCGAGCTTTTACTCGTCGGGTCATCGCAACCGCGAATATTCGATCAAATGGTAACGGAATCGAATTAACCAAAAAGATATTCTAATCTTCAAATTTAAAGTTTTTCAAATGGCCAAAAAAATTGAATTTTTCATTGGATCAAGTTTTTTAAAATCATTTATCAATTTTCGCAGTGATTACGCTCTCGTTTTTATTCATTTGTTTCAACGAAACAACAATATTTGCAGAATCTCTTAACATTTGTCAAAATGGACAAAAATAAATAAATTATTAATTGGATCAAGTTTTTTCAATCGTTTATCAATTTTCGAAGTGATTACTGTCTCGTTTTTATTCATTTGCTTCAACGAAACAACAATATTTGCAGAATCTCTTAACATTTGTCAAAATGGGCTACGCGATGATGATCCTGACACTGATCCTCATGTTTTGGACTTCGATGGTCAGGATGCACGAACTTCCTGTTCAGTATCCACCCTGTTTCTTCAACCCGTTGTGCACTTGCTCCAAAGCCATACCAGATCTTGGAATCGTTGCCTGTGACAATGTACCGATGCCTAGAATTCCACAACCCATCAATTCATCTAAAGTATTTATGCTCCAATTGGAGAACAACGGACTTCGTCATTTGCAACCTCAATTTCTCATTAATACAGGTACGTTTTTCAAAATAAATATTTTTTTAAAAATAAATCGACGAGTGTGTGCATACGGTTACATTTTTTTCTATTTTTATTTAATTATTTAAAAATAATAACGCATGAAAGTTTAACAGACTTGAAAGTGTATAAGCAGTCAAAAAAATTCAATTAAAAATCTTCAAACTATCAAGGTTTGTTACATTTTGTTCCAATATCTTTTTTGAAATTCTTTGAAAAACCTCAATTTCGCAATTTTCACTCAACAGAAAATTTCACCATCGTTGCATCAATAATTCTGACTCGCAAAATAATTCTGTAAACAAATCAAGGAAATTGAATTATTATTTCCTGTTATACTTTCCTTTTGTTTAATCCTTAATGGCTTACATCTTATTTAATTTTTATTTTCAAACGTCAAAGATGCTACGAGACAAATAAGGGTCGCGTATGTTCCAGGTCTATACAAGCTACAGATCAAACATAATCCGATATCGGATATACCGGACGAAGCTTTTCTAGGGCTTGAAAGATCATTATGGGAGCTTGAATTACCATACAATCGACTTACGAGGGTGCCGAGCAAGTCCTTCAGGCACCTACAAAAATTGAGACTTCTCGATTTAACAGGTAAAATTTTCTTGTATTTTTCGCACGAAAAAAACAATTATCAATAATTTATTTTCATCTAATTCTCAAAAATCGACTTTTGAAGTAATGTCAAACAAAAAAAAACTACATTTTTTCTCTACAGAGAAAAATGCTGTGTTACTAATCGGTAGATGAAAAAAGTCATCCTTTAACATCATCGAATTATGATGATATTTGGAAATAATTCGAATTGTTGTTGCGAAAAATTAGTGAATAAAATAAATTGATAATATTATAATTTTCACCAATGAATAAGCTCTAGAATCAAAATAATGCCACGAATTTCCCATCAATGGAATTAATGATACTTGTATCCTAAAAACGAAATAATATAAGTTTGAAAAAATGATTATTTAATAGGAAATCAAATATCTCACGTTGCATCGGACAGTTGGCGAGGTTTGGAGAATTCTCTTCAAACTTTGAGGATAGGAAAAAATGCACTCGACAAACTTCCGGCTGATGCATTTGCCGGTCTCACTTATCTCGAAGTTCTTGATCTTCGTGAGAACAGCATCAAGGAAATAGATCCATCAGTATTTCGTGATGGAATGGCACATCTGACGCATTTGTATTTGAACGATAATCAATTGACGGCGATTCCATACTCACAAATTTCTTCACTCAAACGAATGAAAGTTCTCGACTTGAGTTACAACAGAATAGCGAAGGTTATTCATCCTCAAATGGAGGCTGAAATTCGAGGTCTTCAAATTTCATTGGATATTTTGCGACTCGATTACAATCACATCGACAGACTCATGCCGGGATCTTTCCAACATTTTTACAAAGTCAATAAAACGTATTTGAATGGAAATCCTATAACGATCGTTGAGGTATGTTGAAGCGAAAAATAAAACGAAAAAAAAAATTTTGAAGATGAATTCTAAAGTTATTTACATTGGAATAAAATATTAATTACAATTTGATTCACAGGATGGAACATTCCGGGATTCAAGAATTCGCGAGCTGTACTTTACCGATTGTGATCTGTCTGAAATCAGTTCTCCTGACTTATCGGGACTGGAATCTTCACTGGAATTACTCGATCTTTCCGGAAACAATATTACCGGATTGCCCAATCATTTGTTCCAGGAGTTTGACTTTCTAAGGACTTTGATTTTTCGGGAAAATCGTATCGACAGTTTTGCACCAGGTTTAAAGATTTTTTTCCAAATTATTAAGACTCGTATTAATGTTATTTAACATTATAAAATGGAAAAATAAGTCTATAAGCTCGGAGCAACAAAATCAAACGAAAGGACGCACTTTAAACTGTTTTTATTTTTGTTGACGCTCAACAGTTTGAACGGAACTTATTAACCCTCCACTTGTATACTTTCAGCTGAAATTTTCACCGGTTTCCAGTACTCTCTGTACAATCTCGATATAAGTGGCAAAAAAAATGGAATAATATCGCTTCAAGATTTGAGACAAATGAGAAATTTACGTTTTCTCTCAATGTCACGAATGCCCGAGGCGACTCTCTCACCTGACAATTTTCTCGAGTTTGGTATCGACGTTAAAGAGTTACACATTGTTCAGAGTAATCTTAACACCATCAAGAGTCACGCTTTTATGCACGTTAGGGGAATAAAGTATTTGGATTTTTCGGAAAATTCTATAAGTACAATCGACGAAGATGCGTTTTCTGAGGTACGTCAAAAATTTATTTAAACTTACAAAAATTTGGAGATTGCTGTATATTTATCTTTTATATTTTTCATTGTAATAATTTTTTAAGGTTGGACATTCTCTTCTGACACTCCGGATGTCAAACGGTTTGGCGACATCGACCAGTGAATTGCCCAGCAAGTCATTCAAGTCATTGACTAATCTTCAACATCTCGATTTGAGTAACAACAAAATAAAAACAATGCCAGACACATCTTTCCATTTTTTGAAACGAATCAAGCGACTCGAGTTACAGGATAATGAGATCCAAGAAATTCGCAAAGGAACTTTCCAGGTGCTCTTCTTTCTCTCAGAGAAATTGTCTCTCAAAATAGTCAGAGTAACATTTTTCTAATACGCGGATGTTTCGACTACAGGGAGATATTCACTCGACTCTGGAGGAGGTTAATATGGCGTTCAATCATCTTGGCAACATACGAACTCACACATTCGTTGATTTAACGTCCCTTACGAGTATCAATCTCGAGGACAATAAAATCGATAGAATCGAAAGACGTGCTTTTATGAATATGAATCGTTTAAAGTACATCAATTTACGAGGAAACAGAATCAAGGATATTACCGACGAAGCCTTTCAGGTGAGTGGAAAAACGAAAAATTATATAAAAATTCAACACAAATCATTCGTACGTTCGTTTATTCCAAGTTCAAATTTACAGAATCTTCCAGATCTTGAATTTCTTGATTTGGCTTATAACGAACTCGAAGAATTTGATTTCGTATCGTTCGATCAAGTTGGCACTTTGGCCTCGTTCAAAGTAAATGTTAGCCACAACAGTATACCAAAGTTGTGGATCAACAGCACAACCATGACACCAGCGACCAACAGTAAGTTTCAGCTTTTTTATTTTCATTTCTTTTCGTGACCTTCGTAATACAAATACTGAAATACTGAAAAAAAAGATCAAAAGTTTGACATCCAAGTAACTGTGAAGCAATGCAATGTACATTTTCATGAAAATCAAATAAAATTTATTGTGAATTCAAGAAATTTTGTTTTTGTTTTATAAAAATTTATATTCTGTTCAATTTCATTGGATTTAAATTAGAAATAAAACTATCGATGAAAAAATATTGTATGCAGAGAAGAATTAGTGACTCGTATAAGGAAATAAATAAAAAATTTAATTATGTTTCAGTCGGTGGTAATTTACAATCAAACATCAAAGTATTGGACATGAGTCACAACAACATTAGCGACATAATGAGGTATTATTTCCGTCCGGTGGAATATTCCTTGACGCATCTATATCTCGCTCACAACGAGATAGCAAACGTGACCCAGGGTGTATTTGGAAATATGCCACATTTGCAATGGCTCGATTTTCGTTACAACGATCTAGTCGAGATCGATTTCGATTGTTTTAGAAACACAAAAAATCTTCAAGTACTATTGTTGTCGCACAACAACATAATGGATATTCCAGCAGAGGCTTTAAGGCCGCTTAAGAAACTTCGAATCCTTGATTTGTCTTGGAACAAATTACGAACTTTACAAGACAATTTGTTCACTGAGGCAACAATCGAGAGTCTCGATTTGTCGCATAATCAATTTATGCGTTTACCTGCAAAAGCCATGTCACCTGCAGCTGCAGGTTGGTTATCGACACTTGATATGTCGTGGAATTTGTTGTCAGGTATTCATAATACAGACGCCATTTCCAAGCTCCATGTAAGTCAATTAAATTCCATCGAATATTATTTTATTAAAAACTCTTTTTATTCAAACGAATTTTTCTTCTTTCAGAGTCTTTCCTGGCTCGATCTTTCTTACAATCGTCTCGTAAGACTCGATGATGCAATTTTCTCAGAACTTGACCATTTGAATCATCTTGATCTCAGTCACAATAAACAATTGATTCTCGAATCACGTGGCAGAACTTTCAACGGATTGGAAGATTCTCTACTGTTTTTGGGACTCAGCAATATATCGCTTCTCAGTGTGGGTTTTTGAATTTTGTGTACGAAGAAATTTGAAGATATTTTTTAACATAAATTTAATGATTTCTTCAATTATTCAGGTACCAGAATTGCCATTTCGGTACTTGAGAACTTTGTACCTCGCCCACAACGAATTGGCATCAATACCAGCTGAAATGGCCTCTAATTTGAGCACTCTTCATCATCTCGATCTTAGCCACAACGATTTATCGGTTGTGCCACTTATTACTCACACACTTCCTGAATTAAAGACTTTCGATATCGGCTATAATCCTATTACCGCTATCACTAATACGAGCTTCCTCGGCTTGGCTGATAGTCTCGAAGAACTCGATATTCGAAGACTTTCATTATCTACTTTTGAGGTATTGAATTTTTCATTTTTTTTTCAACTTGCTTCAAATTTGTATTGTAATTTTTAATCAGAACTTTAGTTTATTTTTTTTATTTTATTTTTTTAAATGACAGACGAAGTTTTGTTTGATTAGAATTTAGAGAATTTCGTTAATTTGTTCTATCATTCTAACTGTTTATTCCTCAAATATGAATTCTTCGGTGGATGTGAATTGAAAATGTTTAAATGGCTTGTATTTTTTTTCAGGCTGGTGCCCTTTGCAAAGCGTCGAAGCTCAAAACGTTACTCGTGACTGCCTACACTGGTGTAAAAAATTTTAATTTACCTAATATTTTGGAGTACAATCACGGCTTAAAAAATCTTCACATTGACGTGAGTGTTAAATTTTTTCAATTCGAATAATCTTGTGTTGGAGATTTGTAAAATGAACTTAATTCACAGATTGACAATGAAACCAATTTGGAAAAAGAAATGAAGGGCAAGTTCCCTGGGAAACTTTACAACTTTACTCTGAGCGGAAGAAATCTTCGTTCGCTAGACAAAGATATTTTGCGAGTGAGAACAAATGATTTATTTTCTACGAAAATTCCACAGTAGAAACAAATTATTTTGAATCATTGCAAACCCGAAATAATTTTTTTCTCCATTGCTCATTTTCTAGGGTATGAGAAACCCTCATCTTCACTTCGCTCTTCACAACACGAGCGTTGCGACCGTGCCACGAGAAATTTTCGATCATGCGAATTGGGTCCGAAACGTTACCATTGATTTGCACAACAACGACTTGAAAACTTTACAAAATCCTTCATCGGGTCACAAACCAGGAATGCCGGACAAGAGATTTTTACTCAGACTTAGAATGGCAGGGAGTTATGTTAATTGTGACTGTGACATGGGGTAAGTCTAAAAATTTCGCTTCGTCGAAATTTTCGTCGTCGAAAATTCTCAAATTGTTTAAATTTTGGTAAAAAATGAAAAATTATCATTATTTTCAAATTCCTTGATCCACGGCTCGTTTTTTTTTATTTTTTTTTAAATTAAATTGCCATTTTTCAACTACATTAAGAACTGAAGAAAAATATAAAACGAATATTGTTGTTCAAGGTGGATCGAAGTTTGGCAACGAAAGCATCGACAATATCAAGAGGACAGATGTACGACGTATGGCGAATACAACAATTACGAGCGTGACGAAGGTGGAGAATACAGTTGTTGGGACAACGGTTGGGACGACGATTTGCGCGAGACTTTCTGTCTGAACAAGAACAACATGTCGCTCGCGAAAGCCCTTAAGTCAGACATAGAATGCGGTTGGGGTGCAGCGAGCACTCTTCACTTATCGAGTATTCTCGTTTTCTTCGTTTTCACAGTAGTCACTGCAAACATCTACTAAAAAGTACTCAAAATGTTTTTTTTTTCTTCGAAACATGATAAATCGTTTAAATATCTAAATAGCAATAATAACAATAATTGTTCAGCGTTCGTCGATCGAATAGCAACCACAAGATCATTTTGTTTTTAACGAAAAAGTATTTTCTACTAAAGCGGGCAAAAGTCGAAGGTGAAAATATCTTTGCAATAACTTTTTTCTCTATTCTTATTCAATGACGTTTAATTTTTGCATTGCAATTGTTAAGTTTGGTCAATAATGAGATTTGATTATTGCAAAGTTCAAATCCAATCGATTTCGTCCAAAATGTACGGAATTTCATACGTCGTTTTAATTAATTTATCAAAAAAAATCAATTATTGCGGATCAACAACAAATCATTTAGAAAGTTTTCCGACGCTCGAAACTTTTCGACATATTTATACCTCCCACGGTTGCTCCATGTACGACCGTGAGTCTTATTTATTTATATAACAGATTTGGAAAATCTGTATTTGGTCGAGATGTGGCCAGAATTATAAGAAACAAATAAACATCCGCGTGCATTTATTCTTTTATTTATATTTTACATACAAAGTTTCATTCGAAAGTTAAGTTCTATGAAAATCACACGAGTGTTCGAAAAGTCTCTGCTGAAGCTTAACATCGAAATTAAAACAAACTCGATGCTACTTTTTAGTATTAATTTATCAAAAAAAAAGTATAAGAATTATTCATTTGAAAATATAGACTTTCTCCAAATCGAGAAACGATAATAAATCTATAAAATCACTAAAGTTTTAATATTTATGAGAACTTTTTGTTTTTCATTTTTTCTCCAAATACCCTGGTGAATTTTTCAAAATCCATACGATCTTTTCATTCACTTGACAAACTTCCACGTTCTTGCGAGCGTTTGCACTTTTAGGCCAGTTTTTAGGAAAACTGTTTACCGATTATTATTTTTTTACATTGCTTTATGCTTTCGGCGAAAAAAATTGCAATTTTTATCGAATTTGATTTTTTCAATTCACTTTTGTACGCCGATTCGGGCTTTTGAAAGAAAAAAATCTGTCTTTTTCTTTAAAAACACGTAATTTTTTTCTATCTCGAACAAAAAGTTTTATGTTAAAAAGTTACACGCTAAATGAAAGAAAAAAAATCATTGATTTATTCAATGTTTACAAAAGATAAACATATTTTCAACAATATTTTTAATTGTACTGTGTTATTTTCACGATTATTCCAATAGCCATGTATAATATTGGCATAACTATGCAACCGAAGATAAATACGAGACACACGTAAATACAGAGTAATTGGAGTCCAAGAATCGCGTACTTCACCATCATTTGACGAAAGTCATTCGTATTTTGTATGCTTATCGTTTTGTCTAATATAAATCGCAGAATATGCAGTAATATCTAAAAACAAAATTAAACATTCGTAGAGTTTTTAAAACTAGAAAATTGGAGTGAGAATATACGGGGAAAAAATCGGACGTAAAGTTTGTTCGAAAAAGTGCCCTATCGAAGGTTGAGAGAAAAAAACATGACGTTTTATTTTCGAAGTTTTTACCTGTGCCATGGGTGTTATATTCAGGACAACGTAAAGTAAAGCGAGTAGCGATCGTCCAGTCGCTTGTCCCATGACCTTAATTAACGCTGGAAACGTGTACTCGGTGCGAGGAACACCGTGAGATTCTTGATAATTTGCTAAGTATTCGCGAAATTTGATTAAAGTGCTCTTTTCGTCATTTGCAACATAATCGTCCGGCTGATTTCCAAGAACAGCTGCGCCGTGGGTTTATGAGAGCAAAACAGGTAATTTTTTTAAATATTGATTTGAAGCATCGATTTCCGTATTTCTAATGTGTTAATCGAGTTAATCGAGTCGAAAAAAAGAACTGTACGAAGAAATAATGATTCTTTCATGACCTTCGGTTAATCGGTAAAGGGTTGTTCGTCAACTTCCGGTCAAGTAGCGTGATTATATTGCGATTACCGGTTGCTAGCGCCGCAGTGCGGTTGTCGTTCCAACTACTCGAGAGTCCGCGCAGTCCGCCAGTCCTGGCCCGAGCCGATATGCTGTATAAATTTTTATATTTCCATTCCGTTATGCTCTCGGTTGACAAATTGGCGGTTTGCTCATTCAATTCTTCTGTCTCGGTGTACCAATTAGAATCAGAGTATTTTTTCCCATCGCCAGATTTATTGTGATTTCGTATCGACATTTGAGTAACAACATTGGAATCGCGAGCTGTTGGGTTTGCAGAGGTCGTTTCGTTCACGTCCTCTTTCGGGGTATGAACGCGATTATCCGTAATTCCCGCCATTTTCGATTCATCAACTTTACGCGAAGATAAAATTGAAAAAAACGTTTCCTTCGATCAACGGGACATCATAATGACGCGAAAAAACAAATTTTTTTACGATTGAAATGAAAAACTATCATATTTGTTGTGTAAAAGTAAGGACAAGAGATGTTCCGTGAAAAAAGTGACGTAAAATTATGTTAACCTGAACTAAAGAGGGAATGTCTCATTTGGGAACCGATTCCAGTCACGTCAATTTCTCCATCCGATCCAGATCGCGGGTAAACCATATTTTCACAAACTTTTATATAATATCATATCATTTATCCGAAACTCACAAATTGATTTCGTGGAATACGCGTGTTTTGACACTTTTCGGAACTTTCATGCTTATTAGTGAAAAACATATCGCGTTACAGCTTTTCGCAAACTTCATGCTGTGACCCGGCAATATTTGTTTCCACGTTGTGAATGTGCATGTCGACGGAGGTGTTGAAATATTACATAGTAATTAGATTCGTGTGACAACTAATGATGATGCGCTAATGAAGTATCGTTTTCATGGTGATAATTTCTGTCTGTTTCCTTCCTAAATAACGTGATTTACACGTTCGAAATCACTACCTCACAACGTCGTTGGAGTTATGTTTTATTCATTCATTTGTATTTGAAGTTGAACAACGACGTAACTGTGTTATTCCATGATTCAAACAACTTAATTAGTATTTAATAACTCTTAAAATAATTCTGAAAATTTTCTGATATCTCGAAGCAATTTTTGATGCCCCGAAAAAATTTCGTATTAATTTGAATTATTTTTGTTTGGGTCACAATAACTTGATACCTTTAAATTGTAGTCAAAGCCTTCTGCAGGATCTCCAGTCGTAATGGAGGGTGGTGTATTACGCTACGTATCATTTACTTAACGAGATATATTTTTTTTTAGTACGTTGTTTATTTTTATTTAACAAAAATCATTTTACATATTTTTGTTCAATATTTTTTCCCATCGTAAATAAAAAAAAAAAAAATCCAGCAATTTTTACCAGCAAGAATAATTCATCGCTCTACCGAATGCAGTTTTTTTTTTTTTACAATTGTCTTTCACTAATTATTGTTTTCGCTTGAATGAATGAAATGATCAAGAAATTTTTTTTCTCGGGGGTCACAAATGGCTTTTTTTGTTGTCGTTTTCACATGCTTCTTTAATTTTTCTATCCAGCTACACTGCGTTCGCATTGTTTTAATTCTTTTTGTTTCACAATTAAACATTTTCGTTGTTGTCTATGTAAGTTAAAAGCTACGCGATTGAAACAATGTTCTTGCGTTAAAAAAAAAAAAAAAAAACGCAATAAAATCCATCACCGTATTAACCAACGATTATTCAACTACGGCGACCCACACCTGGATTATATAAAACCTCCAGTAATTCTTTTCGTAGTGGTAAAAAAATATTTTCACTCCTCTTTCGTTCTCACACACACTTATGCAAGATTTTCATCGTCAAACCGATACAAATGCATTTTGTTTTGCACCGAACTTACATTTGCTCTGTAAACATCAAGTAGAAAAAAAAAATTGTGTTATAGTGTTCGTGGAAAAAGGCTTGCAAAAAAAACCGAAAAATAACTATGGAAAAAGTCCTTAGTTGGGATTTTTTTTATTTTTGAATTTTGTACTAGCAATTTCGGGTATGTTTGCAAACAAAAAATAGCGCGTAATACAACGCTCTTATAAACACCACAAATGAATAGCGTGTGTGCACATCTCTATGCAGCGTGTGCTAGGAGCAATATTATTTGAGAAATTGGACTAACATATTTGCAATTGTTACACGGTGTTCGTTAATATTTATTCTCATAATTTTTTTTTTTTGTTGTTTAGTTAATATCGTAAATATTTGATTGACAAATTACGAAGTTTTATTCATAGCCGATCTTAGAATGGCCGTTCTCATTGAAGTGACGAGTTTATCGAGCTCGTCGACTTTCATTTTAAGTATCCTGTTGTCCTTCTCGAGTTCGCTAGCTCTCATCATCATTTCGTTCTCTTTAGCTTTTTTGTTTTGTCGAGATTTTCTAGATGCTTCGTTATTTTTTTCCCTCGATTCTCTGTAACTACCATCGTCCGACAAACGATCTTCGGATTCGCTGTCAAAGCGACGTTTTTTATTTCTCGCTCTTCCAACCTCAACGTCATATTTATTTTGCATCGATCTCGAACTTCGTTTTTGCCTGTTTCGCGATGAACGCTCCGACATTTTTGCGACGCTTTCGAGAGCCGCGGAAATAGCGGCTATCGATGCTGAGGACGAAGAATTCGTCTCGGCATAATCGCGTTTCGAAGCTCCTATCCTTTTTCTATTTAGATGCAAATCTCTCGTCATCGTCGCCGTCGACGATGATGTTTCCTCAACGGAACTCGCGATCGGTGAATTTGACGCGATCGTTGGTTCGGAATCTCGCGAAATGATACTTCCATCCGGTGATTGTATGTTGTCCTGAAAAAAAAAGAGGAAACACGTGTAAGAAAAAATCGTCGTGGAATTGTTTATTACTGAGGAAACAAAAAAAATGTTTGTTTCAACGTCCAACGTAACTTTGTAGATTTTTTTTTAAGAAAAACACATTAGCAGAAGTTCCATCTTCTCGAATAACAAAATCTTATTGTACTGTACAATGTAGCAATTAAATGATAACCGTAATCTCGGATTCAAGCGTCATATAATCGTGTAAATTGTTCGCAATTGTTCGTCTTATTAACGTCGAATTTTATTCCCTTAATTTAACTCTCTGCCACCCCCCCTCCTCCCCATCGATTAAAGTTCACGTAACGCCACTGATATATTTATTTATCCACCGCATCGTTTATGTAACAGAGCATGACTCGCGTACAAGCCCGTGGATTCTGAGAATCTGATGAAATTGCGAGATTCTGTAGAGATCTCGTGATTAGAACTTGTTGAATTTTCACGCAGTTGGAAGCTGACTCGATTTAAACACAACATTGTTGTATATGACGAGTCTTACGTGATTACTTGCTTCGCAAAAAGACTCGACCGTTGTCTGGCCTTTTTACGTAATAAATTTACGAAGAAATATTATCATGGGAGCGATTGAGAGCGATTTTCAAACATCCCGATGCCAAAAAATACTATAGCTTTGAAGATTGGATAAGATAAATGGTTTTAGAAAATTTGTCAGTCACGAGGGAGGATATCGTGTGAATCTCGATTAATATAAATAGAGCATTGAGCGGCGTGAATATATTTTTCAACAAGGAAGAACTTTGAGGCAACATAATACATTTTTTCTAGACATATTTATGATTATATTTTCGTTATTCGCGCGTTGGACTAAATTTTCGAAAAAGACTTTTTTATTGGAAAAATTACTAGAGATAATCCTAAAAAAACTTACGTCACAAAGATAGGAGAGAAGATCAAAAGTTTCCGATTCTGTGCTGTCGAACGTGTTGATTGTCTCCCAATTATCTTTTTCATCTTTAGCGATCTCGTGAAGAATCGTACTAGGATATTCGACGCTGATAACGTTATTCCTCTTTTTATCGTTTATTGGTTTATGATGTAGACTTATTGGCGAAACGGTTGGTAAATCGAAGTTTCCAAGCTGAATCCAATCGTCGGTCCTCTGATTAATCGAAGAATCGATTGGATCCAGCAGCAATAAGTCATTTATTTCCATCGGTCTAGTGTCAATTATTTCTGACTTAATAGCAACTTGCAAATCCCCCACTTTATTATCCCTCGTCGCAGACTCGACGAACGGAAGTTCCGGTACTTTCAGGCTCGAATCATTGAGACTCGCTTGATCCCCGGGAAGCCCCTTTGATACCACCCTCCCTATTGACCCCGTCTTTTTTATCGAAACAACGTTATCCTCGCTTTCCACGTCTAGGACAATTAAAAATACATCAATTTTATTACTTTGATCAATTCTTTTAAACAAAATCTTTTTAAAGAATAAAATTTGCCAATTTCTAGACACAATTTCGAGAATGACAATAGTTTTGATTTTTTCATTTTTTTTTAAACACAAACTCACCGGAATATTTATTCTCCTCGAATTCACCTATAGGAAAAGCGCATCGTCCTTGGAATGTGTCGATGCACCAACCACTGAGATCCTGATAATTCTCCTCCCAAATTGAATGTATTGAATTGTCCCCTTTGGTCTTTGACTTTTTCTGGGTGTTCAAATTGTCGAACAAATCTATCTGCGGCCAAGGATCCTTCAGGAGATCCAGCTCCATAGTCGGACTCAGCAAAGGTATCGTGTCCAGCACGATACCCGCTGGATCCGACTGCCTCAATCTCACGCCATGAGAAGCAGAGGACAGCTTCAACTTCGGGTTGCATTTTTCTAATTTCTGGAATAGATTGGTGTCTTGATTGAGAAGCAGCTAAAACACACCGTGTCACATAGATTATTTTTTTCAAGTCTTTGCTTTTCAAAGTGTTGCAAAAATTACACACATTAGACAATAACATTCGTCATTTTTTTCTAAATTTTTCCATTTTTGCATTTAAAAAAACTGTATAAAAAACTTTTTGATTAAATTTTGCAGTAGATTTTCACTTAAAACATCAATGGAATTTTTAACTTTGTCTTTGTAGCAATTATCTGTGTTTTCATCTTGAAAATTATTATGTAACTTACGTTAAATTCGCCTCCTTTCTCAAATGAAATGTTGCTGGCCGTTGAACGCTTGTTAATGGGAGGGATTTTGGAAGCCTGTAGAAAAAAAAAGGACAATTTTGTGCGTTAAGATGGGTAGAAAAAGTTTAACAATAATTTTCTTAACTAAGATTATTTATTACTTTACGTCCGGAAGATTCTGTTATCGGTCTTATCATTAACTGATTAAAAACAAGATTTGATCTGATAAAATTCTAAGAAATAGCTTGAACAAAGCAAAAAATTCGTAATAACACTCTTGGAATGATGTCAAACAGATTGTTTTTTTTTCTTCTTTTATCAAATGTTCATGGAGATGGAAAAACCAACTATAAATAAAGTTAAATATTTTTTTGTATAGAAAATTCGTATCTTCGTAAATATTACAAAGAATCTAGTACAATGAAAATATGACAGCTGCGAAAAAAAGTAAGAAAGGATCATTCATTAATTTTTAAATTAAAAATAATACGCCCCTAGAGAACGCTGTAATCGTTGTCGAAAAAAATGCCGGTAAATGCTGATGAAATGTCATAGTTTTCGGGGTTGTTCGGAGGTTCAAGTTCGGTGAAAAAAATGCAACAATTTCTACATGTCGTAAAGCCCGCCATTCATCTTTTTTCTTTCCTTGCCATACTAGATGGTTTATCAGTTATCAGTTCCGCGCCCTTTTCGATGTATGGAAACGTGCGAGTTACGTAACTGGTGTTTAATGTTTCGGTATATGTCACGAGATTCTCGCGTTACGAACTTACGTCATCACGTTCATTTCACTGGAACTATACATATAGATATCGGGGTGTATATGCACAATAGAATCCATTTGTACAATCGTGAGATCGCGAATAAAAAGCTTCAAAATATGCACATTATTTTTTTCCATCGTTAAAACTTCACGACATATACAATGTATTTACATGCGCATACAGTCTTCGAGATAAATATATGTATATCTACGGAGAATCGACGAATTTTCTCGAAACAAATGACCGACAAGTGGTATGCTATATTTAGAACACCGGCGAGCAACGTGTGTGCCCTAAGCATATGCCACGATAGGTTTTTTCTTCTATGATTTTTTATCTCTCTTTCTCTCAAATGTTATTCGCTATTTCATGTTGCACGCTCAGAAAAATTGCCTCGTCAGGAAGCGATAAAAACGGAGTGATAAAAAAAAAATTGATGGACGACATTGTATCACGCATGTTTTCGCTGAATCTAGCAGATATCGAGTATCTCAAATAACTGGTTATATCTTGTGCAAACATGAAGTCAACAGTATTTTAGGGAGATAATAATTGCCACGAATAAGGATTATAATTAAATTGAAATTGATAATTTTATAATTGTAATATCTGAAATTTATTTGAAGGATGAAACGAACTTACCCCCCCTGAATCGATGGTAACCGGTGTAACTTTCACTTGGAACTTAGAAAATACAGTGGAAAATTCCTCTCTATCGTATGGAAGTTGAAAAAAACTTAGTTCCACACGATTATTTGATCGATAACTTTCCGTAGCTAATGTATAACGAGATTCTTTTAAGAGAGTTTTGTGTTTTGAGCGCACTTGGTATAAACAATCGTTCGCGTTATTCGTTAAGACTGAGAATTGTCGCGATCGCTTTAGTTTTTGTTGAATATTTTTTGGCCAGCTGCCGCGTACCGAATATGCGTCTTACGAGATGTGCGAGCGGTGGCTCTCTACGGAGTCTACGGACGTCACGAGACTCCCGTGCACTAGTTCACCGCGGTACCCGGTACTGTGTAACGGTTTAACTCCCAGGGGGCAGCAGTCGTCGTCATCGTTGACCAATCACAGTCAAATGACGTCAATTTAAACCAATCATTTTGCAGCTTTTGTACACGGCATAAAACTCCCACACGACGACGACCCGGCGTACACAAATAAAAAAAACGAGAGTCGATAAATGGCGCTTCAGCCGCTCTCTGCTCTCTAATTCTTTCTCCCTCTCTCTCTCTCTTTTTAGTCTTTTTACTCGTGTATCACCTCCCCACCAATTTTGTGTGAGACATTCTTCACATTCCTACCATCGTTTACTTTTTTTAAAAACAAATTTATTGTTTTTGTTCCGAGAATTAATACTAGAATCGAACTCGAGCTTTTGATATAAAAACTTTTTTCGTTTCTTAGCTTATTTACGATCGATATTTTTTTATTGGCAAACAAGGAATAGCCAGAACAAGAATTGTGGGAATAAATTCGTAGAAATGTCGTTGAAACTGATAAAAACAAGACAAAATAATCATTCAAATTTTTATTACAATCACCAAAACAGTATCGCAGTTGGTTAATATATGTTTTCGTGTTTCAGAACACTGAAGAGAACACGTGCGAAAGATTGCTGGGTCGACGTACGGCTGAAGGTCAGTGAAAGAGTTTAAAATTTACTTGTCATTGTTATTCCATCGTGTATCTATTTAAAGCATTCTCCTCTGTGGTCTGTTCGCTTATATTTCGTTCATTTAAAGTTTCGTAAAAACTTATCGATACCAGCTCAAGTTGTAGACTTTATATTAACATGGCGCCAAGGTTTAATCACAAACAGTACCGAAAAAAACATTCCAACAGTATCGAGACAGTTCTACGACTCACTCACGAACTGTGGATAAATAAAAGTCATCGATTCGATGATAAACTCGCTTAAATTCTGCTATATATCAATAGAAATCGATAATTAATATCCCTACACCCCTACAATGTATTTTTTCGAACGTAAAGCCTCAACAAACAACTCCTATCGTTTCCTTTACACGAGGAATTACACACCATTCGTTCCGTTTTTCGATAACCAAGAGATCGTTGCATTTGACGAACATGAAATGATGATAATTGAATAAAGCTTAAAAGAGTTTTGAACAAATGTCAAAATAAAACCTTTTCATAAAAAAAATAAAATATGTAGACTTTTTAGGAGTTGAGATCGTTGAAAAAAAAAAAATAGATAAATAGACTGTCCGAGTAAACAATTTTATAAGATGACATAATTGGTTTAATATTGGCTTTAGAATGATGTCAGGCTCTAATAAATATTTTTTAACGAAACGAAAAAATTCTCAACCGTAGATAAGGATATTTTTTTGCAAACTCACTCAATCCTCTGAATTTCAAATCTAATTTTAAAGATTGTATCGTGCTCATCGTATCGCATCATTATTTGTGGGTTTTTTGTTCTAAATTTGATTTATCTTCATTTTTTTAACTCGTCAAACGTAAGAAATTGAATTGTCATTGAGGTCAAATTACGACAAAATTGGTAACGACCAAAATCTCAAATCAATTAAAACTCATGAAAACGTTTTGGAACAATTTACTTTACAATCCACTTGAAGGTGTTTTCTGACGATAGGATTCATTAAAAAGTTGGCAAAAAAAATCTACGATGTAAGACGCAGAATTTAGAACAAATTTTCACATCGATAGCAATAATAAATAAAAAAAAAAAAGATGACAAGTGTATTGATGGTCTTTTATGAATTGCGAACTGATGGAACCATTTCGGCAAAGCAAATATTTCGAAAGGGACGAAATAGCTTGTCCATGATTCACAGGGAGCTGCGAATTGCGTCAGAAACGAGTTTCCGAGCGGAGAATACATATAGATAGAGTGAAAGAGTAAGAGCCGTTAAAGAAGATTTGGGTTTTACCACAGTTGAAAGTCAAGTCCACGTCCATCTTTCGAAACTTTAAAGCTGCATTTTTATTATTACGGTGACGTCATCCAGGAACGTGAACGTTGACGTTTTTTTTTTTTACTGTGTGAAAGTAGCTAGAGACACATTTCGAATGAACTTTCTTCAGTTGGATAAATCTTCGTATTCTGTCAATTTAGGCATTTCGAATATTCTTATATTTCAGGTTATTTTTTTTTTTTTTTCCATTGATATTCCCATCCAACAAGATTTTCACACGTAATTCCATGGCTCAATCAATAAATATATAAATATAGGTAAAAAAAAAAGTATTTATATCGTAACAAAGTTTTACGATGGAGCCCAAAGACGAGAGAATAATAGCAGAACGATCGAAAGTACGTTCGTTTTGGTGTTTTATTTTTATTCTTTATCGTTGATGTTTGTACTAAATATTCAATTTATTTAGTTCGTTGTAGCAATAATGAGAAAAGATTATCCGAAAGCAATTGATCTTGGGACATCAAGTACGTGATTCGAAATTCATTCTATTTAACAAGCGTGTGTTTCAAGTTTTTGTATTCTCGATGAATAAAGTTAAAATCTCATTTGCAGTAATGGTCAGATATCCAAATGATCATCTCGTTCGTAATTGCTTGGTGGCGTTGGAAAAACTTTGTAAATTCAGTGAGTCACATTAACGTTTTTTTTTTTTAATTTTGCAAAAAAAAAAAAAGAAAAAATACTTCTCTAATTAAATATTTCTACTAATTGGTTTAGAGTGATTTAGCAGTTGGCGTTGTTCCTCGTTTTCTAACTTTTTTTCTCTTTACGTGTATTATTCCTTTCAAATGAGACAATCGCTTTGAAAACAATAACATTTGAATAACATACATTTTTCATGATTGAATGGCAAAGAATGAAAAAAAAAAAACCGCACGTATCGATCTTCAATAGTATTAAAAGTTTAAAAAACCCTTCGAGTCTCTAAAAAGTTGGAAATATCTTGAAAAATCCCTGAAATCTCTCAAAGCAAATTTTTCATCGTAACCTGACTGTATTTTTGCCTGTTTTTGCTCACGAACTATCGTCGGTAAAATAGAAAAAATCAAGTTGTCCGCTTCGCAAGAATCAAGTTCGATTGATAACGAGACTGAGAAGGCTGAAGAGTCGACTTCTGGTACGGAAGTGAGTGACGAAGGGGGTAGTAGTAGTTCCAACAGTACCGACCACAAAACTCATGAAAGATTAGTCGACCTTGAAGCATTGTTGGCGAAGCAATTTGATTAAATTTCAACCAAATTATGGTTATGAAACGATCTTACAAAATAGCGTTTGATCTTCTGGAAATCGCTTGGTCAATTGAACGAACAATCGAAATAAATAAAAAAAAAAACCATGAATAATGGTGAATAAAAAAAGTCCATTTATACAAAGATTGAAATAATAATATATTGCAATTTTACATATTCTAAATATAGTCTCCTGGTTGATTGAGATGCGCTTTTATTCGCAGTTTTGGCGTCTCACGTCTTCGTTTCTATACTCACTAATATTTTACAAAAAAAAAAAAAGAGACAAAAAAAAACACGTGGAATGAAAACAGCTGCATATTTGTCGTAACAATATATAAATTCACTTACAAAGTAATATTAATTAATATTATTTATAACATACAGCACACTTTTCACTTTCGCACCGTTAATATTATCGTATCCATCTGGTTCGATGGTATTTTTTTTCAATGAAAAAAAAGAAACGTATATAACGTAAAAAAACGTAAATACGATGTATTTATAAATACAAAAATTACACTCATACTAATCTTCGCTTGCATACAATGCACCGCGCGCACTTGCATATCTCAGTCCCATAAATATTTACTTGTTCGATCGCTGATTGAAGATGAATAAAAAAAAAAAAAAAAAAACAACAACAACAACGTGTTTGAGCGACGAAAATACAAAAAATCCGCAAGTGGCTTTTATTTGATTGGTGTCGGACGAACCTGTCCTTCTGTCGGAGCGGATTGTTGCCTTAAATCCGTATTAAATTAGAAAATTTTTCCTCCAGACTGGCGGCGGAAAATGTGCCGAAGTAACGATCTGCTCTTAATGTTTATTATTATTATTATTATTATTATTATTATATATTTATTTTGGCAGATCGTTACTCCAGGACTTTTAGAGTCGAACTCAATATTCACATTTGGTTTTCCTCACGTTGAGGAGAAAAAAAAACACACACACACACGTTCCATCAAACGAAGTACCAATCTTCGTTGCTCGCAATTTCTCGCAAGTCCTCGGTTCCGGATTTGCTTTGTTTTATTTTTTTCCTTTTTTCTTCTTCTTTCTTTCTTCTCATCGTTAAACCTTGATCATCCGTATCAACGTTTCGTATGTGTGCGTGTGTGTGTACGTGTGTTGGTGTGTCTGTTTGACTCAGAGATGATCACTGACCTTCGCTGTCGCTGTCGCTCTTGTCTGCGAAGAATTAAGAAGACGCCCATCAAGCTGAGATTGATAAGTAGAATAATGAACATTTTGGGGAAAAAAAGGAAATTGAATTGAAATTTTTGGAATGTCCATTCGTTGGCTTTGCTTTTAATACGTTTTCAATAACCTTTTTTCAATTCAATTTATGATTTTTTTTTTCAAAATGACGCATTACATGGAATATTGGACGTACCTTTTTTGCCTGGATAAGCGTGACGTTTCAGTCTGTCGTAAAGATCATCTTTCGTTCCGTAAATACTGGCGTTCGAACGTGCCAAACTGTTCATCTTGCCTCCGTTGTGTAGACTCTCTGAAATTTTTTAATATTCTCTTTTTATCTTCTATTTTCCATGAATAAATTTCACTAGAATTAATTTAATCAAGTGCCATTTAAAGCGAGCAAAGTTTTTTTTGTAGTTCAACTCCAAATTGTCGAAAATAAAAATAAACTGCAGGAAAAGGGCAGTTGAATGAGGAGAAAAAAGTGTTAAGAGAATTGACTGTAAAAAGTCCTCTGAATATTTTTTGTTTTCCCATTGACTCGAATTTCAATTTGCTTAATTGTTTTTTCGTGTCATTAGTGTATCAGCGTTCAGCCTAAAATAAAGTTCTTTTTTTCCCCTTCACCAAAATTCTTCTGAAAACCGAATTATCTGAATAACTTAAATAAAAAGAAAGTGATATCGAAAGAGAAAGAAAAGGAGACAAAAATGTACCTTTCATGTACGTCTCGTTGTAGAAATTTGGCATTTCCCAGCCATCTTCCTCGTCGTCATAATAATGAGCGTATGTACTGTGATGAGAAGGCGCGATTGATTCGGCGTATGGCGTTGGTGCACCGTAGTAGAAATTAACTTGAGAACCATTTTGGTCAGCAGCTGGTGATAGCATTTTTTTAGGTTCTCTTTTCCGTGACGATCTTACGCAAATCATCCAAACGAGTAGTACGACTATAATAATAAGTATAACACCACCGGCTATTCCGCCTGTTATGTAAAAGAATTCGGACTTTTCGGCGCAACGTTTGCCGGTGAAACTGCCACTGCAACGACAGGATGGCTGGCCTCTTGTGTCCTTGAGACAAACACCTTCGTTGTCACAATAACCCGAACATACGTCAATGCATTCGGTACCCGTTCCGTTGTAACCAGGTTTACACTCGCATTTAAAGTCACTTGTTTCTGGTATCAAAAGACAGTAGGCATTCGCATCGCAATGCATTTCTTCGCCGCTCATGTCACAAGGATTCGTACATTCGGCTTTGCTCGTCTAAAATAATCATTTAATTAACATTTTTCCATCAAGCTTGAAACTAATGATTAGGAATTAATTGGATTAATAATAAATGAAGGAAGCCACTCTTCCTTCCTTTAATAATAAAGGAAGGAAGAGTGGCTGTGGGCAACACTTTGGGGCGGGAACTCAAGGAACTCGGAAACTCAGGGACAGTGTAGCGGAGACAAAAGTGAGGGAAGAGATGGTAAAAACTCGCAATGGTATACGCAGGAATAATAATAAATAATAAATAAAGAAATGGCTTACCGCAGCTGGTCCCTTGGTACTTGTGTTTGGTGGACAAGGTATACAGAATGTTTGTTGAGGTTCCGATTGATAAGTGCCCTTTTTACACTGTACACATTCGTTAAGGGTGCCATTGAGATGTGTACCAGGTTCGCAAACCGGAAGTGAACATTCTTCAACTGCAGCTGATCCCATATTTGGAGTTGTTCGTCCCAAAGGACAAGCTTGACAAGCAGCCTGAACTCCTTGAGTTCTGTAAGTTCCTCGTGGACATGGTTCGCATTTTCCTTCAACGGCTAATTGTTGTCCCGAGCCACATTCGTCTCTGCACTCTTCGTGCGATACCGCCTCAGCTGTTCTCGTTGTTTTTCCAAGTCCACAAAGTTTGCACGCGAAACTTCCCTCGTTTGGTTGATAGAAACCATGACCGCAGCTACGACAAAGACCAGCCGTGTCGTCGTAATATTTACCCGCTGGACAACGCTCTTTGCAATCTGCTGCACTACGTGCTCCTGGCCCAACTGTCACGCTTGAACGCCCAGCGATTACTGGACAACTGCTACATTTCAGTTGACCACTTTCGCTCTGATACGTTCCGACCGGACAGGATTCACATTTTTTCGTTGTTTCATCGTAGTAACTACCAACCGCGCATGGCACTGAGAAAAAAAAACATTTATATTTCTTGTGAATTTATTAAACTATCAAGTTTTTAGTTCATTTTATTTATTAACTCCTTTACCAATGAATACAGTAGAAAAAAATGTTGGGACGGTACGTTATTTTTTAGCTACAAAAAAACTTTTCTTTGTTTTTTCTTCACTTTTTTTTCAAAATCTACTAGCAACGACATTATTTTTACAAATTTCTTTATTTTTAAATTCAAATGAAAATACGAAAAATTACTAGACTACTAGAATTTGATTTTTTGATATAGATCTGCAGAAAGCAGCAACCAAGACTTGATCATAAAAATCTGTTAATAAATGAAAATTGAAGGAAATTGTTAAAAAAAATTACCGCAATCCGGTGCCATGACGACCTGTCCGACTGGGCAAGCGTAGTCAGATTCTAGAGTAAGCGATGCTGGATCAGGTACAGTGTTGGGCAGAATATCATGAACGTCGAATTGATCTTCCTCGAGAATTAATTTTTCTAAGAGCGATTGAACGGTAGCTCGATCGTTGGAGTTTGTGTTCTGAATTGGATCGCTGTGAAAGAGAGTGAAAATGTTAAAGACAACTGTTGCAACGGAATAAAGTTTTTTCCAGTAGGTTGTACAGGCACCAGGTTATGCGCGTAATATATACAGCCGTTATTCTTGCGTTTCGTGTTCTATTTATAAATATATATATGAAGATGTATTTGTTGTTGTTTTGATTAGGCACCATATTCTTCCGGTCGACGTGCTGCAGATTCTAAACTCATTCGTACACTGTGTGAAAAATAACTGTTTTTTTTTTCTTTGATTGGACACAAAACATCAATCGATGTCTTCTAATCCTTGTTCCTAACGGCGAGCATACGAGTGTTAAAAAAAAGGTTAAATTTAATTACGATGATGATATTGCCACACCTGTAGATTTTAAACAGTTAGTAAAAAAAAAAAAGAGACGTGCATTTCATCGATTTATGTATAGCTGTTAAAAACCAGTGTATGATTCCTGAATGGCCATGAGATTATTATTGTTGTTTGTTGCTGTTGTTGAACCATTAGGAGGAAATAATTAATGACACTGAATGATTGTATACAAAATGATGACGATGTGACGAATGCAGTGAAAAACCTATCAGCTTATCGATCTGATAAACGTCTCTCGTGTTTTTGTGTGTCGATGATTTGTTTTTTCTTTTCTCTTTACGAGAGAGGGAAATCTTACTTTATGGCCGGGAAAGAAATCTCCACTTCGTAGGTATCGCTGCCTTGGCGCCCCTGTCTCGTTCTATTACGTGAAACAAGCAAGAAATTCTCAGTTTTTTTGACACTAAAAGAACTTGCATTCCTAAAATGGTGACGAATGAATGATTCCGTCGAGACTATAATTCTACTCAAATACGATGATTCTTCAATTTTTTATTTGATCAATGAAGTATTTATTATGATTTTAACGTCATTTTACTTACGGTTCTGCTGGTACTGCTGCTGATATTATGTAAGTTCCGCCGTCTTCCTCGTTGGCTTCCCGAGTCGTACGAGCACGATGATCGCACTGTACATCAATTTTCAAATCTTTGCACTCTCGAGTACCTGAAAAACAAACGCGTTCGAAATCAATGTATTTCGAATATACTTGCAGCAGCTTGGATTACAAGACGAAAATCGTTAGGCTTATAGAGACGAATTGTACCTTCGAATGAGTACGAACAGAAGTTCCAGTCCCTGTTCAGCGAGTTAACTGCGTTGCGGACCTTCTGCTTCAGGACTCCTTGTCCAGCCTCGTTACAGAGCACGGAAGTTGGGAAATTCATTTTTATCCTAAAAACTCGTTGTGCCGGCGTAGAACCTTAAGAAGTTGTGAAAAAACGTTAATTGAGGGAAAAAAAATTGGAATTTTGTCTTTGAAGAAAGGAAATTGAAAATTCTCATGCAGCTTACTCGTGCAAGCAGGATAAACAATGGGCAAGCTAGGATCTGTCGTAGGTCTCCAGAAGCCTTCAGCTCCGCACGTGTAGAATTTGGGCACTTCTTGAGAAAATCTGAGACCGTTGTTACAAGCAATTTCGCAAACCTTAAATTGGCCGCCTGAGCCCCAATCTTTGCAAAGTTGGGAGCCACCGATAGGATCGGCAAGTTCCGGGCAGAAATCGGCTGTGACAAAAAGGTAGAATCCAGAGTTTAATGATTGCAAAAGTACTTAAAGGCATCATTGGAATTTCGAACAAACGATTGTTTAGTAAAAAACATACCTAGAACGTAGACTTTGAAGTTGCAGCCTGCTGAATTTCCGGCTTGATCGTAAGCCACGTAACTGATGTCATAGGTGCCCCATAAGAGTGTTTGACCAGATCTATGACCGCTCTTTTCCTGAATCTTTGTAACGCCAACGTTGTCACTGAATCGTGGTTCGTCCCAAGTCACGATGGATGATCCATTCTTTGCGATAACCCACAAATCCCCTGGACAATGTTCCACTTTTGGTGGTATCTTGTCGGATTCTAATTGTAGACATTTGCTGCCACCGTAACCAGGTGGACAGATTCTTTGACCGCAGTGAGAAGGTACCACTCTTTCGACTCCGCCAACGCTATCGTCATAACCGGCCCACGTCAGTACAAGGCCTTGGTAGAGTACTGGCTCGGTTCGACAATCGCGAACTTGCTTTTGTATTTCGTTGGTCACATGGAGTGCACGACCCCAGACTTGAACCTTCGTTAAATGTCCTTGGAATCCTGATTCAGTGTAGCCTTTAGCGTTTTCGCTTCTTGGTTTACCAAGAACAGTCCAGCCACTGAGAAGAAGATTGGTTGTTAACATTTCGTTTGCTTTTGCACGTAGGATTTGCTGCTGTTTCATGAACAGCAGATTTTTTGAAGAGCAAAAGTATTTAATGAACTTACTAAGATGGTAAAGTTCTTCCACTTCCATAGGCCTCAGTCTTGCTTGCAATCAGACCCTCAGTAATAAGAATCAATTCACCACCGTTATCGCCATTCCATACGATAGCAACGTGATGCCACTGACCGTCGTTTATCGTTGCGTACTCACGGAATGGAAGGTAAACGTCCTGAATATCGTGGAACAGAGACACTTGAACTCCATTGCTATGGGCTTGAATCATAGGTCGTCGGTTCGTTGGAACGTGAGGAGAGCTGCGAATCAGATTGATCAACGGTTGTAATAATTGCATCGATCAAAGATTTGCTGCTGATCATTGAAAAAGCCTCTACCTGACACTGTACAGTGTGAAGAATATTCCAGCTTCATCTTTCTGGGTGAATTGTACCCACATAGCGACCGTCAGGCTTTTATGACCTCCGGTGAAGAACGGAATTACCTGAGACGCGCTACTGCGTGCTGGATCAGTGAAGTACAAATCGTAATCGACTTGGATAGCTGAAAATTCGAATAATTTGTTATTAGTTGAACGAAAAGTTGAGACTGCCGGAAGATTGAAAAATATCCAATCATTTGGAAGATGTTTTTGATCTCACATTTTCTGCAATCGTCACCGGTCAAGTTGAAGGGACACTGACAGAAGAATTTGCCTGTTAGATCGATGCATGTCGCAGAAGGAGGACAAGAATTCTCTTTGCAGTCGACGATATCTTCTTCGCAAGTTTTGCCCGTGTAGCCAGGGGGACAGACACAGGCAAAACCTGGTCCGTCATCAATGCACGTGGCACCGTTCTTACAGGCACCAGCTTGACAAGCGTCATATTCGTACTGGCAACCAATCCCCGTGAAATCATCTGGACATGTACAATTAAGTCCGGATCCGAAATCTTGACAGCGACCGTTGTGCATGCAAGGATTTCCGATACATCTTTCAGGAGCTGTTTCACATTGTTTGCCATCCGTTCCTGATGGGCATCTAAACAACAAGGAAGACATAGTTTTAGGACAATCACAAAAGTTGATAATCAGTTGAAATATAAAATTCTAAAAAGTTCTAAAATTTCGTAAGTGAATCAATGAATCAACTTACACGCAGAAGAAATCTTGGAACAGGTCAACGCAAGCAGCGTCGTTTTGGCAGGGTCGGTTCATACACATTCCAACGTCATGTTCACAATGTGCGCCGGTCCATCCCTCGGGGCATAAGCATTTGAAACCACCAACCTCGTCTCGGCAAGTTGCTCCATTGAGACAGGGATTTGAGGCGCAATCGTCAATATTGATTTCGCATGCCGCACCCGTGTAACCTTCGCGGCAATGACACGAGAATTTATTATCAAGATCCACGCATCTATCAGTACCAACCGGGCTGCAAGGATCGCTCAAGCACTCATCGATCTCAGCTTCGCATTGAAGACCGACATAACCAGGGCGACATTTGCACACAAAGCCTTCAAGTTGATCGAGGCAAGTTGCGCCGTTCTGGCATGGCTCAGAGGCGCAATCGTCGACGGTATGTTGGCACATTTGTCCGGTATAGCCAGGCTCGCACGTGCACGTGAAACCACCTGTTTGATCTAAGCACTGCCCGTTGTTCCGACAAGGTTTATCCGCGCACTCATTTATATTCGTTTCGCAAGCTGCTCCAGTCCATCCAGGATTACAAATACAAGTGTGATCGAAGAGATTGTCTACACATATACCGTTGAGACAAGGATTCCCGGAACAAAGATCGATTTTTTCGTGACAACGTTTTCCTGTGAAACCAGGTGGACAGTCGCAAGTGAAATCAGCCACAAGATCGGTACAGTTGGCACCCAAGAGACAAGGTCTCTCAGCACAGTCGTCGGTATTTATTTCGCAGCTCTGACCCTCCCAACCATCGGGACATTCACATTTGTATCTGCCCTGTTGCAGAGCGACGCAGCTGGCACCGTTGTTGCAAGGGTTTCCACTGGCGGTGCAAGGATTTATCTAGAAATAGCAAGGAAAAAAGAGCTATTAAGTAAAATGTGACTAGGCTTGCGTATATGTTTTTACTTTGTAAGGAATGTTCTTTCGAAACTTACCGTGATGTCACATCCAACGCCGGTGTATCCCGATCGGCATAAACAAGTGTAATTGCTGAAACCTGGTTCATCTTTGCACATAGCTCTCTCGGGACAAGTGTCATTAGCACAATCAGATTTTTCTTCTTGGCAATTGATACCAGAATAGCCGTTTGCGCATTGACAACGATATCCTTGTGGAAGATCAATGCAAGTTGCGCCATTGTAACAAGGCTGCGAAGCACATTCGTCAATGTCTATTTCGCAGCGTCTACCGGAGAAACCGGCAGGACAGAAGCATTGAACTTCGTGACCCATTGGTATACACAATCCACCGTGTTGACAAGCACTGTCGGTACATTCCACGGGTTTGCACTCTTCTCGACCTACTCCGCCGGGTCCGTCGGTGTACATGTTGGTTGGACATTCCATGCAAGTGGTGGCACCGTGTTGGGGTTGATAAAAGTTTTTGGGACATTGGGCACAAGGAGCGAGACCCGTATCGGAATACATGCCGGGTGAACATTTCGCACGACAACGGTCGCGACCCGGAGCTGCTGGTTGATAAGTGAACGTGCCGGGTGGACAAGCCTGACAATCCTTGTAACCCCCGATAGGGGGTTCGCCCGTATAACTGTTGCTAGGACATTCGAGACAAGGCACCAAACCGGTTGGCGAGTAGGTTCCATAGCCGCAGACTGGTATACAATCGTCGATACTCTTCGAGCCAAGTTCTCTCGTATAAGTGCCGAATGGGCATCGTAGACAGGCTCCCTGACGGTCACTGTTTTGATAGAATCCTTTGGGACAAGAAGTACATAGTTTTTGTTTCTCCCCGGCAAAAGTTCCTGCTGGACAGTGCAAGCATCGTGGCACATCGTTCGTATCCATGTTCAAAACTTCACCCACACTGCACGTGAAACCCCGTGATATCGATGATCTCAAAGCTCGTAACGGTGGGCACTGATTACCGATCGATGATACATTTAGAAGTGGCTCAATAACGGCACTCGCGTGAGGCACGGAAAGATCAAATATGAGATTCAATGTTGAGCCGCAAAGATCGTAGAGCTGAGGTTGACGTACCGCTGGTACAATGGCTAGAACAAAGTCCATTTTCAAAACGTTCTCTTCGAGCAGAGCGGGTATCGATCTCACGAACGTTACATTCATATTAACGTTGACTGCCGAACAGCGTTGGGTCAGAATGTTGTTTAAATTCAGATAGTACTGAGCCATCAAATCTTGATACTGTGGCAAACAGTTGCGGGATACTGCACCGTTCGCTCTATAAGTCACCGAAGCTATAACGTGGTAATCTGCTTGTTGAGTGTTTTCGGAAACGCAATCCGGAACTACAGAAGTTGGCGTCCAGTGTCTCACTGAGTCACAAGTGAATGTCTTGGCGGGTGCACCGTCGGTGAAACGGTATCCGTTTCTACAAGTTGCTATGCATTGCAAGGCTTTGTCACCTGGTACACATTTCAATGCCCCATTAGCTGGTGCCTTTAGTTCCCAATCAACGCAACGCGTAGCTTGAACTGAAACTTGGAAGTGGCAGGAAGCACGGTTTCCACTCGAATCAGTTGCGTAAACTGTGACATTTTCGAAACCACCTATTGGAATGATCGCTCGTTCTGGTACGAATGTTACTTTTACTGGACCTGAAGCATCGGTTGTATTGATCCTTCGGCGAGTCTCATTGAAATTTACCGAGTAACTGTCTTGCTGATCGACCAACTCGATTACGTAACTCTGAGGGCAGCTGAGCTTCGGAGGCGTAACATCTGCACAAAAATTTATTAATTAAAACAATCAGTGTCATTTAAACTACGGTAATTTGAAAGCTAAAAAGCTATTTGTGTTTCGTCTTCGGATACTCCATCTAAGTCTAAAAGTGCAGAAAAACTCAACATTTTGCGTTGAAAGCTCGATATCTTCGACATAAAATTTTTTTTTATGTCGAAGGTTTTTGAGGCAGAGTACGGAGTTGAGATTTGGAAAAATTGGCTGTACCAGAATGTTAAGAGTTCAATTTTTCTAATAATGTTATACTGACCAGGAACGGTAATGTTGATTTCGCAAATAGCTACGTTTCCATCGTAATCAAACGCTACGTATTTCACGACGGTGTTTTCGAAGACGCGGATAGGCGTTTTGAAGCTTTGCGGTTTGACCTCGAGTCTGGCGATGCTGCCGCTGTTATCAACAGCAGTTGGTTCTGTGAAATTGACGGGTAGCAAACCGCCATCGGGTCCTTTTTGTACCATGATAGGTTGTTGAGGACAATTCTGGAAGACCGGAGGTTCGTTGTCGACACAGGGCGAGAAACCATAATCATAACCGAGCAGAGGTTCAACCACTGGTTCTTCGCATCCCATCAGTTCGAATTTCAAACAAGCGTTGTCCATGTAACTCACTATACCGAGAATTACGAAACGCGCTTGTACATATTTTGGCAAAGTGATCATCGCCAATTCGCCATAGTTTCCTGGATCCCTCATCGTCAGATTGAAATTCGGGAAGTAAACAACATAGTTAGCAGACTCGGATTGTTTGTAGAAGAAACGAATTTCTGTTGGACGTCCAACTATGTCATTGGTCACGACACCTTTCACAAGAATAGCTTTGACTCGATAAACTTGACCAAGATCGACGCTTATGTAAGTGAAAGCTTCTTGTTTTCCGCACCAACCGGTCACGGAATTCAGTCTGACGTTTTTAGCTTCATAATTCGGTCTCTCGGAAGTGGCGTTAATTGCAGAGTCGGGTATTCTTCCTGAAGCTAAACCAAGTGGCTTAACAACTTTGCATTCGGGTTCTCGGAGACAAACGATGGGTCTTGGATTGATGAGGATGTAGCCTGGTCTGCTGCACTCGAAATGAATCTCTGAACCCTGCTCGTAGCTTCGAGCAACTTGATAACCGTCACTTGGTCTGCCAGGGTCTTCACAGACCGGTCCTTCACAACGCAAGTCACCAAAGTCCCAGACACCGTTGGCTTGACAACGCACCACGTTATCGTGACGATTTGTCTGACCAGCTAATTTGAAAGTATCCTGACATCCAAAGAAGAACGAAGATTGATATTTCGTGTCCAAATACTGTCCGTACTCTGCTCCTGGTGTTGGTAAAGGCTTTCCACAGTCTGCTCGTGGACACGCGGGCGAAAATCCTGATAACCAATAATCCGGAAGACCAGGCTTAGGATCGTACACACATTGACGGAAACCAGAAGTTGCGGTATTCCTTAGCGATCGGCCATTGTTGCTACATTTCAAAGTAACGTTTTGTTGGAACGGCACCAAAACACTCGTTTCGTCAGTTCGGATAACGGATAATCCTTCGTTTTTGTCATCGGGCAATGAGACACATTTGGCGTCTATGAAACAAGAACAAAACAAATAATCGTTACTTTTCGTAAAACAGACAATTCGTGACGATTCAACAATAAATAATTACATTGGCATTCAGGTGTCGTTCCGTTCCAAGCTCCGCTGGACGTACAAATAACCGCCGAAGATCCGGCCAGAACGTAACCAAAGTTGCACTGGAATCTTACTAAATCTCCAAAATGGAATTGTTCCTGAAAAATGCGTAAACAAAAATATAAATTTCCTAAATTTCTGGCAAGCGGTGAAAGGGAAGCAGATAATTGAAAATAAAAAATAGAACGCACTTTGGTTCCAAGAACTTTTCCATTTTCGGGTGGTCCCAAAGGTGGACACATAACGGGAACACAAGTTTTGTTTCTCTGATATAAATCACCGTCACGCTCGCCCGTTTCCGATTTAGCGATGCTGAAGCCGGCTGTTCCGTTGCTCTTGTAAAGCTCGTATCCGGTGTTGCACATGCAAGAATAACTTCCTGGACTGTTGACGCATTTTTGATGGCAACCGCCGTTTCTGATGGAGCATTCGTTGATATCGTTACATTCGAGACGCGTGCAGCCCATTATTTCGAGCTTGACACATGGCGCTCCGACGTAATCTTGTATGCGGAATTTCACGAATCTCGCTTCAATTGGCACCGGTAAATTTAGAACTGAGAGGGTTGGCTCCATGATTCTGAACTCAACCGGTGTACCGTCCGGGTTTGTGTAGTCCTTGAAAATGTCTGTCAATTCGTCAGTATACTGAATCCTTACAGCGGATGTGTACGCTATGTTTCCATCTGATCTCGCAACTATTTGAGTTCGGAATCCGCGTATTATCGCCGGTGCTTTCATATCAATCATGACCCAATTCGAACCGGGCTCGACGTTGTTGCCACACCAACCGTCACCATTGTTTAGACGGACGCCCTGTAAGGGTTCCAAGAGGGAAATAGAAGTTGATTAAGTACGTTTTGGATTATTTCATTATTTATTATTAAAAAGTGAAGCCTTTGTCTCGAAACTTACGGTTTTTGTGTAGCCATTTTCGGAGCTAGAAACCGTTATCGCCTCGTCAGGGATTCCGCCGTTTATAAGCCCCAAATCACCGATCGGACGACATTCCAAAGTTGGTGCGAAACCCGATTTGCATTTGCAGGTAAATGCACCCGGAGTGTTTATGCATTCGGTCGATGCCAGATCGCATTGACTCGATGCACATTCGTTAATGTCTGGATAAATAAATATGTGCGTTTCAATAATTTGTCGCTTGTTTAATGAGCTAAAAATATTTCTGCATTTGGCTTAAAAATTCAAGTTAATTCAAAACTTGTGTTGCTCACCTTCGCAGGATGGAACATTTTCGAAGCGTTGATCCGTACCGCACTGTATGATATTCGATCCGGTTAATTTGTAACCACGATTGCATTGCACACGTGCTTCGTCACCGAAGTAATATTCTCTTCGCGTATCAACCACAAAACCATTTTTAACGATCGGTAGTATGGGACATTCAGCTCCTGCAATAGAATTATAAAAATATCTTTATCATCCAAAATGTAAGCATTGCAGAGTAGACACGAAGTGTTCAAAAATTCCACAATAATATGAATAATTATTTGGTTGAACGAAATTTAAAAAATACTTTTGAAACATCATTCAACGCTAAGGAAAAATGGCCAAATAACGAATTCGTGATTATTAGTTTATGGTCAAAGGAAAAATATTTTCAATAAAACAATACTGCGGATTTATCAACGAAGTTTATCGCAAATCTTGTGAATAATTCATTTTCACTATTTATTATTATTGCATTATATTATAAAATGCTGAACGAGGGAAAAACTTCAAGAAATTTTGAGAAGTATTGAAAAAAATGGGTTTCAACGAAGATAAAAATAAATTCATGAACAATTTCGGACTTACGAGAACAGGTTGGTACATTGTCTGACCAAGTACCGTTGCTCATACACAGAATGACCGGATGTCCGCTTCTGACGTAGCCAGGTTCGCACTCGAATCTTACGATTGTACCGTAGCTTCGTCCACCACCATTTAAAATAGTGATATTAGCATTGGGTGCTTCGGGAAGCGGAGCACACTGTGAGGCAAGACACGATGGTTTCTTCTCCCATCGTCCATCAGCGAGACACGATATTTTTTCTGTTGGTCTTCCAGTTGGAAAAGCAAAACCTGCGTAACACTGATACGTTGCTAAACCGCGATACGTCACGTTGGACGAACCGATCGAAAAACCGTTGTCTATCTGTGGCACAGGTCCGCAATATACTTCTTGACACTTTGGTATGTAAGTTATCGACCAATTTCCTCCTGGTAAACATTCCGTCGTTATCCTTGATTTACCGGTTGCAAATTCTTGTCCGAGTGGACAGGAGAATGTCACGACCGTTCCAAACGCCGTATCTCTGCTCGATGCCAAAGCTCCTTCGCCAGGTTGAAGGGATGGACAGTCTTGAAAAGAATGTTAAAAAGAAATGGTCTAATCAAGATTGACATTTTCAAAAAAATCGAAAACCGACAATTTTTATCTTGTTTTTGGTTTTTTTTTTCCAAATTTATCCAAGTTTGAAGATTTTTTGTTACATTTGATCTATTATTTCTATAATCAAATGATTTTTTGTTGTTAAAATGACAAATATGAGACACAATAAAGTTTGAATGTTCATCATCTTTTAATACCTGCTGAGAAGGCCGCTTGCCATCCAATGCTACTTCGCAGAGCATCAGAAACGAATCGAATGAGCATTTCACCGCTTTCGGCGGTCAAAGTGATCTTTGGTCTCACGTTCGATGTGAATCCATTGCCAGAGTGTAATCTCAAACCGTTGGTATTCGATCCATCGTAAACTTGCACGTAATCGGTATTGTGAACGTCGAAAGTGACGAATTTAAGGGAAAGAGCTGTGCCTTGAGGATTTTTAACTCGGTAAAGACACTCCTGGTTGTTCGGATAGTCGCTCCTGTCGTACGAAGGTGATTGCACGGTTCCGTTTCTTGCGATAATCGTTGCTTTACAGCCTTGAGTGTAACGGATACTAAAACCTTGTCTTGAGTCGCCGAGGCTCGTTTTGAAGTACAAATACAAATTGTTACCCGTTGACATTATTACTGTTGGGTTGTCTTCTGTTTTACCGGTCAATCTTGCAACTGGACGACTCATTGGAGAGTCACCATCTCTTATTAGGATATAGTCTCGATTCATCTCGAGATCTAAATGCTCGATCTATAAATCAATTAATAACAAATAAATTAATAACAAATTCCAAAATTTATGAGCAGTGTTTGATTTCGATACATCGCAGATATGAATTTTGGTTTTTATATCATCAATTAAATCTGCTAAAAATTTGGAATCTTTTCGATGATAAATAAGAAAATATTCTTCGTTGGGTTGCAATGATAATTTTTATTTTATTTCATTCGATTATTTGAAAAAATCTTAATAAAGTATTTATATCGGTCGATTCGTAAAAAAAAAAATATACAGAAACTTTCGTTGAATTTTGTCTCGAAATATTTGGAGCTTCATTTTGTTTCTTACCTCGAGAGACATGATCCTTCCGGGTTGAGCCTGGAGTATGTAAAGGCATTCCAGACCGCCGGGATAATTTTGTGGATAACCGGGTGACGTAAGTACCTGACCCTGCGGTGTTGCTCGAAGAATTCCACCACAGGTTTGCGGTTCGGTTTTCCACGAAGCTCGAAAACCTTTCCTTTCGACTGAGGAGTCCGTGCTGAATTTAATGATCATGAAATTCGATGCCGAAACAAATAACTTGTTGCTTAATTCTTGTTTGCCCGAGAGAGTTGCGAGATTCACTGATTTTTCTTCGGTTCTTCCACCAACTAAAATTTGTACAATATCGAAGCTCTTCTCGGTCTCGAATTCTTGAAATTGCAGTAAAATATTGTGTCCTTGAGGTCCTTCCAATGTCCATTTGCAATTACTCAAAGGAGAATATTTATGCGGATAATTTGGACTCTCGACGACGTCGCCGCTGCTTGCCATATAAAATTGACAGTTTCCGGGACACTCCAACTCGTCCGAATAGTCACCACAGTCGTCCTGTTTGTCGCATTTGAATGCCGAATTTATGCACTTTCCGTTCGAACAATGGAACGATCCTGTGATTATTAGAAAGAGCAATAAAATATGTTTTAAAAACTGCGAAATAACGAAAAAAAAAAAACAATACGCCCCTCTTTCGAAAGTCATGCAAAATATACAGCTCCTTAAATCATCCCTTTATGAAACAAATACCGGTATATATAACAATAAATTACCTGCGGGACATGCGTTTGCACGACACATGAAAGGAAGCAGAGACTCGCAGGTCGTCAGTTCCCATGATTGTTGTTGATTGTCTGTAACTGCTACGTCTACGCATTCTCCAGATTTTGGATTCGGTTGTCTCGACGCCCAGAAACCTGTATATTACAAAAATATAAAAAATAAAAAAATAAAAAAATTTATTTTTATTTGTTAATTGCTGATGAAATTTCATTTTGCACTTTTCGTTTTCTCTTCGTATTATTATGGAAAAAAGTGTTTAAGGTGCGTGCAAAAATGAGAGCTTTACTCAAGTTATGCAAATACGTATATCGGGCTCTATGAATTATATATCCGTGTATTTGAAATTCGCGATTACTGCACCGAGTCGCGTAAATTGTAGTTGCCGAGTGTCTGGTCGGCTTTGCTAGGCGCATTGTTGTGGGAAAAGTGTGTCTTCGTGCCGGTTCCTTACATACTTATACTGTCTTTCTATATCTATATATGAATAAATATGGCGCATGGTATATAGTCATTGGAAGTTCCGCGTTTCTGCGACCTCGATACGATCCTACGGAGATCAACGAGGGTACCTCCGAGACAACATTTTTCCAAGAATTCCGACCGGAAAAAAGCTCGAGAAAAAAGTTTGTTTAACTTATGAAGGAAATGGCTTTTCAAATTGTCTATTTGTTATCGAATTAATTCTTAGACGTTGTTTCCTGTGCTTAATACAATCTGCTTATCGCAGAATTCATAGTTCAGTTGCATTTAATTGAAATTTTGATGAATCGCTAAATTTTTCGATTACGTTATGGTATTTATACCTTTTTTTTTCAAAATTAATTGTGCCTATTAAAAAAAAAAAAACCCCAAGTTAATTAAAGGAATGATAAACGATTATGTCGAGTTTTATTCTTTTCTTTTTTTGCTGTTGATTTCATAGCGATACGTGAAATTTTTTGATATCTAACGCTTTTTTTTTTTTTTCTTCAAGTAAATGTACACTGTAAAGGTATTCTTAAAATTATTCCGATGTTTATAAAATCGCGGAACCATGAACGCCTCTAATAAAATAGGGTTATGAAAAATATAATAGAACACTCACGTAACGGGGCGTGGCATAGGTAATTTATTTTCCTGATTTCACGATCAACATATATACCACGCTTGGTGAAAGATTAATAATATATTTTATTAGTACTGGAGAAGCGAATGAGGTTCAAAAAATAAAAAAGAAGCATTCGATGAAGTAAATCCAGGACCAAATCATTTTCTAGAAAAAAACGACTTTGATTGCATTTTTTTTTTTAAGTTTTAATACGATTCGCGTGAGAAAAATAATTTTGTAAAGAAACAAGGACTTTTTCATGAGATTCTTATGGTAAAATACGCACCGTGCGTATTTATTTGGTTATTCCATTCGAGTTGAAATTTTGTCGTTGTCGACTCGTAAATATAAAAATCTTGTCACTTCCTCTTTTTAAGTTTCGATATATATTTAAAAATATGTTTTACTTACCGGCGTACTGAGACACCAACATGCCTGCTGCCGATTCTAGGGTATTTGTTCGTAAATCGTCCAGGGATGCCAGACCCAACCAGTATCTGTCGAGATGCCTTCCAACCATGCTCACAGACATGTTGTTTTCGCTGTAGGACTCGACAACCATAAGTTCGCTTCCGTACCTACGAAATTACCAAAAAAAAAATAAACATAATTAATTTTTTTTTCTATTTTTAAAAATTCTATAACAATTTTTAGAAAATCTCCTTTTATTTTATTGGAAGGCATATGAAGATAATTAGCTTGGATAATTATATAGCAATCAGTAGGAAAAAAATTGTTTCTCTGTTTGAAACATAATCTTACCTCCGGCATAATTCGGCTGCTTTTTCCCACGAATGCCTAATATTGAAGAATTTGTAGCAGTGTATACCCTTCAGTTCCCAGCCTGTTGGATAAAAAAAAGAGTACACGTTAATTTTTTTAATACAAAAAATTGATAATCGAAATTCTCGTATTTTCATTTTTATTTTTGAGTAAATTTCTTCAGCCCCAAATTACATTGAATCTCGTATAAATTCTACTTATCAAACATATCAAAAATATATTTTTTAAATATACGTTAAGACGATTATTGCGTAATGATAAACGATTTATGAAACACAATCTTTTTTTTTCCTAATCGTATGTTTTTTTTTCTGGGTGAATAGGAATTTTTTTTGCTTTTCGAGTTATTATTTGCGCAATTTATACTCGTTTCTTAAATTTTAACTCATTGTGTATATTTTGAGGATTTTTGAGCGTTTTCCAATACTGGAAAAAAATCTATTTCAAATTCTGACATTACGTTTTTTTTTTTTTTTTTTATAAAGTATCATATAATTTTTAGGCTTTGTGGATTTGTTTGCATTGAGTTCACAATTCTTTTCTTACATTTCGAACTTTGAGGATCGGGGCAATGAAAATTTTGATCGATTAACTGCGAGTTAGGCCGAAAAAAATGAATGAAACTCGAAAAACAGAATTACAAAGGAATGTTGAGATTAAAAAAATAAAAATGAAGTAAAAAAAAAAACAGGAAACGACCGTGTTAACGTAATGACGTCGATGCGAAATGCGGCTAACCGGTGGTGACCTATACGGACGAATGAGAGACGAACGACTCGACCTCGATCGTTTTTAGTGCGAGGTCTCATGTATATACAACGATCGTTTCGCACACAGAAATACTGTACGTTTAATGTGCCAACGTGAAGAAGCACCGCTTTTGCAGCTTCAGTGATGCAGGAAAGACGGATATAGAATGCGTGAGAAAGAGATAAATGTACGTGCATCGTCGCTCTATAAACATCGGTGAAACCTTATCTTACGTTTGACGATGACTGCCAGTTTCTCAAAGTGATGCTGTTAAGATTTCGAATTCACTCGAGCGATCAGTCTTTCTTTTCTTTCTACTTCTCTTTCTCTCACAAATTAAAAGAAAAATGAGAAGACCTTAATGGACGAACATATCATGTAGATTTTTCATTTATTTATAAACTTCCAATTTTTATTTTATTTTTACCTTCGAACATAAGCTATTTGTCGCTATTTACATAAATTTGTTAAATTTTTTTTTACAAATGTTTTTTATTATAGTAAACGATTTTCCTCGTAAAAAAAACGAGTAATAATTTTTGAAAATACAAAATAGATGCTTGGAAAGTGATCGTTGAAAAAAAAAAACGTTTTATTGGTTATTAAATAAATTACTCAATGAAATTGAACTGATTTTTCGTAACCATTAAATCAAGAATTTGTACACTCTGTGGGCTTAAAAAACCTGTGGCAAACAAGTGACCCATATATCAAGGATAACGACGTAAAAATTCAAGTACGACTCAACGATGATGCAATGTAAAAAAGCCCCTTCACTCGCTCTTGGTTTTCTTTAGTTTTGCAAACTGGGGAACGAATTCGTGAAAAACACGAAGCTCAATAAACCTCGATTTAAAAATAATTTCCATGATTTATTGTTCGTAGGTGAATATTTAATCGAAACTGGAACTTTAACTGAAATCCTGTGTACGTGCTTTTGGTTTACATGTGATGGATATATTGTTGGTCGTCGACTCGTGTTTTCTTTGCCCGAGGCTTTATTTTCTTGAGGCGGGAGAGACCAGGTTGTCGACTTTAGATCCGAGGCAGCAGACAGTCTGTCCTTACACACATTCGAAGCTACTTTTTCTCGTCGAATGTGTATGTGAGTGTGTTTTAGCTTTACAAACTCTTGGCGAGTAAGACGGAATGATAGAGTGCATCGACGTATCCGTGTCCGGTCTCATATTTGAGTTGAACTTCTCAGTGTCGTCTGCTTGCTCTTTTTTTCCCTCACTTGCCTCAAAGAAACGTGCCCCTACATACCAACAAGTTGATCCGTGTCAGACGACGAGTGAATCTTGTACGGCCAAAAGTAAACCACGATCCCACACGGACCTACTTTTTTAAATATTTATTTCGACGTGCCAAATTCACTGTAACTCCAAAATTGACTTTTTGGAGAACTGATTTTCTTTTTTGACGTTCTCTTCGGATCGAGACAATATTTTTCGTCAAATGAAAAAAAAAAAAAAAAAAAAAATTCATCTTATCATACGATAGATTTGTTTGTAACAAAAATTCAATTTATTGTCGCTCGAAAATTGTATTCATGAATTAAATTGATGTGGGACACAGTGATTGATTGTCAAATCGAATTATTACGTAATAGAGATACTTCGAAACTGACGATTTAAATAATTGTCCATTTGACTTTCGCAAACGTGTGTGCCCACTATGTAGGAAAAATTATGAAACGCGTTACATGGAATCTCTTGAGACAGTGAACGACACGTTACAAATACAAATATGTACAGACACATGATTCTGTGTATTTGTACAATAATAAGTTTAGGTGCTCGAAAACTGGTTGGTTTTCATTCTAGAAGTGTAAATACATGAAGAATTGAAAATGCTGCTCCTGTGGCTCTCTCTCTCTCTCTCTCGATAATTTTCATGGAAGGCATATGGCCGACTATGGTCTTTCGTTTAACGTGGCCGGCTTGGTAAGCAGCAAGAGACTTTTACTCCTCAGCTAAAAGGTCATCCGGCCACGAGTATATATGCTATTCGTCGCTCTTTGCAAGCTACTCTCTTCTCTCGGTTGCCATTTCTCGAATCTCTCTATCCCTTGTCCCGAATAATTTGTTTTTATTCTTATAAAAGAATACAAATCACGAAAATCATTAAAAAAAAAAAAATGCATCAAGTCATTAAAAAAATGCGTGACTTTATTCGATTTTCTAATATTTAAATAGCGTCGAGTCAAAGGTTAACAGCGATGATATCTGATGGGGATAAAAAATAAATACAGTAAACGAGAAAGTCATTAGAAATCTCAAATCTTGAATGACAAGTTGTCTCACGCTGTAAAGTTAAATACAAATCAACATTTTTTCTCAATTCAAAGGATTCTCAAAATAATTTCAAAGCCAATATATATATAGCTTGACTTCTCTTTGCTGTAATTCCCGTTCGGTGCATTAACGAGTTATAAAAATTTTAGTAGAAAGAGAGAGAAAACGTTCCTATGGATGCGTTCCGGTCTCAGTCATTTTAAGGGAATTTAATGTACAGTATTTTTAGGACGCTCGAGTTGGTGGATTCAGGACGAACCGGACTCACAACGTCGGAATGTTGCCCCCCCCCCCTCCTCCCATACTTCGTTTCTCTCATCGAGTTGCCTGCAGCATCTTCTTCTTTTTCCATTTATTTTTCTCACGCACTCTGTAGCTTTTTTACCAATGACAAACATTAGTAAAGTCTTACAAAATCTCTAGCTTCACTGAATCGTATTCTGCTCCACATTCTATTATCTTAGTGCATGCTAGTTATTTTTTTTTCTAATTTAATGTTCCGGCAATCAAATCCTTTAATTGCTCGTTTCTCTTCAGTTCTAATTTATTTTGCACTCTCGAGGAAGATTAAAACCTGTAAATGAATGAATCTCGTGTGGTTTTCTGCCCCGAAAATCTTTGACTGTAATTTTATTGAATTTTTTGAAATTCATTATCGCGAGATATAAAAACAATTCCAAAATTGTTTGATCCTGATTTTTAAATACAGAACCCTCAGATTTTTTTTTTATTACAAATTTGAACGTTGCAATAATTCGAACAGCACGATGAAGAATGCAAATTTTATTGTCGTTGGAGGAAAGAAAGATCAAAGGGAAACAGAAATAATTGGTGAGCTATCTGTGATTCCTCAATTAACGGAACCAGCGGGAGTGACAATAAGACTTTTTATACAGTTTACGAAGATGCCTTACGTGAACATTTCGTTCCACTTTTCTCCCTGTATACTCGCTATTATGTAGGTTGCTCTCGTGTTAGCATCGTCAAGATCGTTTTTTTTGCCGTTATCCGTTTATAACACTCGTACACAGCACACTCTCACGTTATAACGTAATGTTATAGTGCCCGCGTGTGTGAGTGTTATCTGAAGTCTTTAAAAGACCGCACTAGTCTCATTAACGAGCTATAATAATCGGATCTATCATTGAATTCGTGATTTTTTATTGCACCGCAACCGTTTTGCACTATTTAATTTTAGTTTTATAATTTTCCCATTTTTCATCATAATTGCTCGAATAAAAAAAATGATATGAATTATCATGACAAATTCTACTAATTACTGAGATAAAGTTTCGTTCGAATTTTTGGTTAATCGATAATTGGTGAACATTCTTCTCGAGTCTCTCGATCTTTCGTGAGAATTTATGATGTTTCGATACGAGAAAAATACCCTTCACGAAGATTGAGAAACTATGCTCGGGAGAAAAAGAAATCTCGATGGTTTTCCGACAACTTTCTTCGTAGGCAAGGAAAAAAGATCAGGGAACTTGAGCTACGTTTTCGTGGATTACTGACGCTCGCCCTGGGAAACGAGATCTGTCTACCTGACGAGATAAAGGGAGCCGGTGCCACTGTAGTGATCCAACATACCTGGGAACAGGTATATATAGAGAAACCTCAATATCCTTTTTCAACATTTGCACCGACACCATTTGTGCCTTTAGTTTTCTACTATATATATATATATATATATATATATATATATATATATATAAATGTTCTCTGAAAAGGAATGAAAAATGATTCGAACGGTCCATTCGAAAGATTTACTCACCATTTGGACACGTAAACACATTCGCGTTGGAAATCTGCAACGAAAGAAAAATAAATTAATCAACGAAAATTCATAAATTAAAAAATATTGCGTAGTCATCATGAAACAATAAATTTCTCAGTATACGAGTAGAAAGTAATTAAATATATCGTACAACTTTAATGATGTATTATTTCACTTTTGGGCGAAGTTAATTGGACTGAAATTTTCAATCAAACGACCATAGCCTCGTATATTTTTTCATACTTCCATTTGCCTCTATTTAATCGATTGTAATTTGAGAATATTTTTTATTTTTTTCAAAACCAGTTTGAATGTTGACTGAAAATCTTGTTCGATCTCTCGTTCACAAAAAATACATTTCCTGGGGTTTTCAAGTTTGCTGATACTTAAAAAAAAACAAAAAATTATTTCGTATTTAAACGAATTTACTACTGAGTGTATCGGATTTCACGATTATAATACTTCGAAGCAGTTTCTCGACCAGATCTTTGCTCTCTGTGGTGTTTTCTTTGACTTCCAGCATGTTCTCCAACGGAATTGTAGTATACACGTTATAAGAGCACAGAGAGTATGGTGGACTATACCGGAGATCGTTTGTGCATTGCAACACGAAAAAACACGACCGGTTGGCCATTACTCGAGCGGAGAAAGAGGTTCAACTTCTAAACGCATTTACTATACTTCAGGGCAGACTTAACATTTCACGGTACCCTACTGAACAATAGAACTTTTTTTCTTCCCAATATTTTAGTTAAATCAACTATTTCTAAGAAAAAAAAAAAAAAATCATCAGACGTTCATCGACCAGGGACTGAGGCGTCAAAATCTTTGAATTTTTGGTCAAAAACAAAATTGTCATTAATAAAATAATAATAGTTTTGAATAATTATTTAAAAAAACTTGGCGAACGTTTTAATAGCAATTGAAATATTTCGTAGAAAAAAAATTACGTAACTATATTGACCGAAAAAATGTGCGAAGAGCAAGTAAAATTGAATTTTCAGCTTCGCTCATTAAAATGTAATTTGCCAAAAATTATAATCGATGAATATTTGGAAAGTATTATCAAAATTTCTGTCACCCATACACCTTACAGTTCTGTATAAAAAATTTCGATGAGCATTGTCTAATCCACGTTCCAATAATAAAAAAAAGTATAAAGAAATAAAAATCTTGAAAATTTCCTAACGGCGTTACTGAAGAACGTGCCAGGGATAGGTCTTTCATTTTTTTTTCATCAAATATTTCATTCGCCAAGTGAAAGCGTATGGCGTCGACCGGAGATACGAGATTTGCACCTGGCTGCACGTGTTGAGATATTTTATGGCTATAGAACAACTACAATATGTTTGAAAGCCAGCAAGGTGCTCATTCGCAAAAGAAAATAAACAAACGCGTAGATTTTTGAAGTATAGAAAAACCCATTGGACAACCAAAAAAAAAAAGATAAATTCTAGAGAAAAAAAAAATCATTTGCGTGGATAATTATAAAATCGAAATGGGAACGGTGAGAGTCAATTCCTACGATATGTGATTGAGACTGATGAGGTTCAAGTCATTTTAGCTCTTTCGTTGTGTGGAGCTGGTAACCGAGTCCACGAAGTAGCCACGACCACGACGTTATACGCGTGGCTGTGGTGACATAACGGTAGGTGCATTCCAACGAGATCGAGGCTCTTCTCGTCCAAAGAGAAGACGCAAGAGAGTTGAAAACGGTGTATCACGTGGATGTGAATTATACAAAAACCGTATAATTTTAATGTTGATTTGAGGAATTTCTTAAATGGCATTTAATTTAGCTCGTTGAAAAAAAAAAACTTTTACAATGTATAAGTTATCAATTATACATCTTTTTACATGTGATTATAGGCGTGGCCTGATAGTGGTTCAAAATTTGTGTGGATTAAGCTCAATGAGTTTAGCAAGAATTTGGGCCTCTATGGACGAAAGGACTTTTGTTAAATCCTACAGCAATTGCCACCATATTAAGCTTTGATAACAAAATTTTCTTATCCGAAAAAAAGAACTTTTTTCATTAATTTTCTCTTAACACAAAACCTTACCCAAATTTACTAATGAAGTCTGATGAATTAATTATCGTGATCAAGAAATAACTGAACTTCCATGGTCACTAAATTTTCCGGTTTTTCGTATCAACAATGAACACTTTAATTGCTTAATTGTTTGTAAATGCTAATGATTGAGCATCATTAACTAGAAACATTGAAAAAATAAACATATTTCGAGCTTTAGAGATAATTTATTTCTGGACAAATGTCAATAAGTTACAAACAATAGAGACCTGATGAGATTTTCAAACTTTTCATGGCCATAAAAAGTAAAGTGAATGTTACGCACCGTTTACATTTGAAACAAAGTTATTTCATCGTTTCTGTAATTTTTTTTTTTTTCTCGAATTAAATGCAACGAAGATATGATTTTTAGCCCCTTTTTTATGGTGGGATCATTTTGTATTTCCCATGGTAACAGATATAAACGAGTAGACAGGAATGAGTACCATAGTGTATCCAAGCGTTTCTGCTGTATATTATGAGAGAATTCTCTCAAACTTACCAGCATATATTTTCATATATACACATAGATGAGTACGTGTATGTATATAAATATATTTTAGAGCAAGTTACGGGGTTTCTGTGCGTGCAAGACACTCGCTTTCACCGCGAGCACTGCAGCAGCACACATGCCAGTCTTAGTATGTGGGACTACATCCGAGACAAGCGAATATACTTTATACACGTATTATATATACATATATACATGTATATTCGTAATGCATTGTATGAATCTCATATAGAATCCAACTCGCCATGTCAATTATTTCATAGGCTTCTCTTTTGCGTCAGAGTTTCCCAAGAAGGGAGAGATCTCATATGTACAGAAATGGTTGTATTAATAGGTGCTCTTCTGACAGCCCGAACCGTCGTACGAAGAATTAGTTTGACGTTTTTTCTCTCGTTTTATCAAGTCTGTGTGGTAACAGGTATTAATTTCGAGGTCGTGGATATAATTTGATAAGTGATTATCCTCCAGAAGTCCTTAGCATACACTTTTTTTGGCTATAAATTTTTTTTTGATTGATAAACATTTTTCTTTTGCATATTTTGTAGTTTTTATCTTTTCTATTGTACTGTTTTATCGCGGCTACATTTTCTTCGAAATTATGGAAAATTTTTTTTGTACGTAACGAGAAATACTGTTGAAGAAAATGAAAAAGTTCATTTATATTCATGTTGCGCAATATTTTTCATTTTTTTAAGCCTCTTGGAGAGGCTTCGATATTTCTTTATTTGATTTATTTGATTGATCACGTACCTGTGACTCCGTGGGTCGAAGATGGCACAAGAGTACGGCGACCCATATCGTCGCCACTCCTCTTATCAGCATTTTCTGCAACAACAACAAAAATCATGGAAATTAATTTCAATTTATACAACTTGGAGCATTAATGATTCGATTGAGCGATTACCATTTTGTAAAGCAATCGGTTTTCCATCAAAAATATAATATACTTGATGTATTTTTGAAGGAAATTAATATGTTTAACAAAATGGTTTAATCAATTTATTCATTCCCAAGGGACGAGTCATTTTTTCAACCTTCAAATATTTTTAGTTCAATGTTTCATTTTGAAAAAAAAAAAAAAGATTTTGCCATCACATTATTCTTTCGGAGTTTTATGAAAAAGCTCCTTCTCGATATATTTCCAATTCTTTCGTACCATCGATTCGGTTAAATTTATCTGTTTTTCTTCTTTCGTTGAATTTATAAATCTAGGAACCTCTACGAATTTTTTCACGATCCAAGACTCGATTGGAAAGAGAAAAGAGACAGGACAGATGGAAAAAGAGAAAAAAATAAAAGTCAGGGAGGAGTAAAGAAAAGTGAAAAAAAAAGTTAGGGACGGAGGTAGAACGAGAAAAGATAGAAGAAAAAAGAGACCAAAAGGAGATGACGGGTTGTGAGGGTCGACTGCACCGCTAGTCAGTCATCCCCAAGCGGTATAATAACCGGTCTCTCTTCTCAGCTTTCGTATCGTTCCGGTAGTTCGTAGGAAACGTGGTCGATCTTGCTTCCACGGTGAAGTAATTCTCCTTCGTGTTTCTTGATCGCCATGACAGGTCTCCGACAAGATGTTATGATTTCAATGCCATTCGAACATTATGTTTATCGGAAAATTTCATGTTTCAAAGGTAAAGACTAAAAAAATTGAAAAATAAAAATCACAATCGCTGATTTTATGATTTTAATAATATTCATTCGAGTGTTATTCATCAATTGCGTTATGTTTGTTGTATTTTTAATACAATGTTTATAAATTTCAGCAATTATGAAATAAAAATCAATTTTTTCATTCATTCAGCCGGGAATATCCAATAAGAATTTGAATGAAAATTTTTTATTCAAAAAATACTATTATTTCGTAAGAAAAGATCGGCTTTTAAAAAGATTTATTATGGCTTTCATGAAAAAATCTCTAATTCAAGGTTTCGTATAAATAAATGCGAGTTAGAATGATTTTCCCGATACTCAGTTAATTCGAGATCGTTAACGAATGCGCGTGTTTATCTTAAAATAGCGTGAGACGTTCACTGGTGAGGTCACTTTGAAAATTTCTCAAGAATCCATTTTTCTCTTCATTACTTTATAATAATAAAAATAATAATAATATATTTTCGTTTGATCTGGCGAATGTGTTGACTGTTGGCAAGGACTCTCGCTTTGAAATATAATCCCACGTATTTTCCATCCGCGTATGCACACCATTAGATAACAATATATTATGATTAATTAGTTACAGCTAGTCACGCTTGAAATGAAATTTTGCCGGTAAAATTTTCGAAGAATTCGTCCAAAAAAAATGTTTTTTTATTTGTATGAATTTTTATACACAGCGTAATTGATAAGTTTCAATCTTAAAACTTAGAATGAACGATTTATCGATCAAATGATCAATGAGGTACTTTTCTCTGTGCGATATATTCGCTCTATTGATTAAATGTTTGTATAAACATTCTTGCTTTGCATTTGAGTGTATATTTATTTACAAGACTCTTGGAACATGAAGGAAGCTTTTGAACCAGAGAAAATAGCTCGAATCCATTGACTAGAAAAATTCTTGTGGCCACTTGAATGGAAAGTCGACGCATTGGATATTGTTACGATAAATAATAAATTTATATGTATACATAATAATTTTATCCTATAGAATATAATACTATAGCAACACTTCTCCCACGTTACACAGACGACTGCAGGCCGCAAATACAAAAAGTGCATGCATGGTTGGGCTCGTTATTCGTGCGGTAACATATAAAATTTATAATCCAGTGAGAAAAGAAGCGAGCAACAGTGTTAAAAGTTATGCAACTAGGTAGACGAGGGATGAAAAGTCACATGCGGACGCAACGGAAGGCGCTATATAATCGTTGATTCTCGTGGGAAGAGAATTTTTTGAGGGATCGTGAAGTAAAAAGTCGTTGTGTTGGTGTAAGATTTCTCTTCGATCGCCCAAATGAACTCATCCCTATAAATTCGCATCTTACAATTGTGTTTCTTCCACCAAATTAGTGCTCATGAAATGTCGTATTTTTTTTTTTTGCAACAACGATCCATTGTTTTCATCGGGACTGTATTATTACGTGACACCCATTTCTAACATACAAAGTTCTACGGACAATTTCACTCTCCCCGAGTGTTGAATAACTAGAACGAATCGTTGCTCGTAAAAAATAAATATCTATGCAACTTTGAACCAACGCCCCAGGACTCTAACGATCTATTTCTCATCACAGATTGTATAATTCTTTCCCAAGGAATTCGTTACTTTTTAATCGAAATATTGGAATATTAAGTACAATCCTTTGACGATATTAAAATAAATCAATAATTGACCAAAATCGACAGATCGAGTAGTTCATGAAAAAATACTAACAATTTTTCCATCTCTTCTGGAAATTCAATGGTTGTTGTTTTTAATAATTTTACTTCCATTAATAATTTTTTTTTTCATTCAATTTCTTTGATCCTTTGTTTATTGACCTATATACTTTGTAACCTAATCTTACGAAGCAATAGAAAACCCACTTTTGCCACCGTTGACGCATATGAGAAGAATTCCACTACGAAATTATCGTCGCAGGTCCGCTATACTATAAACTGGTAATCGTTGCCTGCCTCGGGCTCTCTTGTACGATAATTGTCTCTATCAGCAGTGCTGGAGTAGGTAATGGTTAACGGTATATAGTAACGAGTGATTCCGGGCGTTATACGTGTTGAGAATCTTCGATATATAGGTATATACGGGCAGGTGGGCACGGTCTACCGATAAAAAGGTCTTAATGTATATATCCTGTTCATATATAAATATACTATGTTGGATAAAAGTTTTGTGCCAGTGTATCGATCCCAAGCATGAAAAACCGGTAAAACTTGCAAATTCAACTTGTCTCGTATCAAAGATTTCCCTTGACTTCGATTGCGTCAACGATAACTGCAGACTTTTTTCATTCAAATTCTTTTTCTTTAAACGTTATGTTCAACTTCATTTTTCTCTCTTTAGTCAAGTCGAAGGGATGTATTTGTTTCGTAATTCATGGCGATTATGAGATTTTGCAATTCCTGATTATATTTTGTTTTTACACATACACGCATCGATTTTAGGTTCGCATATCAACGACGTAGAATAATGTTTTAATTCGTCCACATAACCTATTCGCTGTGAGATTATTATAGGAAATTATTAAATTATAATTTCGCGAAATTCAGACAAATGTCAAAGCTTCGCTACATTTCTACCCGTTCTCACGATTCCATGGGTATTATTGCGTCATGTAATTCATTACCCAGTTGTAGAGATATAAGTATAAAAAAAAAAAAGAAATGTACTCGACAAATCGGCACGCAACAAAATCGTAAGAGTCGCGTATGCTCTTCTTTTCAATTTTTTGTTGTTCTCGTCTCACTGTTATGTGAATAGAACTTTTTTTTTCTTCAAGTTACAGTCATGCACATATTTATCCACTGTCATGTAATTTTTTTATGACGCGTGAAAAAATCTAGTATTTTAATACGGAACTCACGAAAATAGATCAATGTGATAATAAGAACGTCATAACCGTACTTTTTAATTAAAATTCACTACATTAAACATCATTAATTTTTTCAATTAAACAAATATTCAAATATTAATAAAAATAAACACAAATTTAAAATAACTCGTTGTACTATCAGTGATGTCATTACAGAACAATAATAATATAATTACATGAAATTAATATTAAAAGAAATGGAGTTGAAACATTTTTCAAATAAATTATTTTCGGTGTTTTTGGAATGAGAGAGCAAATCATTGTGTTCAGTGGTGTGAGAAGTCGGTCAAGATTGGTACAGTATCGCTACGTAGAAAGTATTCGGACATTCCGTTAACTCGCATTCGTAACGGACTTGTCTATACATAAAAAAATAAAAAAAATAAAAACATTTGTACAATGACTCGTTCAGGCTTCTCAGATAAATTTGCCAGGTCAAGCACTCAGTTCCGAGGCTCCAGATGATTATTTCACTGAGTGGTGTATTTTTTGATGCTTTTAACGAAGCGGTAGCGAACCGGAAAACCATGGCTTCTACAATTCGTCCACACTCTGAAGTTGCTATATATAAAGTCTTGTAAATAGTGAGAAAATATAGTGGGTCTAGCCACGGTATGCTGGCAGCGAGCTTGAGCAACGGCAGTAGGCCGAGCAACGGTGATTATCCGAGTTGCGATGCATCCACCACTTCCGGATTTATCAGCTTCGTGCTTTCCTTGATGCGTTGACACTTACGTGGCCAATTTTCCTAACGCCAACTCCCGCAATTTTATTCACTCACGACTTTATAAATTAATTGCTGTCTTATAAAAAGAAGAAAAAAAGTATGTATATGCTTTTTTTTTTTAGTTCCACATCCACCTGCCGTTATGTCATGGAAGAACTGTCATTTTTTATACATGTTTCGATCTATATATTTGAAAGATTAAATCCGAAGTATTTATAATTATAAAAATCTTTTTAATTTCGATATTTGTTCATTTTTTTTGCTATATATTTGTAGATTGGCTTCATTGACAACAATTGCAAAACTTTGTTGATTATTAAGCTAAAAAAATGAACAACACTAATTTAGATTAACACTGATGTTGCATTTTTGTCGAAATTGTAGAGAAAACTTCTCGAGCGTGAGAAAGGAAAAATAATTTTTAACTCAATTTTGTCATCATGAATAGAAATTGCTTGTATATAAAATAAGGTGAAATATTTTTTAGAATATGTGTGTCTGGAATGCTTCTTAGTCATGGGCTAACGGTACCAGAGTTCCAGAATTCTTGTGAGAATAATATTCCTTGCAGAGACTCAATCATAATATAAATCGATAATATTTTCTTTCGTAGATAGAATTACGATGATTGTCACAAGACCGGAAACGAATGTAATCAAATTGTACATTGTAATATTGTGACAAATTTCATGAGACACGAGGTACAGAATTTGTGAAAAAAAAAAAATTGAAAATTAATGACGCAAAGACTTCTCGAGCCGCGGGGAATTTATTTCTTGTTCGTTCTTTCTATCGGTTAACGGTTTTCACACGTTGAATTTCTCTCCTCATAAATATACGGATGTGTATGCGTGTACGGCAACAAACTCCCGTGAAATACCGTAATTGCAAGCTGCTATACGGTTAATATATAAAATATCGCATCGAATATTGATATATACAAAATCGTAACTTATCGTACGCAACCTTTGAAAGAGTCGATTGATCAAAATACTTTTGTTTCTTCGTAATATCGTATATTTTGGTAAAAAAAAAAAATAAATGTCCACCGCAAGTGCGGACTCGAAGCAGCTGGTCCGAAGACGCGGAAATGGCAAACTCGACCCTGGACGAGAAGGATGTTCGCTGTGTGCACATCGAGCATACTCGATCCTATCGAGTTACATTCGCCAGCAGACACGTTCATGAGTCAGTAAGACAAGTTCTCTACACTCTGCAATATCATTTTTTCCTTTCTTTATATCGCACATTCAACAAATCATAGTCAAACATATACATACGCAAAAGCCAGTAATGCTTAATGCCAATATCTTGAAATTCCACATTCGTTTTATCACGACCAGAATTTACGTTCTGAGTATCAATATTATTGATTTTTTTTTCGAATTATTCTTCGTCTTTTTTGGTCAATAATATTCTATTTAATGAATCTCCTAGTGATTTATCATCGGTATAAATTTTCTTGGGCAACTCGACAAAAAATAGTCTGAGGAAAATTTTTTTTTGGATCAATCAAATATCTCCCTACGGTGTGCCAATAAAATTATATAATCAAAGAAATATTATAAAGGATTAAACAAATACCCTCGTTTTCGAACTGATCAAACATTTATTTTGACCGACCATTATTTATTTTATTAATTAATTATTATTTTGACCAGCCATTAAATAAATGAAATGTTTCAATAACATTAAATGTTATTGAAACATGACAACTTTTTTTTCTCTCAGTGTACGAGAATCGATGCTGATTGCATATGTGCACGAATGGCGCCGATGTAGATGGGAAAAGTCATTGAAGGGTGTCGATCACGGAGCACAGTACCGCTTGACATTGTCCTTCTGATGCTTAAGCAAGTCTCGTACTATCGGGTTTCCGGTTCATATTCATATTACTTTGATGAGCTTATTTGGCTCGAATACTTCCTGTTCTGCAGCCATATCGGAGTTTTTGAATATCACATACGTAACGGCTCTATGAATATTGCATATATTTATTATGTACTCGGTAATATATTACGAGGGTTTTTTTCTACACGTTCAAAATTTTAATATTACTATTGACGTTTTAAATCAGCTGATGTTGGTTTATTCCTAATAAAATAATGTTTGAAATGATGGTTATTTTAATGCTTGAAAGATCACTCGATCTTTGTGAAAAAACGAAGAAAGTATAGAAAATTCCGAAACAAAAGTTGAGCTCGCGTGGATCGATTTAATTTTTCGTCACGACGGGAAACCATCAGACGTATCGTTGTCTAATCAAACATCAGAGATTTCTCTATCGTTTCTCCACGATTCGTTCTCTCATCAAGATCGACCTGCTCTTCTTCGTCGACGTCGTCGTCATCTCGCTCGACGGGTTCAGCAGCGAGATCGATTCTTCAACGAGTTTTTTTTAAATCCTAAAGAAGAGCAATCTTCTCGTTCCCAAAACGGTTTTATCTATTGCTCGTTCTTATTTATATAGCCAGGTGTTCACAATTTCTCGGAGAGCTTTATAGAAAAATTAGGATTTTACAGTAATTGAAAAAAAAAAAAAAAAAAAAAAAAAAAAAGTTATTTTAGGTTAACCAGTGCTCCATGAAATTTCATTTCACGTGGAAAATCGAAATTCTCAAACCGCCCAGAAGGTAAAAAAAAATATTACCAATAAATTATTCCTCGATCGAGTCGGGTCTTTGCACTCTGCTTACGATTTCTCAAATCTTTTCCCCTCACATCCAACAATTTTCAAATAAATATGTATCATGCGTTTGTTCATGAGTTGGCACGAGCGATGTGTACGAAGCAAAAAAGGAGCTTTTCTATTGTCATTCGTCTCACGTGCGCAAGGCCAAAACGAACTTAATAAATATCAACGGGACTCTTGATGCTTAGGAGTTGAATCTTCGCGAAATAGCTCGAGCAATAATAAACTTTCAAGTAAAAAAGTTTTAGAATGAATAAAATATTGAAGTAATTTTTTTTGGAACAGCAGTTTCTCGTAAAAAAAAAATGTAAATAAATAATAGCAGGTAAATATGTGCAGGTTCCAAAGTATATTTGAAACATTCGACGAAAATCATCGAGCTCTCGACGCGCCACGCTTCGTTGCATTTTCTTTTTCCTTGATTCTCGTATAAACAAAGTTAAGGAATGTAAGAATTTCGTCGGGTGGAGATTTTTTCTCAGGTTTTACGAAGGAAATATTCGTTTTGCTCGTATATCGCATACGAAACGTGTCTGAATTCAGTGCTCTGTGTATACATGCTATTATGTATAAATATATATATATATATATATATATATATATATATATATATACATGCATAATACACTGCCCTCGTTTCGTCGTTGCTTGCTCGTCGAGTTAATTGCACGTTTCAAAGTATATACTCCACGCCAGTGGATCTCGATGCAATTTTCTCATTGCAAGCTACGAAGCCTCTGCATCTTTTCCCCACGCCTGTGGCCACCGGTGAATTTTTCATCCTGATATATAATTGCTGGGGATCGTTTAACTGTATTATAACTCGTGTCTCGTGTTATTGCGCGCGGTTGTTCTGACGTTCGTAGAGCAGTCATCGATACGAAAGATTCCACGTGAAGCAAACAGCTACACACTGCAGCATAAACCCTTATCGTACATATATATATATATATATTTAATGCACTTCATGTACATCTTTACACGATGCACTCTCATCACTTCTGTTATCCTAAGCCAATTAGCTACGTATTTACCGTTAATCGGATTAATGTATACAGAACTTGTTAAGAACGATTTATAAATAGATGCGTGTGAGGATAGTCCAAGATATATATATATATATATTCTTAGCTAGGGAGAGAAAGAGGGAGAAAGAGAGAGAGAGAGTAATAAATGACGATTGTCATATTGGCGTCAAAGCGGTGTCAGCTTCGTATTATTTATGGAAAAACATTCTATCGTAAATTTAGCAGGTGACAATTTAAAAAAAAAGGGTGTTTTACTTTTTTTTTTTTGTTCAAATTTATTTATGTCTGTGAGAACGTTGAAAAATAATTTTTTTAGTGATATAACTATTGTTAAAATTTCATAATGATTTTTTCCTCGAGCACGCAATTTGAGACTTGGAACGAAGCAAAAATGTTGTTGCATAAAAAAATCATTGCGTTTTTGACAATTATTAAAACTTTATGACACGATAATGTGTGTATTACGCCACTTAAATTATTACGAAAGGTGCATAATTTTGCAGTAAATTGTTAGACATGAAAGAAAAGAAAATATTCTCTATCGCTTTTTACCACATGAAGCTTTCGTTTCTTTAATCTCGTCAGTGTTGTATGACGTTTAATGACTTTGTAAAGTATCGAGAAATCAAGATATTTAGTCACGGTGAAAGCCTCGAGAGAGATGGCTGAGAAATTCTATAATGGGAAGCTGCGAGCGTGCAATACCTCCTCAAACTCGCAAAGCATCTCTCGATATCCGCATACCGGAAACTTCCAACAGTCACACTCTCTCGTTCTGACACATACTAAAGCATTCGATTGAGCGACTTTTTAATAATGACACATTCTGAAATAACGTTTTGCGATGAATAACTTCGTGATTACGTCTGACAAGATCTGTCGGAACTGAATTTATAATGATTTACGTTTTCCTTCGGTCTCCAATACATAACTACCGTTTTCTTTCTTTATCGCAGCCAACGTCAATATGCAATTGGAAGAATGGTGCTCAAGACAGAAAGAGGGCGAGAAAATAAAAAAAAATGTCTCCTTTAATTATTTATCTACATTTTTATATATTTTCGTTACCTTTTATTCTTATTTATCTTTCCAAAGCTGTAAGTTTTTTGTGATTAAACTGTGAAAAAAGAGTGTTAAGATTTGTACGTAAAGACAACGGAAAATACAAGCAAATTTCGGGGGCACCATTGCAAAGAGCTACGCTCGTGCTTCCTGGTGTTTTGCACAGAGAAAAAAAGAGAGAAAAGGAAAGAGAAGTAGCGATAAAGAATAGGTTCATTGACTCGATGTGGATTTGTCGCAGTTGACCTACTAAAAGTGCGAGACCATTACACACAATAATAAAATATATCTATAGATATAATAAGAGCATATAAATATCGATGAATTCACGCGATACAGCACCACACGTGCAAATGCATCGGTAGATCGTTCTGATGAAAAGGCTCCTCTAGAATTCTCAATCGACATTAGTAAACACGTCACGTGACTCAATCACGTTTTCATGTCATGAAAAGAGTTGATTAAAGAAAACCAAAGAAAAAGTTAAGGAGAAAACGTAGAAATTGGTAATTTACATTTTTCGGTTGACCCAGTGAACGTGAACGAGGCCGATTGTCTGATTTATAAATGAGATTTTTTAATGCATTCGTCTGCATTTCTAGAGACAAGAAGACGGAGCCCTGCCAGAATCGTCTTTTCGCGACGGAGAAAACATTTGTCCCTATAAATCGCGATCGTAGTGGGAGAAAATTTAAATCAATACAATTTCGATTGAATCTCTTCTTCTCGAAAATTGACTAAACTAAAACCTTGTTGACTAAACCGAAATGTGCTTTTCCATAACTAATTCAAGATTTTATCATCGATTTCTTGAATTGAGACACGAAGAGGTTTCAACTTTCAATGAAAGTGTTTTTTCCATGACATTTTTTTTCCAATAAAATTGATTGATAAAGTTGTCTGAAAATCTTCTGTATTGCATTCTCTTGGTCCATTTCGACTATGATAATCAAAGCTCCACTGCAGCCATCCTTACATATATATAAAATATGTAAATACAGTTTAGAATTCGAGCCAACGATTCTACGAGTTGGATGAACAGGTATGCAAGCAGGTATATAGGCAGTGACCGGGCAAGGGCGTGGTCGTACACAGCGCTGCAGTTTCTGGTGTCCCAGTTTTATTAACCCGACAGAGATGTCCGTATAGAGTAGGAAATCATCACTCGTCTTTTAACGGAATAAATAAAAAAGAATGAAAACATTTAGATAAGCTAAGAAGATACCAGCAATAACTGCAGCAATAAAAACAAAAATTATGTTACACTTTTTGATTAAACGTAAGATTATCATTAAGACAACAACTGTATGACCCGGATGGTTAATAATCCAAGTAATTGCAAGTGTGAAGAAACGTTAGAGACGAATATCAAAACGAGTTGTCGTGCATCACATATTTTATTCACTCAATAATTTGTCTGTCATTTGATAAACTTTTGGATAAATAAAATAATTAATGTTTGCATTTTGTATTAATATGTTTCAGTGATTTTTATATTATTTTCATAATAAAAAATACTGGAATTATTCGTTTATAGAAATTCGATAAAAGAAGGAAAAAAAAATCCATTATTTAGTGAAACTTTCTATTCAAAATCAATGTCTGCGAACTGAGTTTCACTATTTAACTATAGAACGATCCGAAAATATTGGAATTCAATCGAATCTCAGCCTAGAGTGGTCAAACAAGTTTAATCGATTCATTCGTACCGACAATTTCGACACCACGCGCCACCGGCACGTTCAACACTTTGTAATAAATTAGACAAATTTCTTCGGTTTATTTTATTTTTTCATTTTTTTTTTACATATGCCTCGTTGTTAAGTGTGCAACTAGAAGAAAAAAATGATCATTCGTTTTGTAACACAGAAGATTAATTGTCTTTGAAAAACGAATCGTAATTTAATCATTGACGTCAGAATGAAAATGACCCTTTAATAAATCCGATTGAATTTAAATACCTTTTCATCGCATAAAAAATAAAACTCCAATGCAGTGAATACATGTTTTTTCATCTCTGCGAATAAATCATCACTTCCACAACAAATTCCATGAGGGTGCAATTGAATCGCGGCCATACAATTCATTGTACATCTCGAATATAATACTCGTGGGGGCGAGAGATCCAAGCAAGCTTTTGAATGTTTGCGAGCGTGCTGGTTTCTTCGATATTCTCTGTGGTGGCTGCACTTCTAAATAAAGAGCCGGTACCGACAGTACAATGAGAAACGAAAGAGAATTGTGAATTCAACTCGTCGCGTATACTTATATACACACCTTTGTTTATATTGTGTCTACGGTTACATCGATTACTACCTAACGAACAATCGTACACAGTTTTATTCTTCATATTACGTTTCTCCCAAGTTTCTCACCAGTTCATTCGTCTATTTTTGAGAAAACAATATTCAAACAAATAATAACCAAGAAATTTTATGGATGCCTTCAAAATTACTTGCACAATTGAATATTTAATCTTTACGTCATTGAAGTAGACAAAATTTGACAAATCATCGACAATCCCACGACCGAACACCATCTGCTGAGTTCGAGTGTACAAAAGATTACATAATTATAGTGTTTACTCATTTCGGGCTTCAGAAATTTCTTAACAAACATGATTTTATACTCGTTATTACTTTTTTTGAATTAAAAAAAAAAAAAAAAAGTAAATGACCTGATTTTTTTACCGTCTTCGAAGCATTTGTGCATGACATAGTGGAATCAACAAACGTTCGAAACGGGCCAATCGCGCCCACCGCATACCCCGACACCTACCTCCATCCGCAACCTACCCATATTTTCCATCTCGCACAAAAGATCGAAACGCACACGCAAGCTTATAAAAAACGTAAGAAGAAAGAAGGAAAAGAACGACGCTTATTTCCAGCCTCCCAATCGCGTCGTCCACAAGTCAAATATAAATATACCCGCGAATGTCTCTTACACACTGAAATCGTACACATTTACGTATTGAAAGTTTCCTTGAGAATCTCGTCGCCTACATCAGAGAAAATCGACTTTACCATTCTCTTCGATCAATCGTTTCTACTCTCATTGTCCTTGGGTTTACATATAAAGAAAGAATATTAGAAAGACTGAGTGTTGCATTATCCACTATCCGCGCTGACCGGTTACAAGGTTATTTTTTTTTGTTTCATCGGTTACTGACACAAATGATGTTAGAAACTTGATCAAATAACACTCCAGAAAGTTTGATTGATTGAAATACCCGCCCAAAGTTTTCTTGTCAACTTAAAAAAATTCGAAAAAATGCATTTTTCTTTCTATCGAATAACCGCGAAGTTTTCGTACCTGAAAATAATAATACGCGATAAAGAATAAGAGATAACGGTACGTCGCATCCGGTGTGGGATTTTATCATTTCGAAGCTGGGAATAATCCTAAGTACTCACATATTTATCACGTGTGAATAGAAGTTTAGTCGATGTGCCGGCATTTGTTGCCGGCATTTTGAGCGGTGATATTATAATTAGGCATACAAATTGCGGAATCATCCGCGAGTGCAAAGTTGCAAGAAAAAGGAAATAGCGCGTCTTCGCCCTCGTTATTTTACTCTCGCGCTTCACGAAGCAGCATGTGTAATAACTCATATCTAATTTCAAGAGCGCATGATCATGTGGAGCCAACTCCTTGTTACATTTGTTGTTCGGTTACCTCTCAGACACTCAAGCATTGAAAATAAGAGTCAGCATGAAATGCTACTATTACGAATTAATAATGATTTACATTCGATTATTATTTTAATTTACGTCAATTAATTGTTATTGTACAATTAATGTACGTGGTGAGGAAATAATTCGAGGCAATACTTACGTTTGTCGGTACGTTCACCTCTTATGCCTATGAAGTAGTCCTGCTTATGGAGCACATGAACACTCGAGATGCTACCGATCGTCCTCCGAGAGAGTTCCGGATGGGAAAATCTCTCTCGCGTTTTCAATTTCGTCCTCTCTAACGATTTCACGTATAGCACACTCGATCGTACTTTATCTTTGTTTAATAAATATAACAATTTCACTTCACACCCCGCAAATGAAAACTTATCGAAACGACGAAAAAAATGCAGTTCGTTTTGATCTTAAAATGCAGCCAAGCAATCGAACAATCGAATATATAACTGGTGGCCGATAGTGGCTGATGGATCTATAAGATTATTGTAGTTTTTATGTAACTATGAATCTTTTGAGTTAATACAAAAACGATTGTAGTGGACTTTTGTACGTTGTTCGCGACGTTTTTTTTTTTTAATTCAGGGTCACGGAGCTCCTTCCCTCCGGCCCGACGTTTCGAGACTGAGGCCCAAGTTGTACGAGGACTCTGGAGAACGGCGCCACCACCGTCGTCATTATACCTTTACCTGCCCACCTCGAGAGAGGCTCAACACAATCTTTCTCTTTCTTCTATCCGCTATCGTTTCTCCTTTTCTTGACTTTTCATTCCGTGTGTTTCTTTCTCTCTCTCTCTCTCTCTCTCTTTATCTCTCTTTCTCCAAGTACGGTGTTCTCGCGCTGGCCAGCTTGCTTTCTTGGTTCTCCGGTGAACGAGTATATCCTTTAGGGAGAGAGGCCAGGAGGGGGGTAAAGTGAGGAAGAAGAAATGAGTTTATAGCAGAGAGTGGCGTCGGAGCAATGGTGGAGGAGACCTCGTCGTTTCGCTTCGAGGCTCAAACTAATCGGCGACTCTCGGTTATCTTCGGCTTTTCTTCGGAGTGTCACACATATTGGTAGATATTTACATATATACGTACGTGTTTATATTTGTGTTCCATATGAAACTAGCGAATTATGTTGATATCGTGCGTCTGGGTTAGTGTGTTCACTGACAAATCGTCCTTGAATCTTCATTCAGGCTTTCCTCTCGCTTATCATTCATTTCATTAACTTTAATCACGTGATCGTTAGCAAATAACCAGACTAGCTTTACTTGTGTACATTTTTTAAATCACAAACGTGTTTCAACAACAAAGAGTTTAGGCATTAATATTTCCGATGAAGAAATTTTTTGGTCTTTATGTTTTGTCAAATCCTCTTAATTAACCTACGGTTTCCTACCGCTTCTAAACGTGCATTTTACAGTTTTACCCATAAAAAAATATTCTTTATCAACCACCAAAAATATAATTTTACACATAACCTCCAAAGATCTTGGATCATGGATCGAAAGTTTAAAAGAAACAAAAAGCAGATGTGAGTCATACATAGAAGTTTGTCGATTGGCGTGTGGATACGCTTTTGCTGGTGATCCCATCGCCGGTGATGTCGATGCCCGCACAACACACCGAGTTATTTTACACTGACAGTTACTGCCCACAAAATTGTCCTCGAATGAAATTAGTTTGATATTGAGCGTTGTACACAAAAGCGAAATGAAAGTTTTTACTCCGATATTCCAACGTTTTGACCAAATGACAATTTTCCAAAAGTCCAACAAGGGCTCCTTCCAGGCTCCTTCAGACACGAGTCGCTAAAGCCTAATGACCCAAACATTCAAAAATGCACAACTCAGGTCTAACTAAAAAGTTGCAATGAAATAAAATGAAAAAAAAAAAAAAAAAAAAAAAACAAAAAAACAATTGGTTCGGTTGGTTGGCTTAAAATAAGCTACGAAATAAACGTTTCGTCGTAAAGAAAAGAAAGATCACATACAGATGGAAAAAGCACATATGGAGAGAAAATTCTCTGTTGGACTTTAGTGCAAGGGTGCGGAGACGCGGGTAAGTGTATTCCGTTAGCAGTTATCGGGTCTGTTGCACTTCGAGGCGTTCAACCCGGCAACTGACTGAAACACGCAAGGTTTTCGTTTCGCTGTTGCAAAACACGAATGTTAGTAAGATCTTTATATTTCTTTGGTCCCTCGTGCATTTTCCCCTCTGCTTTTTCGCCTGGTCGTATTTCCGAGACGAATAATACGGCGCCAAGAAAAAACGCAGGAAAAGTTGAACACGTTGTGTGTCGATGTTGTTATACGTTTCTGTACACAATATAATGCCTTCTGTGAGCAACAACGTTCTTACGTTGTTCATCTGAGCATGGAAAAAAAGAAGATCTAGAAATAATTGTGCATATAACTATGTATAGTTGATGAAAAATAATAATAATAACAATAATAATGATAAATTGTAGCAGAGATGGAAACATTGAACTCTATTTTCCAGTTATGGAGGCGGACACGCTCCAAGCTCACGCGTTTAATGCCAATTTTCGAGTTATTATCTAAAGATACTTTATCTTTGTCTATTTTTGATGCAATGCCTTCGCTTTTACTCGTGCTCAATGGTTAAATCGACTTAGCTGTTGCATATTAAAAATGTTTGTATATACATCTCTCATCGAGGTCACTCGTTGCATTCTCTGGCAATCGCTCGGTTATTTACAAGTGATTTTTCATGCTCCTCCTTGATCTTGGAACGTTCCGACTGCTGCAGTTTCTTCATGCCTCCTTATATCTTATGTTTTTCACTCTTTAGCTGCCTCCTTTATGAAATCTCTGCTTTCCTCTTGAAATTTGTTCTACCCTTTTTCAAATCGTATTACGATAGTTTTAATTAAGCGTTAATTAAATTAACTACTGGGAAGAACTAAGAGTGAGTGCGTCCAAAAAAATCTCAACATTATTTGCAATGGAATCTTCCTCCCCATCCTTTTTCCTCCTAAAAGACGACAAACCGTCATTACAAAACATTGACGTTATTGCTCAGCTGTACGTAAAATTGGGCTTGGAATTTTTTTCCTCAAGACGTACTTGTTATGCCCGTGAACTTCGTGGTCACGGTTTTAAGTCGTGGAATGTTTGGAGTTAACGAGCATTGAAACTCGAGATCTTTTCGTAGGCGTTTCGCCAAAGGACGATGACGCGGTATTGGCACGAAAAAGATTTATTCGATCACGAGAAATAATATGTATAACGAATCAATTATATGATCAACGGATCGAAAAAGGGAAAAAAATTACTATTGCACAGAAATAGTGTTTAATGAATATTTCTTTTTAATGAAGTTTCTTAATTATATGATTATAAATGGAATTATATTTATATCTTTGTTCATCAATGCTTGAAAACTCGATCTTTTTGCGTGTTTAGATATTCGGAGACAAGTTTCTTGGAAATTTTGGAAAATCAGCACGTCCGTTTATTCACCAACATGCCATGACTGGACAATTCGTTGCAAATTCATCAGAAGAACTACAGCATCAAGGTATTTAAAATAAAGAAATATTTAATTTTTTCTCCTCATAACCTCGCAAGATTTTACGGACGCGTCCCTGGACTCCACTTTCCCCCTGATTTCAATGTTCTTGTTCATGTGTCAATGTCAGGAAAACTGTCTCCCGCTGAGCAATTGATACGCAAACCGGTGCGTGGCTTAGCGGTCACCCAACCAAGAATTGACCTCGCTCGAGGCTTTACCTTGCGTTGTGTGGCATAAAAATATCGTCTTTCACATATAATAATTCTGGAACAAAGTTTTGTCTTGTAAAGGAAAATAAATGTGTTGACTTTTGAATCACATGAAAGTGTCAAATTAAGAAGTTTTCTTAAGTATCAAATTACAAACGCTTTCTTAATTTCACTTTCAATTTAAGAAGAAAATAATTTCGACGTACCCGAGACTTTTTTTTTTCTTTAACGATTTTGATAATCTCTCTTATTTGTAATTAATACGACTCGAGAAAAAATCAGTTTATGGCTCGAGTACACGTTGTGTTCAACGTTGAACCATTAGTATTCTGTCAGGCACGGTGGGAATCATTTTTGGCTTTCCGATTAGCCTCGTCGAGGATTAGGAACATTTTCGAGGGCGACGACCCGGAGAGCACGATAAACCGTTCGGTTTCGTTCAACGAAGAAACTTCCGCTCTTGCTCCCCGCGCAGGTGGATATGAGACATGTGGGAATACCTCATATACAAGTATATAAATAGGCCATTTCATGTTAACGTGGAACCTCAGCCAGATATTCACGATTTTAGTCCTCCGTGTATTTTAATCAGAATTAAAACAAAATTTTCCACATTTTGTTTTTATTTCCTGAAGCCAAATCTTTCGAATTTTCAAATAAATTAAAAATAATACATTACAGACTAAAAAATAAACTTTAAGTTTTAAACGAAAACAACAAATTGTATATCGAAACTTTTTAATCGTCTCGATCCGCGCAGGACCAAGGAGGGTAGAAAATTGGATTAAATAATATTACTTTTTTAATTTTATTTTTATGCAAAGACAAATTAATCTCGAAGTTTAGAGCAGTTTCGATGAATTGATTTTCTTCATCAAATAATGAAACTTTTACAACTTCATTAATTTTGTACGTCCGATATAAAATCATTAGAATTGAAATATCCGAAATATGTAAAAAAAATAAAAATAAAAAAAAAACATGAAAATTCGATTTCTGATTCTTATCGAAAAAGTCTCTTGAAAGGTGATGGGGCAAAATAATAAAGTGATGGGAATGCGAGGACGATTGGACGTGGAAAGTCCTATGTGTAGCCCTACACACTTGCTTCTCGTGTATATATTATTCTTCACGAATACTGTAAGAGCATCAGGTAGACTCTTGAATACACACTCATTTCCTCGTTTACCTTGGGCCAGGTGCCCTACAAAACTTGGCACGGATCACACAAGTCAACGTACCTGTATAAATACGTAGGAAAATATAGGTTTTTTTTTATTACCTTTTTTTTGTCTGTGTGCCTCTTAATTTTTTGGTTAATCATTGCTATGAGCATATTAATTATGTTTCAATTCCTGGTCAGTCATATTTTTCTAATATCATTCAATTTCTCGTGTCAATTATAAAAGTTGATTGTGAATCGATGAAATAATTGAATAATAATTATATATACAGTTGATAAATATTATTCAGATGTGAATTATATTGGAGAAAAGTATTTTTACTCTACTTGCCATCGTCATGAAATTCCTGCAATTCAATCACTACGAGAAAAATGAATTTTGTTTTTTGTTTTTTTTTTTAATTTTATTCGAAGATAGATAAATTGTGGAGATTTTGTTTTTTGGTATTCTCATTCAACTCGGAATGGATTGAGAAGTTTAAGTTTATTGTTCAATTCAGTTGATAAAATAGTACGGTATCAGTGACAAATCTATTTTTTGTGACCATCATAGAAAAAGTATTGTTCGTAATTCAATAAGCGTGACAGAATCGATCGTCGCATCATCATTATATTTTGTGATTGGTGTTGACGGTGACGCGGACGTGAATACATGTGCGATCTTTGAATGGCGTATATGGGAAACTCGTGTTATGAATACGATCAGCATACGCTACGTTTTCTGCCGTTGGTACTATGGTGATGATGATGCTGATCATGGTGTTGTTAAGAGAGCGAGAGAGAAGGAGAGACAGCTCTCGCGGTATTGGAATTCCTTTGGTCGGGCGGACACGGAATAAAGCATGGACGGGTTTGGTCGAACGGTTGTCTTGACGTCGCGGATTGCAAGATGGTGTTAGTCAGATGGTGTTTCTATATTGAGGAAAGAAAGAAAGAGGGAGGCGAGTGAGGAGAATCTCGATCCTCCCCGTTCAAGGGGACGGGCAATAAGTATGCAGAAGCGAATCGAGCGAGGGTGACGGAGGCCAACCTCGAGAACCGACAGGAAGCTGACAAGCGTAACGGTAATCTTATCGAGTCGAACGACCAACATCATCGCAATAGACGACCAATGTCTATAATTTCTGTGATTAACCGCTCAGTACGTGATTTTGTACGGTTCATAGGCCATAGACCCTCAGCAATGCACTGAAAGTTTATATTTAGTCGACTCCGATTTCGTTGGACATTAAAGTGTAACTCTACTTTTTTTTTCGCCTCATGTCGATCTTCCTCTGCCATTAGGATCAAAAAAATTGCTTCGTTTTTTATTTCGAATTAAAAAAAAAAAAACCCCAAAAACTGCAATCGAAATTATTGATAAGTTGAAAGAACTTCTGCAAAACAGAAGCCGAGATAAATAAAGTAGACGAGAAATGAAAATCGTTTTTTTTTTTTCGAAATAAAGCGAAGGGCTCACAACGATTACATTTACAAGATGTTGGGGTTCTTTTTTGGTACTGCGAAAAAATGATTACAAAATATTGATCGAACAGGCAAAATGTTCACTTTTAATTTAAATAGTTAAGTCGATACAGTGGTTGTTGCAACGATCCTCAGGGTACAAAGTTTCAATGAGGATTTTACACACATTCTTCAACAAGATATCCTCGGCACAGTCTCTTTCTTCCCCACTCTTTAACCTCCTGAAACAACATGTACATACACGACGTTGATTCGTTTGAATTTAATCTTTAAGTTCTCTTTCTCATTTGCCATCCTCGTTGCTCGTAATCGAGATGAGATCAGAAGTAGGAGAGAGGAGAGTGATTGTCTCTCTTCCTTTTTCTTAGCCCAGCTCCTAACGTCGACGATCTTTCTCTCTTCTCTCAACTATGAAGACTCACTCACTTTTTCTTCGACTTTGGTATTCACTCTCTCTCTCTTCCTCTCCCTCCTTTCTTCTGTTTCTCTCGCATTTTTTATCGTTCTAAGATATAAGCGTGTGTGTATGTATACAACCGCTTAACAACTAACAGCTCAGTAACGCCGCTTTGAGAACCACACAGCTCTCGTGGTACAACGGTACTTTTCACCTAACGAAATTGTACATGTTTCTTTCCCCACGTCGTATACCCACATTTCTTCGATACTTGCACCTCGACATGGATTGCATAATCAATGGGTGTTGACCGAACGTTCAATCCTCAGCATTTTTTTTTTTAGTAATATTGTTTGTAACGTTTTCCTGCAATTAGTTTACCGCACTTTGTTTCTTTTTTTTACTATCCTTTGATGCTTCAAATATTTCGTAACTAAATTTGTATCTAGTCCGTTGCATTATCGTATACATTATGATCAATGGTCAAATTATCTGCTGCTCCTCCCAAGTATTTCAGCAATGCCTGAAGTTTCAACGTCACACATGAGTTCCTCTCTTTACTTTGTTCAGGTCACGAGCTTACCAATCATTGAACTCCGAAGTATTTGCATTTCTCTCTCTCTCTCTCTTATTCAGAATTATTCATACGATTTGTATAGACAATTTACAAGTATGTACACGCAGAAAATTACGACCGAAAAATTACCGTTACAGAATAAAATTTCGGGATATAACCTTGAATTTTGAGTAATGTTTACTATGCGAAATATACATATATTTGTGATTAAAAAAAAATGATTTCGTATAGAAAAAAATTGATATTCGTTTCATGAAAATTTACAGCTTGTTGATTGTAATAATTGAAAATATAAGTTTGCTCTTCGTTTCTAATTCGTAACGGTATGTTTTTCAGCTTTTATTCTTTTCGCACACGTGTTACTTACCAGGAAACTAAATTGGACAGAATTCCTTTCTGTTCACGTAGAATTATTAGAGCTGATCGATTTGTCGAAGTTTATAACGAATTTTGTATCAATAGTTGACGTTTAAAAATGTTTATATTCTGAAACCTCGAGAAACTGTTTGAAAGATTGGAAAAAATTGAAAAAAAAGAATGTGAGCATTTTTCATGGAGTCGAAAAGGAAAACGAAAAAAAAAAACTTGTTCATTGAGCGCAGGGAGGAAATAATTGATTAAAAGCGGAGCTGTTGGACGTTGGCAATCGATGCAATTTTTTTGCAATCAGCCATCGCAATGACTATTTCTCAATCGTGCAATTGTAGGGAGATTGTGTATTATTTCCGGTTAATGGAACGGAAAAGTGTTTCGATCGATGCAGACACGCAACCGCAAACGTTCTCGTCGCATTTCTTAAGTGTCAATCGCTCATTTTACGTTTGTGAAAAATTGTGCGAGCAAAAAGCATCGCGGACTCGAATAATAAAAAGATGCAGGAATTACTGAGATCATGAAAACAGAATGAAAAAAAAACAGAGAGAGAAAGAGTTAAAAGAAGTTGGAAAAGGAATGTGCGGCAAATGGGGTCGCTACCGTCGAAGGCGAACCGCTGCACCCAACGTAAACGAAAGAACGATCGCTCCTGCTGTTCGCATAATAATCTCATCCCTCCTCTCTCTCCAATATCCTAAGAACGGCTTACCATTCACATTCTCAGGTGACTAATTCTCTATGATGCCACGTGTGTTACAATAATATCTTGACGATACACTCTGTCGATACATACCATCGAATCACTCGAGTTCATCGAGTATGAAAGCGTTAAAACGATATAATTCGATTGCATAGTTCATTCAACGTAAAATATTTCTTACTTAACAACCAACAGTACAAAATAATTATTTGATGCACCAATGAATACCAAAGACACTTTTGGAAATTCTATTTCATCATTGACGAAGGTGGGACTGTTATAGAATCGAATAAAACGATGTTTGGAAATTTATCGACATTTCTGTATCATCAGCTTTTACGATTTTTCATTTTGAATTCATTTCATTTGGAATTTATGATTTTTAATAATTGATGATTGTTTAATGGTTCTTCTGATATTTTTGAACATTTGACAACATTTCAAATTTCTGCCTAACCTGCGTATTTGAAAATCGTTGACTATGTTTTTATTATTTAATTATTTTCCGGTTTTCTCAAACTCTAAATTTGCAACTAAACTATTTAATTGCTCCACACGGTTGAATTTCGATGGCAAACAAAATAAATTGTTTTTTGGAATGGAGTATTTATTTTTTTGTGTCATAGGAAATTTTTTTTTTTTTTTTTCGTCAATAATTTGAGATAATCGTGCGTACGGAATAAAGGATCGATTTTGTTAATAATTTTATTTATTCGTTAAATATGTTCTTACAGTGTGCTTAATCGGTGACAACATTTTTTATTACATAAATAAATAAATAAATACATAAATGACCCAAACAAGAATAAATAAAAAAAATTCAAGAATACTAAAAAATCATGCCATACAATGACAAATATGATTAACAGAGATAGACAATTTATTAACCTGATTATTTGAAAATCTGTCGATTTAATGAGCGTTAATGATTTTTCTCTTTCGTTGCTATTCATCAGAGAATTGAAGGCCACATTGCGGTACATTTGAAAGTACACATGCGCGTAATTGTGAGGAATGTAACGCTTGGATAATGGATCCTCGACACGATCGAACATTTGATGTTTCGATAAATATAAATAAATACGTATTTTCATATGGATAAATGCATAAATAAATATTGATTTTTTTTTTTTTTTACACACATCTGATGAAAGCCCGATGACAAGGTTTGCTCGCAACCACGAGAGTCACCAATGGTCGGTTCTTTCTCAATGTTATCCAAGCTTTTGAATTAACTCGTATCATGTAAAATTCGTCGCGATCAGGTACCATCGCTTTTCCATAAACAGTATCTGGATTTTCTAGACGCAAAGGTTCGCCCCTGTTGTAATGCATCGTTCTACAGATTTCCGACACTTTTTTGGTCGATGTAACAGGCAAAGGAAAACATTCAGAATGCCAGATGCCGAACGAACGACGAAGAACTTGACCAGTTCCACGTCTGCAAATTTTTGTTATTAGAAAAAATCTCGTAATTAGAAATTAGAAGGAAAAAAAAAACTTTTCTGATTTTCGATTGTTTTTAAGGAGTTTCGTTACAAGTCATACAATGTGATGGCTCAGCTTATCTTTAGGGAGAATCAGGGGAGAAATTCCATTGTTCTCAAGCAAAGCGCTAACAGAAATTTGAATAAAATTGTTACATTTCGTCACTTGTACTGAAACTCCTTAAAAAACTCGTAGTTTTTTTTTAAAGTCTTTTTAAATATTCTATCGTACTTACGGATCTGTCATAGATCCTTGAATTCCTCGGCAGATTTCTTCGTCCTCGCCATTCGGACAATCTAGTTGACCGTCACACACAAGGTCTCGCGATATACAAGTCTCCGAGGCGTTGACACCCCTTCAAGTATTAAAAATATACAAAATTAAAAAAAAAAAAAAAATACATATTCCCTGAGACATTTATAAATGTAAAAAAAGAGCAGTCGAAGTCAAATAGTCGAATTTTCGACTTTTTCATGACAAACAAATCAAATTTGAGACTATCGGAATGTCAATTTTTTGACGAACTTGGTACACTCCAAAGAAGCTTATAGAATTATTTGAATTTTTTTCACCTGGTGGTTATTGTTTAAAAAAATAGAGAAACATTCGAGAAAAATTTTTTTTCAAATTTTGACTTTAGATTCGTAGTCAGTGACCCTGAAACTTTCGATTATCAAATTCAAAGTCAATTTCACGTGAGCAACAATATTAGTAGCAAGAAAAAAATTTATATATATATTTTTATAAACGATAATTATAAGCAGAAATAATAAATTTACCCCGAGCACTTGAATCTGTTTCCGTCGCATTTACAATCTTCGCTGTTCTCGTCACTTTTGTCGCGACAATCTCGCACATTATTACACACACGTTCGGGTGCGGTAAGTCTCAAATAATCAGCGCATGTGCAATGAGGCGTTTCGTCAGAGCCGTCTTCGCAATCGACTTTGGAATCGCAAAATGCTTCTTTTGGTACGCATTGTCCATTGGCGCAGGTCAATTCCGATTTTGTGCATTCTGAAGTAATAATTTGTCAAAAATCTTCTCTTCATACAATTTTAATGAAGTTTTAGGTGTTTTTTTGTTTGTTTTTTCGACAATTTCGAGCCAAAGTTTCATTGCAAAACGATTGATTAAAGTAATTTGAAAAACTCACTGCAAGCAGGTCCACCGAAAGTCTTGCATTCTTCTTTCCTTATTAGGCAATATACAGGATTCTCGTCCGAGCGGTCCCGACAGTCGTCCACTCCGTTGCAAATTTTGTCCCACGAGAGGCATTTTCCAAATGGACAACGATAACCAGGGCAATTGGGTGGAGCGATCGTTTCGAGATTTCCCTCTAATTTCCAATTACAATAATTCTTGTACATTGATTTTTAATTATCGTTTAAATACGTCTCCACTAATTAATGTCAACTTGCTTATCTAAATAGTTTCATTTAAACGATAAATAATAACAGTCGAAACAGAGTTGAGAAGAATTAAAATGATTATCAAAGTAAATATCGTTTGCTTACAAATGACACTTTTTTGCAACAATTTATATATTTTTTAAGAACACGTACCCATAACTTCCGTTAAAAGAGCATTTCCATAATCGATGCTATTCACTATTTGTGTCATTTGGAAACCGCAAAGAATGTCTTTTTCGTGAAACGTTGCTGCTGGATACCAAGAATCTGAACCACGACAAACGATCGTTCCACTCCAGTTCGATAATGTTTCGTTCTGTGGGCATTTAAAGATGAATTCTTATCAAAAGTTTCGTTTCCAGTGGTTTTTTTGTTGTTGTTTATGAAAATTATATCGAACTGACTTTGCAATCGTTGACTGATCTTTGACTCTTGTAGCAACGATAACAAAGAGGGCAGGGTTCAGGCACAGGTTGTAAAAACGTTGTGTTAGTTCGGTATTTTTTATCGACTCCGATAGCTACACAATCGTCTTTGTCCGTAGGAGGAAAAATTCTGGAATACAATGCCATTTATTTAACTAGTTCGAGAGGAACATCCATGGCGAAGTAATTGATTAGAAGTTCTAGTTATAAATCACCTTTTTTGAACGAAAATAGGCTGAACGTTTCTCGTTTGATTAACCGGAGATTCGAGATGTAATAGAGCAGCGTTCAACTTTTTTATAGGCTTGATATAATCGATGCGCGAGATTTGCTGATGAGGACCGTTGACGTGAAGATACGTGGGTGCTACACCAACGACAGCCATTGTATAGTTACTTCCCAAACTGCCCAAAACATAAAAGAAAAATTCCATTTTTTACGTGCCAAATGATTTCACTGAGAATTTTTTTATAAGTTAAATACGTCCAACTAAATATTTAGCAACAATAACAAAAAAATTGTCATTCCAGTAATATATTTTTCTGACAGTCCATGAATATACCAAATAAACTGTTGAAATGACAGTTTTTTTTTCTTATTATTGCTAAATATTTGGTTGGATGTATTCAACTAAATAATCGTCTTTTTTAACAACATTTTTTTCTCAGTGTTGAAGGTTATTTTCAATAGACTGGAATTTCTTGGAAAAATTATTGTTACAATCCAGGTCTTTAATATAATGGATTTCATGCATGAATTATTTGCCTAATAATCCAATTGTTGTTTATTTGGATGAGGGAAAAATATTTGACAAAAATGATTTTTAACTCACTTGAGATTTACGGTACATCGAGAAGAGACCAGCAGCCAGGAATGATCGAGTAAAGTTGCTGGACAGTGATAACGACCATCTACAAAAATATACGCTTGCCACGGCCAAAGATGATGAATATTAGTGTTTAAAGGATTTGTGACAGCAAAACGAGTCGCTTTAGCTGACACAACTGGTTTGCAACGAATGTAGATTCCATCACAAGTTTTTACGTTGCCTTCCGGTAGTTTGAAGGATGGTGGATACTCGTAAGGAGATATCAAATTTTTTGTGGATTCCTTGACTGTGATTGGTGTATCGGGAACTACGATTGGGTGGGAGAGTTCTGGTGATCTGTTAATCAGAGAAAAAAATTCAATTGACCTGGTAACTTATCATCAGATTAAAAACAAAAAACGATTTATTTTTGATGACGTAGCAATGATTAAAACAATTATATTCAATGTTTGATAATCTTGGAGCTTTATATATATTTTGTATCATATAAACTTTTTAGTTTCTCACCCAAATCCAAAGTATTCACAAAATTGATTTGCCAATCCTGGTAAATTAGTCTCTTTCTGATTTACACAGAGTGGATGCCACGTTCGGTTTTCCCATTTTGTAACTACACCCGCGAGATTAAGTTCTGGTCTGCCGTCGAAATCAACTATTATTTCGTGTCCACTTGTCAGAGCAACTGAAAATCAATCAACGTTAGAAAATGTCATTTTTAATAATATAATTATGATTGAATATGTTGATAGGCTCACAGCAATCGAGTTCATCCTCCATGTTCGTACAATCAACTTTTTTATCACATAATTTCCAGTCCGGAATGCAAGTGCCACTTCTGGTGCATGTGAATTCGTTGTTCCTACAAAAGCCTGAAAAAATTTGTTGACTTTATGTAACGAGAGGTATTTTGGTGTCGCGTATAAAATTGAAAAATACAACAATAAAAAAACCAACCGCAATTTTCCTCGTCGCTTCCATCGTTGCAATCCACATGACCGTTGCAAATTGATTCTGGACTTAAACTTGCAAGGTAATCTTTGCAACTGCAATTATCCTCGTCTGTTCCGTCCTCGCAGTCGATTATACGATTGCAACGTTTATCGACTGTTAAACTCTGTAGGATTCTGGAATTATCATCATTTTATTTGTCGTTTGTCATTGATTAGTGAGTGGAGTGCCAATTCGATACCAGTCAAGATTTATCATCTAATATTTACCTCGTGCAAGTGAAGTGATCTTTATCGACGTAAGGCCCCGGATATGGTTTTGGTTTTATCGCAGTGGTCGGCGGTTGGTCAGTGTTGGTGGAATGTGTTGTGGAAGTGGCTTCATTCGGTGTTGTCGGAGTATTTTGGATGTTGAACGTCGGAAATACTGTTTTTAACGGAACATTCAATGAGCCGATGTCATATTAGAATATTTACAGTAATTGTTGGCAATTGTTTTCATCCAATCGCTACGATCATCAACATTTATGGAAATAAAAGTACCGCAAAAAAACGGATCAATGATTTCCATTAATCGGTTACTACGCTTTTGAGAATACCTGCAGGAATTTGGTCGTTCAACGTTTCATCGTCGAAGAACTGTGGAGTTTTTACGCGGATTATAATTTCGTCTTGATATTCTGGATTTGATTGTCCTACAAATTCTGAGTCACTGAAATCTGCACCATCATCCCCGGGATTGTCTCTCATTCTATACATCGTTCGTGGACAATTGATTTCGTCCTCGGCATAAAGACAATCAACCACACCATCACATCTGTTAGTAGATAGCAAACACTTTCCGCGACCTTCGTCACAACTGAACCCGGGGCAGGTAGAGAGAGGCTTCGGGCCGTTCACAACAGGGTTTTGATCAACTGCATTTGCCAAAAATTGATGAAAACATAAGGGCTTTCAAGATCATTTTGATTTTTTTGATGTCACGAAAATAGTTGTACTCACCTACAACAGCGTCTATCCAATCCACAAAACGACTTACTCTCGTATAAGCTCCCGGTTCGTTAGGACGTCCACAACCTTCTCCATGGCTTACAATACCAGCAGCATACCACTGATTATCCGCATCAGGAAATCTGGTAACACGCAGACAATATGATGAAGAAAAATAGAGTCTTGTTAGTATTTTCAATAAAAAAGAGAATAAATTATTCATTAGAAGAATGAAAACAATCTGAAAGTTTTGATTATTTGAGAAATCTTGAACTGCATCCATTAAATCAATAAAAATATGATTATTTGAATAACGGCGAAGTAACTGAACAATGCGTAAAGTACTGAACTAACTTGCACATGAGTGGACCACCACTGTCACCTTGACAGGCATCGCGACCTCCTTCCGGTAAACCGGCACAAAGCTCGGCATCGTTGCGATCTTCAGGATGTTTGCATTCACGGCTAATCGGTATACTGGCCTCGCGCAGTTGGTCTGCTTCAATGATTAGCACGAATATTGTTTAAAAAGAATGTAAAGGAAGTCAAAGGTGAGTAAAAGATACGGGATCCATGGAACAGGAAGAAGCATATGGTTGAACGATTAAAAGCCATAGTTTCAATGTTTTTCTACCTTTTTGTATGTCATCATGTGATGATTTTAATGATTTAAACTTACGATCAGGACCGTGCTCGGATGTTGCGCCCCAACCAGCTACTACGCAGGTTGAATCGAACAACGGTTCTTTGCTGAAGGAGTTGACGGGTCGCCACATTTTCGGTAAACAGGCAGGTCGTACCCAACGATTGAATAGAAGTGCCTTGTCAACTTTAATCAGAGCCAAATCATTTTTCATTGTGTTTGCTTTATACGACGGATGTATTTTTATTATATTTGCTCGGCGCGTTTGACTGGTAGAGGAAAACGAACGACGACGAAGTACTCCGGCTCGAATTTCGTAATAGTGCATCGGGAATCTGTGATTCAATGGGTTCGATTGATTTATTACTGTTTTGATTATTGAAAAATCAAATATTTGTTGCAAAAAAATTTTGTCACAATCAATTAATGACTCTCTTGGTATTTTTAATTAGTATTATCGATCATTTCTCTACGGGATTCAATGAAAGTGAAAACAAACTAATTGATTTTGAATAGTTTACTAACCCAGCAAAACAGTGAGCTGCGCTAAGAATCCAGTATTTGTTAATGATAATACCACCGCAACTGTAGGTACCATCTTTATAAATAGCCACAACGAAAGGCCAAGCCTTTGGATGACTTGCTGTACCCCCAACGACTCTCGATTCAGCACCAACCATTTCATTAGCATTAGTAGATTCGTTTGTTTGAGCATAACGCAATGAACCCAATATTTGATCAATAACGTTGTTTGTCGAGTTGGTTGCATTATTCGACATTCCTAAGAATGAATCTTCGCTTCTACTGAATGGTGTTTCCAATTCGTGATGCGATAGTACTCGGGTACCGCATGGAAGTTGAGGACATTTTACATAAACCGCTGTTTCCTCACATTTGTTGATTACTTCGACTGAACCATCCAGTGCTTGCACGACGTATGGTCCGGAATATTCTCCTGGTGGTAGTGGTTCGTGTCGAATCAGTGGTGAACTTCTGTAGAAATCGAAAGTGATTTTGCCTCAAATAACGATTCACCTTGTTGATTATATTGTTTATGGAAATGATTCGTAGAAGAAATGCAATATGAATGAAATACGATCAGATGATGAAAATATGGCGATTGATTATTCGGAATAATTGTGAAATGAATGCAAATCATTCTTAGTCTTTGTTAGGCTGAACTGATTTTAATGCGAAATCGCTTCAAATAGTTTTCTTTTTCTTTTGATTTTAACGTCGCCCAATCCCGTTCCTGACCTGAGTGGAAAACCAGTTTCTGCCGTACAAGCTTCTTTCGCCCATGATTCTCCCGATGAGCATGCAGGATACCATGCTCCTTGATAATTTCTGTGAAGGTAGCCAGACGTGAAGCCTATCATACTGGTCTGTAAATCAAAATAAAAAGCATTGGTCATATTGACAGCGGATTATTTTTTCCACTATTGCACTAATAATTGTCAAATATTTTTGTTACATGAGCAATGCCCAGAAAAGAGGCTGTCAGTATACTGCAATCTTCTTCGTCCTTTCCATTGGAACAATGTTTCGTTCCGTCGCATCGCTGCCACCCAGGCACACATTCTTTTTCCTCTCCATCGCGCTTCTCCCAGCCATTACAGCTAAAATGAATTACCCCGCAACCTGGTTGATTAAAAAAAAAAAAGAAAAAAAAAACAAAACAAAAAGTTCAATCACATTTTTTCATCAGAGCTTCGGGCCTCTATGAAATGGGGTCATTATTTTATTGCAATACACGAGGGTTTTCGAGGAGAATTCATAAAACAACTCTGGCAAGAACCTGAAGAAAGTAGGTCATAAGAACGAGTCGGTATAAGAGAGTCTATATGTCGTTGGCTATATCATCGCTACTAGCTATCGCCATCTGTCGCAGTTGTGAGATGTAACTTACTGGACGCGACGATTATACGAGTTGGGCGTAGGTAACGGAGAAAACTTGATCAAAAAAAAAAAAAGATTGCACGGTTACCATCGCAGGATGTCCGTTTTTCTAGAAATCTTATAACCCTGCATTGAGACATATGATTATTCTTAGTTTGTTTACCAAAGCAGTCCATCTCATCTTCGCCACGAGGGCAGTCGAAGTAACCGTCACAGATTCGATCTTTGCTGATTATGTATCGGCAATTACAAAGTCTTTCGTCACTTGCACCCGGACAATCTACTTTGCCATCACACCGTGCTTTCTTTGGTATACATCGGCCTCCATCTCTACAGCGTATCTGATTTTTGGTGCAACCCTCCTCGTATTCTAAACTCATAAATCGTAGTATTCATTAATCGTTGAATGAACTGATTCGCAAGATGTTTCAAAAAATATGACAGACTTTTTTTGTACCTGCATAATTTGTTTCCTCTGGGTACACATTAACCGTATTCAATCTTCCTGTGACACTGGTCGGAGGATAATCTTGTTCTCTTTGGTATTCAGCTACTGGCGGTTGAGATTGATACTGATACGGTGGCGCAGGCATATAAGTACAGTAATAGGGCGTTCTACTTGCGGCCCCTGGTGCAGTAGGAACGTTTCCAAAGTTTGGGAAAAAACTTTGACCTCCCGGAGCCGTTGGTCCCATATGAGGAACCTGTTGGAACCCAACCCCAAGATTTCCGTATGGAAATTGTTGTTGATATTGGAGGGGAGTAAATCCTTGACCCATTGGTGAACTCGCGTAGCTGAATCCTCTCTGAGGGAACTGATTATTCATAAATGGAAAACCTGCCGGTGATGAAGCCGGGGAAGTCATTGGTTGTCTGACAAGTGATCCAGGAGGACTGCCCGCATTAGGTGATCCGAAAAAACACACTGGGTAGGGCGACCATAGACCCGGATGCGGAAATTGGGACTGTTCACTTGTTTTCGATGTTTCTGCCGTAGGAAAAATCACAGCACTTGGATCATAATTATTCTTGTTTGGCTGACGGTGTGGACCTGTCGCTATCCTTGCACCGGATTGAATATTTCTTGGCTCTTGATTCCAGCCTGGATCAGATTTCCTTTGATCCGGAGTCATTGTCGTTGTTGGAAATTCTACTTTTGTATATGTTTTCGTAACTTCCGCCCAACCGAAATTTTCCTCAGGTCTAGGAGTATTGAATGACGGCATTTGAAACTGCATGTTTTCGGGTTGTGATAATTCTTCTCGTGATTCTACTTTGGGCAGATGCTTGATGATCGTTGTATTTTTTATGATGTATGTTACTTCCATATCTTCTGTTTTATTTTTCGTTGTTGCAATGTCCACGGTTTTCTTGATGTTGGGGTCGTAGATATTCGCGTCCATCCATGACATTGGATAATCATTCATGTCTTCCATGCGCTCCATTTGCCCGATCATTCTCTTTGTAGTGGCGGCTGGTTTGGGATTATTCAACATTTCAGCTATCGTTAACGCATTTGTCATTTCGGATTGTCGATTTTGATATACCGGTGGATTGTAATCAAGGGTCTCGTCCTGTTCCGAAATATCTATGAATTTAATTGAATCGTCATTCGTCATTTCGTTGCACTCGATGCATTGTAGAAATGTTTGAAATTTTTGTGGATCAGTGTTTTTCAATTCCTCGTTCATTTGTAACTGATCCATCAATTGATTTAGGCTGTCGACATTATTAGCGGCTGTTTTTGCCAGTGATTGCATTGCCTCCAATACCGTTTTGCACTCCATCACGCTTCGTTTACACAAACGACTTTTTTCTTTTTCTTGAAGACCTCGTTTCCTTAAGCTCATCTTTTTATCAGAGTGGTCGTCCATTTTTGACAAGAAATTTTCTGCACGAATCTTCTCGGTTTCGCTGGGTGATTTACTTCCCGTCTGTACTCTATGAAGTTTCGTTGCACGAGATAGAGACCCATCATCGCTATTCGAACTAAAGATGTTGGGGGCTTGGCGTTTTCGTATTCTCCGAACTCTTCTCAGGCTCTTGTCAGATTCGTCGAAATCATTGTAAATCACCTGATCAAGCAGTAAGTCAGCTTCATCATTTTTGAGCTCGTTACCCGATATAAAAACATTGTAATCTTCCTTAGAGTCGTTTTCCATCAGTTTTTCCAGGTCTGATTGCGATAAATTGTCATCTGTGTACAAAAATTTCCGAATTAATGAATCATCGATTCATTTTTAGTATCCAACAATAGTTATTTATTTGTTTACTCACCGTATTTTTCAGTTAAGAGAGTAATCGATACCATCAATAGTAACAAAGCGACTATGGAACAGATTGCGAATAAAATCGGTACTTTGTAACGTAATAAAAATTTTGAATGCTTCATTGTGTTCGGCCATTGAAGCCCTGGTTTTCCCGATGGTTTTACTAAATTACAAAAAATACGCACGACTAATTAGTTGAGCGATTGTTAGCTAGAAATTTATGCAAAATTTAAATGGAAAAAAAATGTGTAATTTGTTAAAAAGTTTAAAACAACTTACCGTATGGAATTTTTAATTTTATCAAATTTTCACTCCGTCGAGATGTTGGTGCATCGTCTTTTCGTGACGGCAGAGCCCGATTATCTACTAGTGATTCGGCCATTTTTTTTTAACTACAAATTATTCAAAATTTTATTAATATTTTTCAAAAACACTTGCTAATTATTCGGACACATAATATTTGGAGTCTCTCACTCTTAGAAAAAATTGTTTAAACTCATCGAACCGTGCACTAAGTTTCTTCAATAATTATAACTGTTTACTGGAGTGCCAATATATCAAAGTCTGGAACTCGTTCAATCGGAAAATTCAGTAGGAACCTTCTCCGAGTACGGCTGAAGATTCACTGAAATTCTTGGTCGAAATATTCGACAGCATTGGGATGTTCGCGAAATCCTTGCAATGTCAGCAATAAGCCAGTGTGCGACAATTTGTCATAAAATTGCTTCACCTCTAGTCAAATTCGCTGGCTCAATGACTTTTCGTTCACGCATTGTTAGCGAAATTCTTTTAATATGAACATTAAAATCATTTTTTAATTCGATTGATTAATTTTTTTATCTGGCAAAACGAATTTTTGCTTTTGATTTACGCACCGTTTCAAATATGCTTTAAAAACATATATCTAGGTCGTTTGTTATTCGACTCTGGGTTCGTTGAACCTCCAACTCTTTATGGCCTTTGGTATGCGACGATTGCATGTGAAAGTCGATGCCGCAGAAGTGCAATAAACAAAATTCTTGATTTCTACAATTTTTTTTATAGCGATTTTGACGTTAATCTGGACGTTTTCCAAATTTGAAATCCCTCATTCTTATTTGGCTGAAAAATGCATATTACGTGATGCAATTACTTTTTATGACAACTTATATATCTTTGCATCTATAATTTCCTAGTAAAAAAATAAAATTAAATTAAAAAAAAAAAAATGCACCTGCACACATTGACAGTGCTAAATATTTTTCTTTATCAAGGTTAAATCGATTTTGAAAGTAACAACCATACTTGCCATCAATACCATTTGCCAATGATTCAACATTGTGTAATATTTCTGTTTCCTCTCACTTTCTCTTACGAGTTCTAATAGCGGAGGGTACAGCTGTTGCTGGTGAGACTAGAGCTCGAAAGTGATATTGCCGCAGTGTCTGAATGATGTTCATTGAATGTAGCATCAAAATATGTAATTAAAATAGTTGTTTTGATGCGTCTAAAAACAGTAGTATAATTTCTCGAAAATAGGCAAAAATCGAGTCTGTTTTTAGTGTCTTAAATAATTCAAAAGTTTATCGATTGTTGTGTACCAAAAAATTTGTATTTATTATCAGGCAATATAATTGCAGGAATATAAAGTTCGAAGAAAGTGCGAAGTTTCAAAAAAGGTGTCCGGTCGGAAATGAGTTTAGAAGTTTTTCGATAAACCGATTTAAAAATTCCTGTGCGCTCTCGACTGAATTCTCCTTTGCCTGGAAAAGTTGAAAAATTCTGTCGACTCTTTTATCGCGTGTGAGCACACCGTTTCAACATAATATGCTACGGGAAAATCGATCGAAAGTGTGTAGCAAAAAAAGTGAAAAAAAATCTTTTACGATCTCACATTACTTGATTAAAAGAGAAAATGAAATGGAATAAAATTGAGGGCCCTTTTAAAATTCGGCAAGTATACATAACGTTTATATACACTTTTCGAAATTTTACCGCAAGCTTTAAAAAGTATTAGATAATATTATCGATGTATAAGTCCACGTTATACACGAGGAATTTCAGTGATTCGTAATTCTTGCAAGGAATGCAATCGTTGCTTCATCTTCTTTGGCCACAGAAGTATTCGTTGGTAATCAGTCAATTTGTATTTACAAGATGTTCTGTGAGAAATAGTCGTAAATGCCAAATTTGACTTGGGGATCGAATGCTGAAACTTACTAATGTTTTTCGATCATTTTTTTACATGATGAGTCATTATAATTAACAAAATTGAAGAGTACGAGTCCTTTTTTTATCGAACTTGCTGCTAAAACGATTAGAGATAGAGCAAGAATGAGGAAAAAGCTGGCGAAAGCACTTTTGTATTTACAGTCAATCAGTCCTGAGAGCTGATCGAAAAAATACTTTAAAAACATTATTTTAGAAATTTGCGTTTTTTTTTGTCGATCCCAGGACTGAAATTCTGATTGTAAGAATGTAACTGGTCGAAAACTATTTCCGGATATATTTCTAGTATTTTAATTTGAAATATCTTCTCGTTGTTTTGTAGTGTGAAGATTGAAAATGATTGAAATTTCATAAATTTATTATTACATACTGAACTTTAGATGATTTATTATTGTGTTGACGGAAGTTCGATGAGGAAGTCGTATTCCACTTCCGTGTGTTTATACTCACATTACACGGAGGAGTGTACGTGGAAATGGTCGATTGTCATGATTTTGTATTCAAGGTTCTACGTGCTTGAATATAACAGAGACGATTGTTTTCAAAAGAGACCTTTTGGTACATGTAGTTCGGAGACGTATATAGAATGACTAGAGTTCGTGTTTGTTCGTATCACGTGTGTGCGTCATTCAAAACGACGAATTTTGTGGTCAGACCTCCACGAGAAAGATACGAAAATAGTGAGTAAGAATTTTGTTGGCTTGAATTAATTCCGAGGATCTGAACGATATGAAAAACTATACAACATTTCATTTGAAAGAGTAGTTGAAAATAATGGGAAAAAGTTTTTCGTCTAATTCAACAAAACTGTTCAATTTCGTAGCTCATAAAAAAAAAAAAAATTACAGAATAAAAATCATGGAAGCATAAAAACTGTTATTTTGTATAATTTTTAAGTTTTTACGTAGCTTTGAAAGTACTGCGACCTATTTTTTTTTAGAATATTCACTGAGATACGTGTGGGCAAATAAAAAAATGCAGTACTGTGTCATATTATTGCGGAGGATGTAGCAAAACTCGAATATTTGCTGTTACGTCAATAGAGATGGAGAGAGAGAGAGAGAGAGAGAGAGAGAGAGAGAGAGAGCTCCAGTCGTTATAAGAACCGGCTAAAAGTGGCCATTTCTCGTATCGCCTTCTGCTTAAAGACGAAAGAGATCAAATACTGCCGGTTTGAAGCGTCTTGTGAGCCGGCTTGGTGAGGCGCATCTGGTGTCTAAATACTAATTCCACTTCCCCTTCCCCGAGTCCCGATAGCCTAACCGTGTGTGCGACTCGGTCAGACCGTTTTCACTCTCACGCGTTCCAAGAGTCCATCAGTCAGTGTAGCATCGACGAGAAACATCTCTAACTGGCGTTTTCTCCGTTAACGAAAGTGACAACGTAAAACGTTTACTGGATGGGGTGACGACAAAACAAACAAAAAGTAACAACGAAAAAGCCCTCGTGAAAGAAGTTTCAAAAAAAAAATCAAATTAATTCTTTTTATTAAAAAGTCTAAAGTGAAATTAACCCAACTTACCTTTTTTTTTAATCGACGAGACAAAAGTCAAGAGAAAAATAACAAAATAATAATCATCAAAGGATTGAATAGACGAACCTAAAATGTAGTGTACACAACATTCAACATGTCCCTAGGTGATTAAAAAGATATTTTAAAGAATTGGTCAAAAATAAAAGAATTAAACGAAAATTAAGATCAGCATTTATTCCTTTGTCTGCTTATTTACATCCTGTCGTTAGAACTACGAGCTAATGCATCATTGAACATCGTGTGTATCGATTATGTAAATTTATTCAACGCCGTGCCACAGTTTGGTACAAAAGTGAAAATTGTATTTCGCAGCAACAAGGAAACGAAATAAGGAAATATCATCCAAATATAACGGTTTGTTTGTTTTTTTTTCTTTCATTTTCTTCACATCATTAGACAAAGCGAAAAGCAGCGAGGTTGAAAAAGTTTCCAATATTTTGAGCAGAAGAAAAATGGAGTTAGAAAACCTTATCGTAACGACTGAAGTGTTTGTGTTTATATTTTTGTTTCTCACGTCATTACTAAGACTTTTTAGTAACGATGAGATATTCATGAAGTTAGAAACAGCAATGTGGCTGAATTTTTGCGCTACGGTGTTCCAGTCTTTGTCAGTTGTAATTAAATTTTATCGCTATTGATACCGAGCAAGCATTTCTATATGTTTCTGACTCATCTCTTTTTCGCATACTCGTTCGTATCCTTATTTTTACATATTTATCGTATGTGTTAGAACTGCTAGAGTTGAGTGTTAAATGAGTCAGGCTTTTGTGCTTTTATATATTTGCAACCAGAGTTGATCATGTTTTTTGTCTGTGACAAGAGACATCTACACAGACATGAGACACACACACACACAAACCCACGCCGTGTGGTCTAATTACGTTACATTGACTGTTATTGATAAGATAGTAATGAAATAAAAAAAAAAAACATCAATAACGAATTAGCCGTGCAATGTGCAGGAGATAATTCTCTCCTCGATGCTCTTCTCCTTTATTTTTATTGTTAATTGTATCCCTCATTGAACAATTGAATTTGTCGTATTGCAGGATAATCTTGTTTCAGATTTGCTATCGGCCAGCTTCACGCTACGAGTATAATTCACTTTTGTTTCGCTTCTGTTGCTCGGGCTCAATAGAGAATCAAATGAACTGAGTGAATGCGCGTGTGTGTGCAAATGGAGATGACTCTACAAACATTCGAGACGAATACGAGAGCTACAACACGTCACCAGGCTAAGGGACGACCCCACACAGCTGATTATTCATTAAATTGAAAGGTTTCCAATTTACCAATAAATAAAAAATCGTGGATTTCATTTATAGAGATTTAAAATGATAATTAAACTCTAGTGATTTTTCTCGCGTCAGTCATATTCACAATGAGAATACTTTCGTACACATGGTAAGCCACAGATCGAAGATAAAGTTTGCACGGTTCTTTGTCCTGACGTTTCAAGAAAACTCTCCTAGGAGTATTTCCTTCGACTGGAAATAGTTTTTAAGAAATCCTATTATTTGAGTTATTCAAGACGTTCTGTGCCCACAGCTCTTGACGTTCTTCGTATATCAAGAGCTCCACCGCGGTGTCATACTCTTTCACACTTCAACATGGAATTTTTCCGTTGGTTCTTGATTTTCCAAGCACGCTGATGCAAAAACGATTTGGGATCAAAATCCTACACTTTGGCAACTTTGATTCAATCGCCAGTTCCTTGGGGACAAAAGAATGTTATTGTGTGTTTTTGTTTACATATGTCGATTCTTATACGCTATCGCATTCTCCGCTCTGTGTGGACGTTCGTCAGACCAGTAGCCACCTGCTATCGCTCTCTCTCTCTCGCTCTCATGTCACCTCTGTCGCGTGAAGTCTTAGACCGTGTGTCATTCCTCTGGGGTTCCAAATTCATAAACAGTTTTGTTTTTTTTC